>MU270002.1:825087-888618 GCA_021432705.1 Caranx ignobilis | reverse complement strand
CCCTCTCTTATCTGACCCTAGACCCAACCCTTCCTAACCTTAACCCATTCCCCTCCCATTAATCTATTTCTTTATCTTTCACTCCCCAATCCTACTCCTTGCCCTAACCTTAACCCTCACCTCTCCAAGCCTAATCCCAACCCCACCCTTCCCTTTAACCCCTGAACTTTACCCCCCTAACCTCAACCCCTAAACCCCCCCCCCTTTTTTTTTTTTTTTTTTGTTTTTGTTTACCCCCCCTACCTCACCTACATCCTAATCCTAACCCTACCCACCCTCCATTATCCCCCAACCTGACCCCCTTCCCCTTACCTTAACCCTTATCCCCTCCAATTATTATTATTATTAATTTCTTTTATTATTTATTATTTTTTTCCTTTTTTTTTTTTCCCCCCCCTTCTTTTCTAGTTTTATTCTTTTATTTTATTTTTTTTTTATTCTTTTTTTCACCCCCCCAGAGCCATTTACAATAACTAACCTGTTTTTTCCCACAGAAGCCATAGCCAAATGGTTAACACCCCCCGTCTGCCACCCAGCAGACCTGGGTTCGATCCCCACTCCCTGCTCTATTTTTTTTTCTCCTTTTTTTTCAATCCCTCTCATCCTCCCTCCACATTCCCACCTAGCTCTATTCATCCCCTCCATAGCCTAATGTTTTACTACCTGGCCTGCCACCCCCCCCGTAGACCCAGGTTCGAATCCCACCTTTGACCTTCTGATTTTTTTTCTTTTTCTCTTTCTTTCTTTTTACTTTATTTCTCTTTTATTGTTTCTTTTGTTCCTTTATTACTCCATCTGTTTCATTTTACTTACCATCATTCATCCACACAAACATAACCACTGTTGAAATTTGGCTCCACGGACTAGCAGGCCTGTGCAACTAAATTTAAACAAAATAACCTTTAACCCCAACCCGAACCCCAACCCTAACCCAGCCCGTGCCGCTGCCTCGTAGCCACTTTCTCAACAGCTCGAGCCACCTGAACCACTTCCTCGAAGACCACAATCAACCTCACAGCCGGACCATCTCCTCCATCCACCCACACCAGAACCACCGGAACCTGCAACCACCCAGCCCGGATAAGTTTCTGGCCCAGCCAAGTGAGCTTCCTTTCTCACACATACACACACACACACCCTTTATTTCTCACACAAACACCCACCTCACACACTTTACAAACCCTCAGTAAAAAATACAAAAATGTGCCCTTCCTGGGATTCGATCCCGCTCCTCCCTGCCTGTTGTCACTGTTTTCATGCTTCCAGTTAACCTACTGAGCTAAACAGTCCAACATCATCTCCTGCCTTCAACCTGACCAGGTCCCACCCAACTCCACTCACCAACCAATCAGGTACTACCACCCATGTTCCCTCCAAATCTTCAGAACACCTGACTCTCCCCCATCCAATCAGACCCTTTCCCTCCAAACCTGCATCAGCTGACCCTCTCCAACCAACACCACACGACACCTCACACTCACTCCTGGGGAGGGACCTACCTCCCTCCCCCAACAGTGTACTTATACAGACCTCGAGCCATGTCGAGTCATCCCCTGAAGAAGCAACATCCAGTTGCGAAACGTCGGGACTCCGCTTCTGTATGTATGTTTCCACTGGAACTTTTACACCTCCCTTTGGAGAATGTTTTTCAATTGACTTGCTCTTAAAAAATTTTACTCTAAATGATTCTTAAATTTTAAAATTAAATAAAGTATCTTTTTAAACCATTGGTGGAGGGCTCTACCAGCTAACGTTGGCAGAAAGACTCTGCTCCCGTGCCTTTTTCTCCCTGTTAACTCTGCTTGTACTAAGCTCTACCCTACAAGCAACTGGAACTAAAACTTCACCAAGATCCACTGACACCGCCACCACCAACCCTCAAGCCTACTCAGCCTGCGACACAGGCCTCCCAACCAGAAACTGTGTCTCATTTCCACTACCCCATCAAGCCTATCCGGCCCTGTGACATAGGCCTCCCAACCAGGAACCTGTGCCTCACCTTCATCATCCCACATCCAAAGACCCAACCTACAAAAGGACAACTGCCCACCCCAGGTAAGAGCCCTCCATTTTTCTTTTATTTTAATCATCATAATGTACAGATCTTCTCCTGTGGTTTCTGCATGCAGGAGCGGGCTCAATATGGCTCCCTTCCTTCCATACACTCACACACACATACACTTGCACCCATACACACTCACACATCCACACCCAACATCACACCACAACCACTCATGTCATTAAAGTTACAAACCCCCACATATGGTTATACAACTAGCCTTCACAACACCCCAATTGCTCAGCACTCACCCACCCACCCCGATCCAGAAACTAGAGAAACCAGTAAAATATTTCAAACTCATCCAAGCTGTCCACCATAAACGCATAATAGAAAATGCACAAAACACAGGCACACCTCCATTAGGTCTCCTCCGACAAATCACTCACTTTACAGACTTCATCAAGCCAGCCTCACCTTCAACATACACACGCAATAGAATAGAGGACACCACTCATCAATGGATGCTTAACATCCTAGCCATCCTACAGGAACATTACTCTACTATCATTGACACAACAGATACATCCCCCTTCAACCACTTAGCCCTGCACATAGCCATTGGCTGGGCCAGAAAACGCTACAAGACCAGACTCACAGCAGAAACTTTACAGGAAGTACAACAACTTTTCCAGACCCCTCCGACCACTCCATCAACCTCACTATCAAAGATTACCCTATCGAACGACAAACCACACCTCGATGGACTTCAACAGAGACCCAAACCACACCAACACACACTGTGGTTAAGGTAATATCCACCCCCACTCCACTCCCTTCATTCCTCCCTGCCCACAAACCCACAGATAACCTCATCAACCTCTCCAAGACTGCAACAACCCGAAGAGGACCCATTAAACCTCCACCTACCAACACTTGGACTGCTCCATCACCCCGGAAAGATCTACAACCCAACCCGGACAAGATCTCACCAACCCCGATCACTTCCACCCAGAAAACAATAACACTCTCTCTTTTCCTCCCCCTACACAGATGCAGTTGTGACCCGAAGGAGACAGGCCGGACAGCCTCTGCCAACTGAAGGTCAATCAACCCTACCTGCCAGAACCATGGCAAAAATGATGAAAGGGTTGAACAAGGTTAACCATAACCATGATATAACCCATTCTGAGCCCTCTTCTATAACACCAGAAGAGGTAAGCTGTCCGGCCTCCTCTCCTCGGACAACCACAACACCCCTCTCTCTCCCTCTACCCCTTCCTCCACATATACAAGTTCACACACATTGGACAATGCTCTACTTGGCACCCCCACCTCTCCATCCCCCCCACCCGCATCCGTTTCTACTTCTTTTTTTCTCCCCCCCTCCCCTCCTTCCACCCTCCACGACCACTCCATCATCCTTTTCCCCGCTCAGATAACCTTTCCATTTTTTCCTTTTTTCCTTCTTCCTTTTTTTCATTTTAATTTCTTTATAACCTCCTCCCTTCCCCTCCCCTAAGCCTAACCTTCACCCTTCCCTCTCTTATCTGACCCTAGACCCAACCCTTCCTAACCTTAACCCATTCCCCTCCCATTAATCTATTTCTTTATCTTTCACTCCCAATCCTACTCCTTGCCCTAACCTTAACCCTCACCTCTCCAAGCCTAATCCCAACCCCCACCCTTCCCTTTAACCCCTGAACTTTACCCCCCCTAACCTCAACCCTAAACCCCCCCCCCTTTTTTTTTTTTTTTTTTTTTGTTTACCCCCCTACCTCACCTACATCCTAATCCTAACCCTACCCACCCTCCATTATCCCCCAACCTGACCCCCTTCCCCTTACCTTAACCCTTATCCCCTCCAATTATTATTATTATTAATTTCTTTTATTATTATTATTTTTTTTTCCTTTTTTTTCCCCCCCCTTCTTTTCTAGTTTTATTCTTTTATTTTATTTTTTTTATTCTTTTTTCACCCCCCAGAGCCATTTACAATAACTAACCTGTTTTTTCCCACAGAAGCCATAGCCAAATGGTTAACACCCCCGTCTGCCACCCAGCAGACCTGGGTTCGATCCCCACTCCTCCCTGCTCTATTTTTTTTCTCCTTTTTTTTCAATCCCTCTCATCCTCCCTCCACATTCCCACCTAGCTCTATTCATCCCCTCCATAGCCTAATGGTTACTACCCTGGCCTGCCACCCCCGTAGACCCAGGTTCGAATCCCACCTTTGACCTTCTGATTTTTTTTTCTTTTTCTCTTTCTTTTTACTTTATTTCTCTTTTATTGTTTCTTTTGTTCCTTTATTACTCCATCTGGTTTCATTTACTTACCATCATTCATCCACACAAACAATAACCACTGTTGAAATTTGGCTCCACGGACTAGCAGGCCTGTGCAACTAAAATTTAAACAAATAACCTTTACCCCAACCCGACCCCAACCCTAACCCAGCCCGTGCCGCTGCCTCGTAGCCACTTTCTCAACAGCTCGAGCCACCTGAACCACTTCCTCGAAGACCACAATCAACCTCACAGCCGGACCATCTCCTCCATCACCCCACACCAAGAACCACCGGAACCTGCAACCACCCAGCCACGGATAAGTTTCTGGCCCAGCCAAGTGAGCTTCCTTTCTCACACATACACACACACACACCCTTTATTTCTCACACAAACACCCACTCACACACTTTACAACCCTCAGTAAAAAATACAAAAATGTGCCCTTCCTGGGATTCGATCCCGCTCCTGCCTGTTGTCACTGTTTTCATGCTTCCAGTTAACCTACTGAGCTAAACAGTCCAACATCATCTCCTGCCTTCAACCTGACCAGGTCCCACCCAACTCCACTCACCAACCAATCAGGTACTACCACCCATGTTCCCTCCAAATCTTCAGAACACCTGACTCTCCCCCATCCAATCAGACCCTTTCCCTCCAAAACCTGCATCAGCTGACCCTCTCCAACCAACCACCACACGACACCTCACACTCACTCCTGGGGGAGGGACCTACCTCCCTCCCCCAACAGTGTACTTATACAGACCTCGGAGCCATGTCGAGTCATCCCCTGAAGAAGCAACATCCAGTTGCGAAACGTCGGGACTCCGCTTCTGTATGTATGTTTCCACTGGAACTTTTACACCTCCCTTTGGAGAATGTTTTTCAATTGACTTGCTCTTAAAAATTTTACTCTAAATGATTCTTAAATTTTAAAATTAAATAAAGTATCTTTTTAAACCATTGGTGGAGGGCTCTACCAGCTAACGTTGCAGAAAAGACTCTGCTCCCGTGCCTTTTTCTCCCTGTTAACTCTGCTTGTACTAAGCTCTACCCTACAAGCAACTGGAACTAAAACTTCACCAAGATCCACTGACACCGCCACCACCACCCTCAACCCTCAAGCCCACTCAGGCCTGCGACACAGGCCTCCCAACCAGGAACCTGTGTCTCATTTCCACTACCCCATCAAGCCTATCCGGCCCTGTGACATAGGCCTCCCAACCAGGAACCTGTGCCTCACCTTCATCATCCCACATCCAAAGACCCAACCTACAAAAGGACAACTGCCCACCCCAGGTAAGAGCCCTCCATTTTTCTTTTAATTTTAATCATCATAATGTACAGATCTTCTCCTGTGGTTTCTGCATGCAGGAGCGGGGCTCAATATGGCTCCCTTCCTTCCATACACTCACACACACATACACTTGCACCCATACACACTCACACATCCACACCCAACATCACACCACAACCACTCATGTCATTAAAGTTACAAACCCCCACATATGGTTATACAACTAGGCCTTCACAACACCCTACAATTGCTCCAGCACTCACCCACCCACCCGATCCAGAAACTAGAGAAACCAGTAAAATATATTTCAAACTCATCCAAGCTGTCCACCATAAACGCATAATAGAAAATGCACAAAACACAGGCACACCTCCATTAGGTCTCCTCCGACAAATCACTCACTTTACAGACTTCATCAAGCCAGCCTCACCTTCAACATACACACGCAATAGAATAGAGGACACCACTCATCAATGGATGCTTAACATCCTAGCCATCCTACAGGACATTACTCTACTATCATTGACACAACAGATACATCCCCCTTCAACCACTTAGCCCTGCACATAGCCATTGGCTGGGCCAGAAAACGCTACAAGACCAGACTCACAGCAGAAACTTTACAGGAAGTACAACAACTTTTCCAGACCCCTCCGACCACTCCATCAACCTCACTATCAGAAGATTACCCTATCGAACGACAAACCACACCTCGATGGACTTCAACAGAGACCCAAACCACACCAACACACACTGTGGTTAAGGTAATATCCACCCCCACTCCACTCCCTTCATTCCTCCCTGCCCACAACCCACAGATAACCTCATCAACCTCTCCAAGACTGCAACAACCCGAAGAGGACCCATTAAACCTCCACCTACCAACACTTGGACTGCTCCATCACCCCGGAAAGATCTACAACCCAACCCGGACAAGATCTCACCAACCCCGATCACTTCCACCCAGAAAACAATAACACTCTCTCTTTCCTCCCCCTACACAGATGCAGTTGTGACCCGAAGGAGACAGGCCGGACAGCCTCTGCCACTGAAGGTCAATCAACCCTACCTGCCAGAACCATGGCAAAAATGATGAAAGGGTTGAACAAGGTTAACCATAACCATGATATAACCCATTCTGAGCCCTCTTCTATAACACCAGAAGAAGGTAAGCTGTCCGGCCTCCTCTCCTCGGACAACCACAACACCCCTCTCTCTCCCTCTACCCCTTCCTCCACATATACAAGTTCACACACATTGGACAATGCTCTACTTGGCACCCCCACCTCTCCATCCCCCCCACCCGCATCCGTTTCTACTTCTTTTCCTCCCCCCCTCCCCTCCTTCCACCCTCCACGACCACTCCATCATCCTTTTCCCCGCCTCAGATAACCTTTCCATTTTTTCCTTTTTTCCTTCTTCCTTTTTTTCATTTTAATTTCTTTATAACCTCCTCCCTTCCCCTCCCCTAAGCCTAACCTTCACCCTTCCCTCTCTTATCTGACCCTAGACCCAACCCTTCCTAACCTTAACCCATTCCCCTCCCATTAATCTATTTCTTTATCTTTCACTCCCAATCCTACTCCTTGCCCTAACCTTAACCCTCACCTCTCCAAGCCTAATCCCAACCCCCACCCTTCCCTTTAACCCCTGAACTTTACCCCCCCTAACCTCAACCCTAAACCCCCCCCCCCTTTTTTTTTTTTTTTTTTTTTGTTTACCCCCCCTACCTCACCTACATCCTAATCCTAACCCTACCCACCCTCCATTATCCCCCACCTGACCCCCTTCCCCTTACCTTAACCCTTATCCCCTCCAATTATTATTATTATTAATTTCTTTTATTATTTATTATTTTTTTCCTTTTTTTTCCCCCCCCTTCTTTTCTAGTTTTATTCTTTTATTTTATTTTTTTTTCTTTTTTTCACCCCCCAGAGCCATTTACAATAACTAACCTGTTTTTTCCCACAGAAGCCATAGCCAAATGGTTAACACCCCCGTCTGCCACCCAGCAGACCTGGGTTCGATCCCCACTCCCTGCTCTATTTTTTTTCTCCTTTTTTTTCAATCCCTCTCATCCTCCCTCCACATTCCCACCTAGCTCTATTCATCCCCTCCATAGCCTAATGGTTACTACCCTGGCCTGCCACCCCGTAGACCCAGGTTCGAATCCCACCTTTGACCTTCTGATTTTTTTTCTTTTTCTCTTTCTTTTTACTTTATTTCTCTTTTATTGTTTCTTTTGTTCCTTTATTACTCCATCTGGTTTCATTTACTTACCATCATTCATCCACACAAACAATAACCACTGTTGAAATTTGGCTCCACGGACTAGCAGGCCTGTGCAACTAAAATTTAAACAATAACCTTTAACCCCAACCCGAACCCCAACCCTAACCCAGCCCGTGCCGCTGCCTCGTAGCCACTTTCTCAACAGCTCGAGCCACCTGAACCACTTCCTCGAAGACCACAATCAACCTCACAGCCGGACCATCTCCTCCATCACCCCACACCAAGAACCACCGGAACCTGCAACCACCCAGCCACGGATAAGTTTCTGGCCCAGCCAAGTGAGCTTCCTTTCTCACACATACACACACACACACCCTTTATTTCTCACACAAACACCCACTCACACACTTTACAAACCCTCAGTAAAAATACAAAAATGTGCCCTTCCTGGGATTCGATCCCGCTCCTGCCTGTTGTCACTGTTTTCATGCTTCCAGTTAACCTACTGAGCTAAACAGTCCAACATCATCTCCTGCCTTCAACCTGACCAGGTCCCACCCAACTCCACTCACCAACCAATCAGGTACTACCACCCATGTTCCCTCCAAATCTTCAGAACACCTGACTCTCCCCCATCCAATCAGACCCTTTCCCTCCAAAACCTGCATCAGCTGACCCTCTCCAACCAACCACCACACGACACCTCACACTCACTCCTGGGGGAGGGACCTACCTCCCTCCCCCAACAGTGTACTTATACAGACCTCGGAGCCATGTCGAGTCATCCCCTGAAGAAGCAACATCCAGTTGCGAAACGTCGGGACTCCGCTTCTGTATGTATGTTTCCACTGGAACTTTTACACCTCCCTTTGGAGAATGTTTTTCAATTGACTTGCTCTTAAAAAATTTTACTCTAAATGATTCTTAAATTTTAAAATTAAATAAAGTATCTTTTTAAACCATTGGTGGAGGGCTCTACCAGCTAACGTTGGCAGAAAAGACTCTGCTCCCGTGCCTTTTTCTCCCTGTTAACTCTGCTTGTACTAAGCTCTACCCTACAAGCAACTGGAACTAAAACTTCACCAAGATCCACTGACACCGCCACCACCAACCCTCAAGCCTACTCAGGCCTGCGACACAGGCCTCCCAACCAGGAACCTGTGTCTCATTTCCACTACCCCATCAAGCCTATCCGGCCCTGTGACATAGGCCTCCCAACCAGGAACCTGTGCCTCACCTTCATCATCCCACATCCAAAGACCCAACCTACAAAAGGACAACTGCCCACCCCAGGTAAGAGCCCTCCATTTTTCTTTTAATTTTAATCATCATAATGTACAGATCTTCTCCTGTGGTTTCTGCATGCAGGAGCGGGGCTCAATATGGCTCCCTTCCTTCCATACACTCACACACACATACACTTGCACCCATACACACTCACACATCCACACCCAACATCACACCACAACCACTCATGTCATTAAAGTTACAAACCCCCACATATGGTTATACAACTAGGCCTTCACAACACCCTACAATTGCTCCAGCACTCACCCACCCACCCGATCCAGAAACTAGAGAAACCAGTAAAATATATTTCAAACTCATCCAAGCTGTCCACCATAAACGCATAATAGAAAATGCACAAAACACAGGCACACCTCCATTAGGTCTCCTCCGACAAATCACTCACTTTACAGACTTCATCAAGCCAGCCTCACCTTCAACATACACACGCAATAGAATAGAGGACACCACTCATCAATGGATGCTTAACATCCTAGCCATCCTACAGGAACATTACTCTACTATCATTGACACAACAGATACATCCCCCTTCAACCACTTAGCCCTGCACATAGCCATTGGCTGGGCCAGAAACGCTACAAGACCAGACTCACAGCAGAAACTTTACAGGAAGTACAACAACTTTTCCAGACCCCTCCGACCACTCCATCAACCTCACTATCAGAAGATTACCCTATCGAACGACAAACCACACCTCGATGGACTTCAACAGAGACCCAAACCACACCAACACACACTGTGGTTAAGGTAATATCCACCCCCACTCCACTCCCTTCATTCCTCCCTGCCCACAAACCCACAGATAACCTCATCAACCTCTCCAAGACTGCAACAACCCGAAGAGGACCCATTAAACCTCCACCTACCAACACTTGGACTGCTCCATCACCCCGGAAAGATCTACAACCCAACCCGGACAAGATCTCACCAACCCCGATCACTTCCACCCAGAAAACAATAACACTCTCTCTTTCCTCCCCCTACACAGATGCAGTTGTGACCCGAAGGAGACAGGCCGGACAGCCTCTGCCAACTGAAGGTCAATCAACCCTACCTGCCAGAACCATGGCAAAAATGATGAAAGGGTTGAACAAGGTTAACCATAACCATGATATAACCCATTCTGAGCCCTCTTCTATAACACCAGAAGAAGGTAAGCTGTCCGGCCTCCTCTCCTCGGACAACCACAACACCCCTCTCTCTCCCTCTACCCCTTCCTCCACATATACAAGTTCACACACATTGGACAATGCTCTACTTGGCACCCCCACCTCTCCATCCCCCCCACCCGCATCCGTTTCTACTTCTTTTCCTCCCCCCCTCCCCTCCTTCCACCCTCCACGACCACTCCATCATCCTTTTCCCCGCCTCAGATAACCTTTCCATTTTTTCCTTTTTTCCTTCTTCCTTTTTTTCATTTTAATTTCTTTATAACCTCCTCCCTTCCCCTCCCCTAAGCCTAACCTTCACCCTTCCCTCTCTTATCTGACCCTAGACCCAACCCTTCCTAACCTTAACCCATTCCCCTCCCATTAATCTATTTCTTTATCTTTCACTCCCAATCCTACTCCTTGCCCTAACCTTAACCCTCACCTCTCCAAGCCTAATCCCAACCCCCACCCTTCCCTTTAACCCCTGAACTTTACCCCCCCTAACCTCAACCCTAAACCCCCCCCCTTTTTTTTTTTTTTTTTTTGTTTACCCCCCCTACCTCACCTACATCCTAATCCTAACCCTACCCACCCTCCATTATCCCCCAACCTGACCCCCTTCCCCTTACCTTAACCCTTATCCCCTCCAATTATTATTATTATTAATTTCTTTTATTATTTATTATTTTTTTCCTTTTTTTTTTTTTCCCCCCCCTTCTTTTCTAGTTTTATTCTTTTATTTTATTTTTTTTATTCTTTTTTTCACCCCCCAGAGCCATTTACAATAACTAACCTGTTTTTTCCCACAGAAGCCATAGCCAAATGGTTAACACCCCCGTCTGCCACCCAGCAGACCTGGGTTCGATCCCCACTCCCTGCTCTATTTTTTTTTCTCCTTTTTTTTCAATCCCTCTCATCCTCCCTCCACATTCCCACCTAGCTCTATTCATCCCCTCCATAGCCTAATGGTTACTACCCTGGCCTGCCACCCCCGTAGACCCAGGTTCGAATCCCACCTTTGACCTTCTGATTTTTTTTCTTTTTCTCTTTCTTTTTACTTTATTTCTCTTTTATTGTTTCTTTTGTTCCTTTATTACTCCATCTGGTTTCATTTACTTACCATCATTCATCCACACAAACAATAACCACTGTTGAAATTTGGCTCCACGGACTAGCAGGCCTGTGCAACTAAAATTTAAACAAATAACCTTTAACCCCAACCCGAACCCCAACCCTAACCCAGCCCGTGCCGCTGCCTCGTAGCCACTTTCTCAACAGCTCGAGCCACCTGAACCACTTCCTCGAAGACCACAATCAACCTCACAGCCGGACCATCTCCTCCATCACCCCACACCAAGAACCACCGGAACCTGCAACCACCCAGCCACGGATAAGTTTCTGGCCCAGCCAAGTGAGCTTCCTTTCTCACACATACACACACACACACCCTTTATTTCTCACACAAACACCCACTCACACACTTTACAACCCTCAGTAAAAAATACAAAAATGTGCCCTTCCTGGGATTCGATCCCGCTCCTGCCTGTTGTCACTGTTTTCATGCTTCCAGTTAACCTACTGAGCTAAACAGTCCAACATCATCTCCTGCCTTCAACCTGACCAGGTCCCACCCAACTCCACTCACCAACCAATCAGGTACTACCACCCATGTTCCCTCCAAATCTTCAGAACACCTGACTCTCCCCCATCCAATCAGACCCTTTCCCTCCAAAACCTGCATCAGCTGACCCTCTCCAACCAACCACCACACGACACCTCACACTCACTCCTGGGGGAGGGACCTACCTCCCTCCCCCAACAGTGTACTTATACAGACCTCGGAGCCATGTCGAGTCATCCCCTGAAGAAGCAACATCCAGTTGCGAAACGTCGGGACTCCGCTTCTGTATGTATGTTTCCACTGGAACTTTTACACCTCCCTTTGGAGAATGTTTTTCAATTGACTTGCTCTTAAAAAATTTTACTCTAAATGATTCTTAAATTTTAAAATTAAATAAAGTATCTTTTTAAACCATTGGTGGAGGGCTCTACCAGCTAACGTTGGCAGAAAAGACTCTGCTCCCGTGCCTTTTTCTCCCTGTTAACTCTGCTTGTACTAAGCTCTACCCTACAAGCAACTGGAACTAAAACTTCACCAAGATCCACTGACACCGCCACCACCAACCCTCAAGCCTACTCAGGCCTGCGACACAGGCCTCCCAACCAGGAACCTGTGTCTCATTTCCACTACCCCATCAAGCCTATCCGGCCCTGTGACATAGGCCTCCCAACCAGGAACCTGTGCCTCACCTTCATCATCCCACATCCAAAGACCCAACCTACAAAAGGACAACTGCCCACCCCAGGTAAGAGCCCTCCATTTTTCTTTTAATTTTAATCATCATAATGTACAGATCTTCTCCTGTGGTTTCTGCATGCAGGAGCGGGGCTCAATATGGCTCCCTTCCTTCCATACACTCACACACACATACACTTGCACCCATACACACTCACACATCCACACCCAACATCACACCACAACCACTCATGTCATTAAAGTTACAAACCCCACATATGGTTATACAACTAGGCCTTCACAACACCCTACAATTGCTCCAGCACTCACCCACCCACCCGATCCAGAAACTAGAGAAACCAGTAAAATATATTTCAAACTCATCCAAGCTGTCCACCATAAACGCATAATAGAAAATGCACAAAACACAGGCACACCTCCATTAGGTCTCCTCCGACAAATCACTCACTTTACAGACTTCATCAAGCCAGCCTCACCTTCAACATACACACGCAATAGAATAGAGGACACCACTCATCAATGGATGCTTAACATCCTAGCCATCCTACAGGAACATTACTCTACTATCATTGACACAACAGATACATCCCCCTTCAACCACTTAGCCCTGCACATAGCCATTGGCTGGGCCAGAAAACGCTACAAGACCAGACTCACAGCAGAAACTTTACAGGAAGTACAACAACTTTTCCAGACCCCTCCGACCACTCCATCAACCTCACTATCAGAAGATTACCCTATCGAACGACAAACCACACCTCGATGGACTTCAACAGAGACCCAAACCACACCAACACACACTGTGGTTAAGGTAATATCCACCCCCACTCCACTCCCTTCATTCCTCCCTGCCCACAAACCCACAGATAACCTCATCAACCTCTCCAAGACTGCAACAACCCGAAGAGGACCCATTAAACCTCCACCTACCAACACTTGGACTGCTCCATCACCCCGGAAAGATCTACAACCCAACCCGGACAAGATCTCACCAACCCCGATCACTTCCACCCAGAAAACAATAACACTCTCTCTTTCCTCCCCCTACACAGATGCAGTTGTGACCCGAAGGAGACAGGCCGGACAGCCTCTGCCAACTGAAGGTCAATCAACCCTACCTGCCAGAACCATGGCAAAAATGATGAAAGGGTTGAACAAGGTTAACCATAACCATGATATAACCCATTCTGAGCCCTCTTCTATAACACCAGAAGAAGGTAAGCTGTCCGGCCTCCTCTCCTCGGACACACCCCTCTCTCTCCCTCTACCCCTTCCTCCACATATACAAGTTCACACAGACAATGCTCTACTTGGCACCCCCACCTCCCCCCTCCATCCCCCCACCCGCATCCGTTTCTACTTCTTTTCCTCCCCCCCTCCCCTCCTTCCACCCTCCACGACCACTCCATCATCCTTTTCCCCGCCTCAGATAACCTTTCCATTTTTTCCTTTTTTCCTTCTTCCTTTTTTTCATTTTAATTTCTTTATAACCTCCTCCCTTCCCCTCCCCTAAGCCTAACCTTCACCCTTCCCTCTCTTATCTGACCCTAGACCCAACCCTTCCTAACCTTAACCCATTCCCCTCCCATTAATCTATTTCTTTATCTTTCACTCCCAATCCTACTCCTTGCCCTAACCTTAACCCTCACCTCTCCAAGCCTAATCCCAACCCCCACCCTTCCCTTTAACCCCTGAACTTTACCCCCCCTAACCTCAACCCTAAACCCCCCCCCCTTTTTTTTTTTTTTTTACCCCCCCTACCTCACCTACATCCTAATCCTAACCCTACCCACCCTCCATTATCCCCCAACCTGACCCCCTTCCCCTTACCTTAACCCTTATCCCCTCCAATTATTATTATTATTAATTTCTTTTATTATTTATTATTTTTTTCCTTTTTTTTCCCCCCCCTTCTTTTCTAGTTTTATTCTTTTATTTTATTTTTTTTATTCTTTTTTTCACCCCCCAGAGCCATTTACAATAACTAACCTGTTTTTTCCCACAGAAGCCATAGCCAAATGGTTAACACCCCCGTCTGCCACCCAGCAGACCTGGGTTCGATCCCCACTCCCTGCTCTATTTTTTTTTCTCCTTTTTTTTCAATCCCTCTCATCCTCCCTCCACATTCCCACCTAGCTCTATTCATCCCCTCCATAGCCTAATGGTTACTACCCTGGCCTGCCACCCCGTAGACCCAGGTTCGAATCCCACCTTTGACCTTCTGATTTTTTTTCTTTTTCTCTTTCTTTTTACTTTATTTCTCTTTTATTGTTTCTTTTGTTCCTTTATTACTCCATCTGGTTTCATTTACTTACCATCATTCATCCACACAAACAATAACCACTGTTGAAATTTGGCTCCACGGACTAGCAGGCCTGTGCAACTAAAATTTAAACAAATAACCTTTAACCCCAACCCGAACCCCAACCCTAACCCAGCCCGTGCCGCTGCCTCGTAGCCACTTTCTCAACAGCTCGAGCCACCTGAACCACTTCCTCGAAGACCACAATCAACCTCACAGCCGGACCATCTCCTCCATCACCCCACACCAAGAACCACCGGAACCTGCAACCACCCAGCCACGGATAAGTTTCTGGCCCAGCCAAGTGAGCTTCCTTTCTCACACATACACACACACACACCCTTTATTTCTCACACAAACACCCACTCACACACTTTACAAACCCTCAGTAAAAAATACAAAAATGTGCCCTTCCTGGGATTCGATCCCGCTCCTGCCTGTTGTCACTGTTTTCATGCTTCCAGTTAACCTACTGAGCTAAACAGTCCAACATCATCTCCTGCCTTCAACCTGACCAGGTCCCACCCAACTCCACTCACCAACCAATCAGGTACTACCACCCATGTTCCCTCCAAATCTTCAGAACACCTGACTCTCCCCCATCCAATCAGACCCTTTCCCTCCAAAACCTGCATCAGCTGACCCTCTCCAACCAACCACCACACGACACCTCACACTCACTCCTGGGGGAGGGACCTACCTCCCTCCCCCAACAGTGTACTTATACAGACCTCGGAGCCATGTCGAGTCATCCCCTGAAGAAGCAACATCCAGTTGCGAAACGTCGGGACTCCGCTTCTGTATGTATGTTTCCACTGGAACTTTTACACCTCCCTTTGGAGAATGTTTTTCAATTGACTTGCTCTTAAAAAATTTTACTCTAAATGATTCTTAAATTTTAAAATTAAATAAAGTATCTTTTTAAACCATTGGTGGAGGGCTCTACCAGCTAACGTTGGCAGAAAAGACTCTGCTCCCGTGCCTTTTTCTCCCTGTTAACTCTGCTTGTACTAAGCTCTACCCTACAAGCAACTGGAACTAAAACTTCACCAAGATCCACTGACACCGCCACCACCAACCCTCAAGCCTACTCAGGCCTGCGACACAGGCCTCCCAACCAGGAACCTGTGTCTCATTTCCACTACCCCATCAAGCCTATCCGGCCCTGTGACATAGGCCTCCCAACCAGGAACCTGTGCCTCACCTTCATCATCCCACATCCAAAGACCCAACCTACAAAAGGACAACTGCCCACCCCAGGTAAGAGCCCTCCATTTTTCTTTTAATTTTAATCATCATAATGTACAGATCTTCTCCTGTGGTTTCTGCATGCAGGAGCGGGGCTCAATATGGCTCCCTTCCTTCCATACACTCACACACACATACACTTGCACCCATACACACTCACACATCCACACCCAACATCACACCACAACCACTCATGTCATTAAAGTTACAAACCCCCACATATGGTTATACAACTAGGCCTTCACAACACCCTACAATTGCTCCAGCACTCACCCACCCACCCGATCCAGAAACTAGAGAAACCAGTAAAATATATTTCAAACTCATCCAAGCTGTCCACCATAAACGCATAATAGAAAATGCACAAAACACAGGCACACCTCCATTAGGTCTCCTCCGACAAATCACTCACTTTACAGACTTCATCAAGCCAGCCTCACCTTCAACATACACACGCAATAGAATAGAGGACACCACTCATCAATGGATGCTTAACATCCTAGCCATCCTACAGGAACATTACTCTACTATCATTGACACAACAGATACATCCCCCTTCAACCACTTAGCCCTGCACATAGCCATTGGCTGGGCCAGAAAACGCTACAAGACCAGACTCACAGCAGAAACTTTACAGGAAGTACAACAACTTTTCCAGACCCCTCCGACCACTCCATCAACCTCACTATCAGAAGATTACCCTATCGAACGACAAACCACACCTCGATGGACTTCAACAGAGACCCAAACCACACCAACACACACTGTGGTTAAGGTAATATCCACCCCCACTCCACTCCCTTCATTCCTCCCTGCCCACAAACCCACAGATAACCTCATCAACCTCTCCAAGACTGCAACAACCCGAAGAGGACCCATTAAACCTCCACCTACCAACACTTGGACTGCTCCATCACCCCGGAAAGATCTACAACCCAACCCGGACAAGATCTCACCAACCCCGATCACTTCCACCCAGAAAACAATAACACTCTCTCTTTCCTCCCCCTACACAGATGCAGTTGTGACCCGAAGGAGACAGGCCGGACAGCCTCTGCCAACTGAAGGTCAATCAACCCTACCTGCCAGAACCATGGCAAAAATGATGAAAGGGTTGAACAAGGTTAACCATAACCATGATATAACCCATTCTGAGCCCTCTTCTATAACACCAGAAGAAGGTAAGCTGTCCGGCCTCCTCTCCTCGGACAACCACAACACCCCTCTCTCTCCCTCTACCCCTTCCTCCACATATACAAGTTCACACACATTGGACAATGCTCTACTTGGCACCCCCACCTCTCCATCCCCCCCACCCGCATCCGTTTCTACTTCTTTTCCTCCCCCCCTCCCCTCCTTCCACCCTCCACGACCACTCCATCATCCTTTTCCCCGCCTCAGATAACCTTTCCATTTTTTCCTTTTTTCCTTCTTCCTTTTTTTCATTTTAATTTCTTTATAACCTCCTCCCTTCCCCTCCCCTAAGCCTAACCTTCACCCTTCCCTCTCTTATCTGACCCTAGACCCAACCCTTCCTAACCTTAACCCATTCCCCTCCCATTAATCTATTTCTTTATCTTTCACTCCCAATCCTACTCCTTGCCCTAACCTTAACCCTCACCTCTCCAAGCCTAATCCCAACCCCCACCCTTCCCTTTAACCCCTGAACTTTACCCCCCCTAACCTCAACCCTAAACCCCCCCCCCTTTTTTTTTTTTTTTACCCCCCCTACCTCACCTACATCCTAATCCTAACCCTACCCACCCTCCATTATCCCCCAACCTGACCCCCTTCCCCTTACCTTAACCCTTATCCCCTCCAATTATTATTATTATTAATTTCTTTTATTATTTATTTTTTTTTTTCCTTTTTTTTCCCCCCCCTTCTTTTCTAGTTTTATTCTTTTATTTTATTTTTTTTATTCTTTTTTTCACCCCCCAGAGCCATTTACAATAACTAACCTGTTTTTCCCACAGAAGCCATAGCCAAATGGTTAACACCCCCGTCTGCCACCCAGCAGACCTGGGTTCGATCCCCACTCCCTGCTCTATTTTTTTTCTCCTTTTTTTTCAATCCCTCTCATCCTCCCTCCACATTCCCACCTAGCTCTATTCATCCCCTCCATAGCCTAATGGTTACTACCCTGGCCTGCCACCCCGTAGACCCAGGTTCGAATCCCACCTTTGACCTTCTGATTTTTTTTCTTTTTCTCTTTCTTTTTACTTTATTTCTCTTTTATTGTTTCTTTTGTTCCTTTATTACTCCATCTGGTTTCATTTACTTACCATCATTCATCCACACAAACAATAACCACTGTTGAAATTTGGCTCCACGGACTAGCAGGCCTGTGCAACTAAAATTTAAACAAATAACCTTTAACCCCAACCCGAACCCCAACCCTAACCCAGCCCGTGCCGCTGCCTCGTAGCCACTTTCTCAACAGCTCGAGCCACCTGAACCACTTCCTCGAAGACCACAATCAACCTCACAGCCGGACCATCTCCTCCATCACCCCACACCAAGAACCACCGGAACCTGCAACCACCCAGCCACGGATAAGTTTCTGGCCCAGCCAAGTGAGCTTCCTTTCTCACACATACACACACACACACCCTTTATTTCTCACACAAACACCCACTCACACACTTTACAAACCCTCAGTAAAAAATACAAAAATGTGCCCTTCCTGGGATTCGATCCCGCTCCTGCCTGTTGTCACTGTTTTCATGCTTCCAGTTAACCTACTGAGCTAAACAGTCCAACATCATCTCCTGCCTTCAACCTGACCAGGTCCCACCCAACTCCACTCACCAACCAATCAGGTACTACCACCCATGTTCCCTCCAAATCTTCAGAACACCTGACTCTCCCCCATCCAATCAGACCCTTTCCCTCCAAAACCTGCATCAGCTGACCCTCTCCAACCAACCACCACACGACACCTCACACTCACTCCTGGGGGAGGGACCTACCTCCCTCCCCCAACAGTGTACTTATACAGACCTCGGAGCCATGTCGAGTCATCCCCTGAAGAAGCAACATCCAGTTGCGAAACGTCGGGACTCCGCTTCTGTATGTATGTTTCCACTGGAACTTTTACACCTCCCTTTGGAGAATGTTTTTCAATTGACTTGCTCTTAAAAAATTTTACTCTAAATGATTCTTAAATTTTAAAATTAAATAAAGTATCTTTTTAAACCATTGGTGGAGGGCTCTACCAGCTAACGTTGGCAGAAAAGACTCTGCTCCCGTGCCTTTTTCTCCCTGTTAACTCTGCTTGTACTAAGCTCTACCCTACAAGCAACTGGAACTAAAACTTCACCAAGATCCACTGACACCGCCACCACCAACCCTCAAGCCTACTCAGGCCTGCGACACAGGCCTCCCAACCAGGAACCTGTGTCTCATTTCCACTACCCCATCAAGCCTATCCGGCCCTGTGACATAGGCCTCCCAACCAGGAACCTGTGCCTCACCTTCATCATCCCACATCCAAAGACCCAACCTACAAAAGGACAACTGCCCACCCCAGGTAAGAGCCCTCCATTTTTCTTTTAATTTTAATCATCATAATGTACAGATCTTCTCCTGTGGTTTCTGCATGCAGGAGCGGGGCTCAATATGGCTCCCTTCCTTCCATACACTCACACACACATACACTTGCACCCATACACACTCACACATCCACACCCAACATCACACCACAACCACTCATGTCATTAAAGTTACAAACCCCCACATATGGTTATACAACTAGGCCTTCACAACACCCTACAATTGCTCCAGCACTCACCCACCCACCCGATCCAGAAACTAGAGAAACCAGTAAAATATATTTCAAACTCATCCAAGCTGTCCACCATAAACGCATAATAGAAAATGCACAAAACACAGGCACACCTCCATTAGGTCTCCTCCGACAAATCACTCACTTTACAGACTTCATCAAGCCAGCCTCACCTTCAACATACACACGCAATAGAATAGAGGACACCACTCATCAATGGATGCTTAACATCCTAGCCATCCTACAGGAACATTACTCTACTATCATTGACACAACAGATACATCCCCCTTCAACCACTTAGCCCTGCACATAGCCATTGGCTGGGCCAGAAAACGCTACAAGACCAGACTCACAGCAGAAACTTTACAGGAAGTACAACAACTTTTCCAGACCCCTCCGACCACTCCATCAACCTCACTATCAGAAGATTACCCTATCGAACGACAAACCACACCTCGATGGACTTCAACAGAGACCCAAACCACACCAACACACACTGTGGTTAAGGTAATATCCACCCCCACTCCACTCCCTTCATTCCTCCCTGCCCACAAACCCACAGATAACCTCATCAACCTCTCCAAGACTGCAACAACCCGAAGAGGACCCATTAAACCTCCACCTACCAACACTTGGACTGCTCCATCACCCCGGAAAGATCTACAACCCAACCCGGACAAGATCTCACCAACCCCGATCACTTCCACCCAGAAAACAATAACACTCTCTCTTTCCTCCCCCTACACAGATGCAGTTGTGACCCGAAGGAGACAGGCCGGACAGCCTCTGCCAACTGAAGGTCAATCAACCCTACCTGCCAGAACCATGGCAAAAATGATGAAAGGGTTGAACAAGGTTAACCATAACCATGATATAACCCATTCTGAGCCCTCTTCTATAACACCAGAAGAAGGTAAGCTGTCCGGCCTCCTCTCCTCGGACAACCACAACACCCCTCTCTCTCCCTCTACCCCTTCCTCCACATATACAAGTTCACACACATTGGACAATGCTCTACTTGGCACCCCCACCTCTCCATCCCCCCCACCCGCATCCGTTTCTACTTCTTTTCCTCCCCCCCTCCCCTCCTTCCACCCTCCACGACCACTCCATCATCCTTTTCCCCGCCTCAGATAACCTTTCCATTTTTTCCTTTTTTCCTTCTTCCTTTTTTTCATTTTAATTTCTTTATAACCTCCTCCCTTCCCCTCCCCTAAGCCTAACCTTCACCCTTCCCTCTCTTATCTGACCCTAGACCCAACCCTTCCTAACCTTAACCCATTCCCCTCCCATTAATCTATTTCTTTATCTTTCACTCCCAATCCTACTCCTTGCCCTAACCTTAACCCTCACCTCTCCAAGCCTAATCCCAACCCCCACCCTTCCCTTTAACCCCTGAACTTTACCCCCCCTAACCTCAACCCTAAACCCCCCCCCCTTTTTTTTTTTGTTTACCCCCCCTACCTCACCTACATCCTAATCCTAACCCTACCCACCCTCCATTATCCCCCAACCTGACCCCCTTCCCCTTACCTTAACCCTTATCCCCTCCAATTATTATTATTATTAATTTCTTTTATTATTTATTATTTTTTTTTTCCTTTTTTTTCCCCCCCCTTCTTTTCTAGTTTTATTCTTTTATTTTATTTTTTTTATTCTTTTTTTCACCCCCCAGAGCCATTTACAATAACTAACCTGTTTTTCCCACAGAAGCCATAGCCAAATGGTTAACACCCCCGTCTGCCACCCAGCAGACCTGGGTTCGATCCCCACTCCCTGCTCTATTTTTTTTCTCCTTTTTTTTCAATCCCTCTCATCCTCCCTCCACATTCCCACCTAGCTCTATTCATCCCCTCCATAGCCTAATGGTTACTACCCTGGCCTGCCACCCCGTAGACCCAGGTTCGAATCCCACCTTTGACCTTCTGATTTTTTTTCTTTTTCTCTTTCTTTTTACTTTATTTCTCTTTTATTGTTTCTTTTGTTCCTTTATTACTCCATCTGGTTTCATTTACTTACCATCATTCATCCACACAAACAATAACCACTGTTGAAATTTGGCTCCACGGACTAGCAGGCCTGTGCAACTAAAATTTAAACAAATAACCTTTAACCCCAACCCGAACCCCAACCCTAACCCAGCCCGTGCCGCTGCCTCGTAGCCACTTTCTCAACAGCTCGAGCCACCTGAACCACTTCCTCGAAGACCACAATCAACCTCACAGCCGGACCATCTCCTCCATCACCCCACACCAAGAACCACCGGAACCTGCAACCACCCAGCCACGGATAAGTTTCTGGCCCAGCCAAGTGAGCTTCCTTTCTCACACATACACACACACACACCCTTTATTTCTCACACAAACACCCACTCACACACTTTACAAACCCTCAGTAAAAAATACAAAAATGTGCCCTTCCTGGGATTCGATCCCGCTCCTGCCTGTTGTCACTGTTTTCATGCTTCCAGTTAACCTACTGAGCTAAACAGTCCAACATCATCTCCTGCCTTCAACCTGACCAGGTCCCACCCAACTCCACTCACCAACCAATCAGGTACTACCACCCATGTTCCCTCCAAATCTTCAGAACACCTGACTCTCCCCCATCCAATCAGACCCTTTCCCTCCAAAACCTGCATCAGCTGACCCTCTCCAACCAACCACCACACGACACCTCACACTCACTCCTGGGGGAGGGACCTACCTCCCTCCCCCAACAGTGTACTTATACAGACCTCGGAGCCATGTCGAGTCATCCCCTGAAGAAGCAACATCCAGTTGCGAAACGTCGGGACTCCGCTTCTGTATGTATGTTTCCACTGGAACTTTTACACCTCCCTTTGGAGAATGTTTTTCAATTGACTTGCTCTTAAAAAATTTTACTCTAAATGATTCTTAAATTTTAAAATTAAATAAAGTATCTTTTTAAACCATTGGTGGAGGGCTCTACCAGCTAACGTTGGCAGAAAAGACTCTGCTCCCGTGCCTTTTTCTCCCTGTTAACTCTGCTTGTACTAAGCTCTACCCTACAAGCAACTGGAACTAAAACTTCACCAAGATCCACTGACACCGCCACCACCAACCCTCAAGCCTACTCAGGCCTGCGACACAGGCCTCCCAACCAGGAACCTGTGTCTCATTTCCACTACCCCATCAAGCCTATCCGGCCCTGTGACATAGGCCTCCCAACCAGGAACCTGTGCCTCACCTTCATCATCCCACATCCAAAGACCCAACCTACAAAAGGACAACTGCCCACCCCAGGTAAGAGCCCTCCATTTTTCTTTTAATTTTAATCATCATAATGTACAGATCTTCTCCTGTGGTTTCTGCATGCAGGAGCGGGGCTCAATATGGCTCCCTTCCTTCCATACACTCACACACACATACACTTGCACCCATACACACTCACACATCCACACCCAACATCACACCACAACCACTCATGTCATTAAAGTTACAAACCCCCACATATGGTTATACAACTAGGCCTTCACAACACCCTACAATTGCTCCAGCACTCACCCACCCACCCGATCCAGAAACTAGAGAAACCAGTAAAATATATTTCAAACTCATCCAAGCTGTCCACCATAAACGCATAATAGAAAATGCACAAAACACAGGCACACCTCCATTAGGTCTCCTCCGACAAATCACTCACTTTACAGACTTCATCAAGCCAGCCTCACCTTCAACATACACACGCAATAGAATAGAGGACACCACTCATCAATGGATGCTTAACATCCTAGCCATCCTACAGGAACATTACTCTACTATCATTGACACAACAGATACATCCCCCTTCAACCACTTAGCCCTGCACATAGCCATTGGCTGGGCCAGAAAACGCTACAAGACCAGACTCACAGCAGAAACTTTACAGGAAGTACAACAACTTTTCCAGACCCCTCCGACCACTCCATCAACCTCACTATCAGAAGATTACCCTATCGAACGACAAACCACACCTCGATGGACTTCAACAGAGACCCAAACCACACCAACACACACTGTGGTTAAGGTAATATCCACCCCCACTCCACTCCCTTCATTCCTCCCTGCCCACAAACCCACAGATAACCTCATCAACCTCTCCAAGACTGCAACAACCCGAAGAGGACCCATTAAACCTCCACCTACCAACACTTGGACTGCTCCATCACCCCGGAAAGATCTACAACCCAACCCGGACAAGATCTCACCAACCCCGATCACTTCCACCCAGAAAACAATAACACTCTCTCTTTCCTCCCCCTACACAGATGCAGTTGTGACCCGAAGGAGACAGGCCGGACAGCCTCTGCCAACTGAAGGTCAATCAACCCTACCTGCCAGAACCATGGCAAAAATGATGAAAGGGTTGAACAAGGTTAACCATAACCATGATATAACCCATTCTGAGCCCTCTTCTATAACACCAGAAGAAGGTAAGCTGTCCGGCCTCCTCTCCTCGGACAACCACAACACCCCTCTCTCTCCCTCTACCCCTTCCTCCACATATACAAGTTCACACACATTGGACAATGCTCTACTTGGCACCCCCACCTCTCCATCCCCCCACCCGCATCCGTTTCTACTTCTTTTCCTCCCCCCCTCCCCTCCTTCCACCCTCCACGACCACTCCATCATCCTTTTCCCCGCCTCAGATAACCTTTCCATTTTTTCCTTTTTTCCTTCTTCCTTTTTTTCATTTTAATTTCTTTATAACCTCCTCCCTTCCCCTCCCCTAAGCCTAACCTTCACCCTTCCCTCTCTTATCTGACCCTAGACCCAACCCTTCCTAACCTTAACCCATTCCCCTCCCATTAATCTATTTCTTTATCTTTCACTCCCAATCCTACTCCTTGCCCTAACCTTAACCCTCACCTCTCCAAGCCTAATCCCAACCCCCACCCTTCCCTTTAACCCCTGAACTTTACCCCCCCTAACCTCAACCCTAAACCCCCCCCCCTTTTTTTTTTTGTTTACCCCCCCTACCTCACCTACATCCTAATCCTAACCCTACCCACCCTCCATTATCCCCCAACCTGACCCCCTTCCCCTTACCTTAACCCTTATCCCCTCCAATTATTATTATTATTAATTTCTTTTATTATTTATTATTTTTTTCCTTTTTTTTCCCCCCCCTTCTTTTCTAGTTTTATTCTTTTATTTTATTTTTTTTATTCTTTTTTTCACCCCCCAGAGCCATTTACAATAACTAACCTGTTTTTCCCACAGAAGCCATAGCCAAATGGTTAACACCCCCGTCTGCCACCCAGCAGACCTGGGTTCGATCCCCACTCCCTGCTCTATTTTTTTTCTCCTTTTTTTTCAATCCCTCTCATCCTCCCTCCACATTCCCACCTAGCTCTATTCATCCCCTCCATAGCCTAATGGTTACTACCCTGGCCTGCCACCCCGTAGACCCAGGTTCGAATCCCACCTTTGACCTTCTGATTTTTTTTCTTTTTCTCTTTCTTTTTACTTTATTTCTCTTTTATTGTTTCTTTTGTTCCTTTATTACTCCATCTGGTTTCATTTACTTACCATCATTCATCCACACAAACAATAACCACTGTTGAAATTTGGCTCCACGGACTAGCAGGCCTGTGCAACTAAAATTTAAACAAATAACCTTTAACCCCAACCCGAACCCCAACCCTAACCCAGCCCGTGCCGCTGCCTCGTAGCCACTTTCTCAACAGCTCGAGCCACCTGAACCACTTCCTCGAAGACCACAATCAACCTCACAGCCGGACCATCTCCTCCATCACCCCACACCAAGAACCACCGGAACCTGCAACCACCCAGCCACGGATAAGTTTCTGGCCCAGCCAAGTGAGCTTCCTTTCTCACACATACACACACACACACCCTTTATTTCTCACACAAACACCCACTCACACACTTTACAAACCCTCAGTAAAAAATACAAAAATGTGCCCTTCCTGGGATTCGATCCCGCTCCTGCCTGTTGTCACTGTTTTCATGCTTCCAGTTAACCTACTGAGCTAAACAGTCCAACATCATCTCCTGCCTTCAACCTGACCAGGTCCCACCCAACTCCACTCACCAACCAATCAGGTACTACCACCCATGTTCCCTCCAAATCTTCAGAACACCTGACTCTCCCCCATCCAATCAGACCCTTTCCCTCCAAAACCTGCATCAGCTGACCCTCTCCAACCAACCACCACACGACACCTCACACTCACTCCTGGGGGAGGGACCTACCTCCCTCCCCCAACAGTGTACTTATACAGACCTCGGAGCCATGTCGAGTCATCCCCTGAAGAAGCAACATCCAGTTGCGAAACGTCGGGACTCCGCTTCTGTATGTATGTTTCCACTGGAACTTTTACACCTCCCTTTGGAGAATGTTTTTCAATTGACTTGCTCTTAAAAAATTTTACTCTAAATGATTCTTAAATTTTAAAATTAAATAAAGTATCTTTTTAAACCATTGGTGGAGGGCTCTACCAGCTAACGTTGGCAGAAAAGACTCTGCTCCCGTGCCTTTTTCTCCCTGTTAACTCTGCTTGTACTAAGCTCTACCCTACAAGCAACTGGAACTAAAACTTCACCAAGATCCACTGACACCGCCACCACCAACCCTCAAGCCTACTCAGGCCTGCGACACAGGCCTCCCAACCAGGAACCTGTGTCTCATTTCCACTACCCCATCAAGCCTATCCGGCCCTGTGACATAGGCCTCCCAACCAGGAACCTGTGCCTCACCTTCATCATCCCACATCCAAAGACCCAACCTACAAAAGGACAACTGCCCACCCCAGGTAAGAGCCCTCCATTTTTCTTTTAATTTTAATCATCATAATGTACAGATCTTCTCCTGTGGTTTCTGCATGCAGGAGCGGGGCTCAATATGGCTCCCTTCCTTCCATACACTCACACACACATACACTTGCACCCATACACACTCACACATCCACACCCAACATCACACCACAACCACTCATGTCATTAAAGTTACAAACCCCCACATATGGTTATACAACTAGGCCTTCACAACACCCTACAATTGCTCCAGCACTCACCCACCCACCCGATCCAGAAACTAGAGAAACCAGTAAAATATATTTCAAACTCATCCAAGCTGTCCACCATAAACGCATAATAGAAAATGCACAAAACACAGGCACACCTCCATTAGGTCTCCTCCGACAAATCACTCACTTTACAGACTTCATCAAGCCAGCCTCACCTTCAACATACACACGCAATAGAATAGAGGACACCACTCATCAATGGATGCTTAACATCCTAGCCATCCTACAGGAACATTACTCTACTATCATTGACACAACAGATACATCCCCCTTCAACCACTTAGCCCTGCACATAGCCATTGGCTGGGCCAGAAAACGCTACAAGACCAGACTCACAGCAGAAACTTTACAGGAAGTACAACAACTTTTCCAGACCCCTCCGACCACTCCATCAACCTCACTATCAGAAGATTACCCTATCGAACGACAAACCACACCTCGATGGACTTCAACAGAGACCCAAACCACACCAACACACACTGTGGTTAAGGTAATATCCACCCCCACTCCACTCCCTTCATTCCTCCCTGCCCACAAACCCACAGATAACCTCATCAACCTCTCCAAGACTGCAACAACCCGAAGAGGACCCATTAAACCTCCACCTACCAACACTTGGACTGCTCCATCACCCCGGAAAGATCTACAACCCAACCCGGACAAGATCTCACCAACCCCGATCACTTCCACCCAGAAAACAATAACACTCTCTCTTTCCTCCCCCTACACAGATGCAGTTGTGACCCGAAGGAGACAGGCCGGACAGCCTCTGCCAACTGAAGGTCAATCAACCCTACCTGCCAGAACCATGGCAAAAATGATGAAAGGGTTGAACAAGGTTAACCATAACCATGATATAACCCATTCTGAGCCCTCTTCTATAACACCAGAAGAAGGTAAGCTGTCCGGCCTCCTCTCCTCGGACAACCACAACACCCCTCTCTCTCCCTCTACCCCTTCCTCCACATATACAAGTTCACACACATTGGACAATGCTCTACTTGGCACCCCCACCTCTCCATCCCCCCCACCCGCATCCGTTTCTACTTCTTTTCCTCCCCCCCTCCCCTCCTTCCACCCTCCACGACCACTCCATCATCCTTTTCCCCGCCTCAGATAACCTTTCCATTTTTTCCTTTTTTCCTTCTTCCTTTTTTTCATTTTAATTTCTTTATAACCTCCTCCCTTCCCCTCCCCTAAGCCTAACCTTCACCCTTCCCTCTCTTATCTGACCCTAGACCCAACCCTTCCTAACCTTAACCCATTCCCCTCCCATTAATCTATTTCTTTATCTTTCACTCCCAATCCTACTCCTTGCCCTAACCTTAACCCTCACCTCTCCAAGCCTAATCCCAACCCCCACCCTTCCCTTTAACCCCTGAACTTTACCCCCCCTAACCTCAACCCTAAACCCCCCCCCCTTTTTTTTTTTGTTTACCCCCCCTACCTCACCTACATCCTAATCCTAACCCTACCCACCCTCCATTATCCCCCAACCTGACCCCCTTCCCCTTACCTTAACCCTTATCCCCTCCAATTATTATTATTATTAATTTCTTTTATTATTTATTATTTTTTTTTTCCTTTTTTTTCCCCCCCCTTCTTTTCTAGTTTTATTCTTTTATTTTATTTTTTTTATTCTTTTTTTCACCCCCCAGAGCCATTTACAATAACTAACCTGTTTTTCCCACAGAAGCCATAGCCAAATGGTTAACACCCCCGTCTGCCACCCAGCAGACCTGGGTTCGATCCCCACTCCCTGCTCTATTTTTTTTTCTCCTTTTTTTTCAATCCCTCTCATCCTCCCTCCACATTCCCACCTAGCTCTATTCATCCCCTCCATAGCCTAATGGTTACTACCCTGGCCTGCCACCCCGTAGACCCAGGTTCGAATCCCACCTTTGACCTTCTGATTTTTTTTCTTTTTCTCTTTCTTTTTACTTTATTTCTCTTTTATTGTTTCTTTTGTTCCTTTATTACTCCATCTGGTTTCATTTACTTACCATCATTCATCCACACAAACAATAACCACTGTTGAAATTTGGCTCCACGGACTAGCAGGCCTGTGCAACTAAAATTTAAACAAATAACCTTTAACCCCAACCCGAACCCCAACCCTAACCCAGCCCGTGCCGCTGCCTCGTAGCCACTTTCTCAACAGCTCGAGCCACCTGAACCACTTCCTCGAAGACCACAATCAACCTCACAGCCGGACCATCTCCTCCATCACCCCACACCAAGAACCACCGGAACCTGCAACCACCCAGCCACGGATAAGTTTCTGGCCCAGCCAAGTGAGCTTCCTTTCTCACACATACACACACACACACCCTTTATTTCTCACACAAACACCCACTCACACACTTTACAAACCCTCAGTAAAAAATACAAAAATGTGCCCTTCCTGGGATTCGATCCCGCTCCTGCCTGTTGTCACTGTTTTCATGCTTCCAGTTAACCTACTGAGCTAAACAGTCCAACATCATCTCCTGCCTTCAACCTGACCAGGTCCCACCCAACTCCACTCACCAACCAATCAGGTACTACCACCCATGTTCCCTCCAAATCTTCAGAACACCTGACTCTCCCCCATCCAATCAGACCCTTTCCCTCCAAAACCTGCATCAGCTGACCCTCTCCAACCAACCACCACACGACACCTCACACTCACTCCTGGGGGAGGGACCTACCTCCCTCCCCCAACAGTGTACTTATACAGACCTCGGAGCCATGTCGAGTCATCCCCTGAAGAAGCAACATCCAGTTGCGAAACGTCGGGACTCCGCTTCTGTATGTATGTTTCCACTGGAACTTTTACACCTCCCTTTGGAGAATGTTTTTCAATTGACTTGCTCTTAAAAAATTTTACTCTAAATGATTCTTAAATTTTAAAATTAAATAAAGTATCTTTTTAAACCATTGGTGGAGGGCTCTACCAGCTAACGTTGGCAGAAAAGACTCTGCTCCCGTGCCTTTTTCTCCCTGTTAACTCTGCTTGTACTAAGCTCTACCCTACAAGCAACTGGAACTAAAACTTCACCAAGATCCACTGACACCGCCACCACCAACCCTCAAGCCTACTCAGGCCTGCGACACAGGCCTCCCAACCAGGAACCTGTGTCTCATTTCCACTACCCCATCAAGCCTATCCGGCCCTGTGACATAGGCCTCCCAACCAGGAACCTGTGCCTCACCTTCATCATCCCACATCCAAAGACCCAACCTACAAAAGGACAACTGCCCACCCCAGGTAAGAGCCCTCCATTTTTCTTTTAATTTTAATCATCATAATGTACAGATCTTCTCCTGTGGTTTCTGCATGCAGGAGCGGGGCTCAATATGGCTCCCTTCCTTCCATACACTCACACACACATACACTTGCACCCATACACACTCACACATCCACACCCAACATCACACCACAACCACTCATGTCATTAAAGTTACAAACCCCCACATATGGTTATACAACTAGGCCTTCACAACACCCTACAATTGCTCCAGCACTCACCCACCCACCCGATCCAGAAACTAGAGAAACCAGTAAAATATATTTCAAACTCATCCAAGCTGTCCACCATAAACGCATAATAGAAAATGCACAAAACACAGGCACACCTCCATTAGGTCTCCTCCGACAAATCACTCACTTTACAGACTTCATCAAGCCAGCCTCACCTTCAACATACACACGCAATAGAATAGAGGACACCACTCATCAATGGATGCTTAACATCCTAGCCATCCTACAGGAACATTACTCTACTATCATTGACACAACAGATACATCCCCCTTCAACCACTTAGCCCTGCACATAGCCATTGGCTGGGCCAGAAAACGCTACAAGACCAGACTCACAGCAGAAACTTTACAGGAAGTACAACAACTTTTCCAGACCCCTCCGACCACTCCATCAACCTCACTATCAGAAGATTACCCTATCGAACGACAAACCACACCTCGATGGACTTCAACAGAGACCCAAACCACACCAACACACACTGTGGTTAAGGTAATATCCACCCCCACTCCACTCCCTTCATTCCTCCCTGCCCACAAACCCACAGATAACCTCATCAACCTCTCCAAGACTGCAACAACCCGAAGAGGACCCATTAAACCTCCACCTACCAACACTTGGACTGCTCCATCACCCCGGAAAGATCTACAACCCAACCCGGACAAGATCTCACCAACCCCGATCACTTCCACCCAGAAAACAATAACACTCTCTCTTTCCTCCCCCTACACAGATGCAGTTGTGACCCGAAGGAGACAGGCCGGACAGCCTCTGCCAACTGAAGGTCAATCAACCCTACCTGCCAGAACCATGGCAAAAATGATGAAAGGGTTGAACAAGGTTAACCATAACCATGATATAACCCATTCTGAGCCCTCTTCTATAACACCAGAAGAAGGTAAGCTGTCCGGCCTCCTCTCCTCGGACAACCACAACACCCCTCTCTCTCCCTCTACCCCTTCCTCCACATATACAAGTTCACACACATTGGACAATGCTCTACTTGGCACCCCCACCTCTCCATCCCCCCCACCCGCATCCGTTTCTACTTCTTTTCCTCCCCCCCTCCCCTCCTTCCACCCTCCACGACCACTCCATCATCCTTTTCCCCGCCTCAGATAACCTTTCCATTTTTTCCTTTTTTCCTTCTTCCTTTTTTTCATTTTAATTTCTTTATAACCTCCTCCCTTCCCCTCCCCTAAGCCTAACCTTCACCCTTCCCTCTCTTATCTGACCCTAGACCCAACCCTTCCTAACCTTAACCCATTCCCCTCCCATTAATCTATTTCTTTATCTTTCACTCCCAATCCTACTCCTTGCCCTAACCTTAACCCTCACCTCTCCAAGCCTAATCCCAACCCCCACCCTTCCCTTTAACCCCTGAACTTTACCCCCCCTAACCTCAACCCTAAACCCCCCCCCCTTTTTCTTTTTGTTTACCCCCCCTACCTCACCTACATCCTAATCCTAACCCTACCCACCCTCCATTATCCCCCAACCTGACCCCCTTCCCCTTACCTTAACCCTTATCCCCTCCAATTATTATTATTATTAATTTCTTTTATTATTTATTATTTTTTTTTCCTTTTTTTCCCCCCCCTTCTTTTCTAGTTTTATTCTTTTATTTTATTTTTTTTATTCTTTTTTTCACCCCCCAGAGCCATTTACAATAACTAACCTGTTTTTCCCACAGAAGCCATAGCCAAATGGTTAACACCCCCGTCTGCCACCCAGCAGACCTGGGTTCGATCCCCACTCCCTGCTCTATTTTTTTTTCTCCTTTTTTTTCAATCCCTCTCATCCTCCCTCCACATTCCCACCTAGCTCTATTCATCCCCTCCATAGCCTAATGGTTACTACCCTGGCCTGCCACCCCGTAGACCCAGGTTCGAATCCCACCTTTGACCTTCTGATTTTTTTTCTTTTTCTCTTTCTTTTTACTTTATTTCTCTTTTATTGTTTCTTTTGTTCCTTTATTACTCCATCTGGTTTCATTTACTTACCATCATTCATCCACACAAACAATAACCACTGTTGAAATTTGGCTCCACGGACTAGCAGGCCTGTGCAACTAAAATTTAAACAAATAACCTTTAACCCCAACCCGAACCCCAACCCTAACCCAGCCCGTGCCGCTGCCTCGTAGCCACTTTCTCAACAGCTCGAGCCACCTGAACCACTTCCTCGAAGACCACAATCAACCTCACAGCCGGACCATCTCCTCCATCACCCCACACCAAGAACCACCGGAACCTGCAACCACCCAGCCACGGATAAGTTTCTGGCCCAGCCAAGTGAGCTTCCTTTCTCACACATACACACACACACACCCTTTATTTCTCACACAAACACCCACTCACACACTTTACAAACCCTCAGTAAAAAATACAAAAATGTGCCCTTCCTGGGATTCGATCCCGCTCCTGCCTGTTGTCACTGTTTTCATGCTTCCAGTTAACCTACTGAGCTAAACAGTCCAACATCATCTCCTGCCTTCAACCTGACCAGGTCCCACCCAACTCCACTCACCAACCAATCAGGTACTACCACCCATGTTCCCTCCAAATCTTCAGAACACCTGACTCTCCCCCATCCAATCAGACCCTTTCCCTCCAAAACCTGCATCAGCTGACCCTCTCCAACCAACCACCACACGACACCTCACACTCACTCCTGGGGGAGGGACCTACCTCCCTCCCCCAACAGTGTACTTATACAGACCTCGGAGCCATGTCGAGTCATCCCCTGAAGAAGCAACATCCAGTTGCGAAACGTCGGGACTCCGCTTCTGTATGTATGTTTCCACTGGAACTTTTACACCTCCCTTTGGAGAATGTTTTTCAATTGACTTGCTCTTAAAAAATTTTACTCTAAATGATTCTTAAATTTTAAAATTAAATAAAGTATCTTTTTAAACCATTGGTGGAGGGCTCTACCAGCTAACGTTGGCAGAAAAGACTCTGCTCCCGTGCCTTTTTCTCCCTGTTAACTCTGCTTGTACTAAGCTCTACCCTACAAGCAACTGGAACTAAAACTTCACCAAGATCCACTGACACCGCCACCACCAACCCTCAAGCCTACTCAGGCCTGCGACACAGGCCTCCCAACCAGGAACCTGTGTCTCATTTCCACTACCCCATCAAGCCTATCCGGCCCTGTGACATAGGCCTCCCAACCAGGAACCTGTGCCTCACCTTCATCATCCCACATCCAAAGACCCAACCTACAAAAGGACAACTGCCCACCCCAGGTAAGAGCCCTCCATTTTTCTTTTAATTTTAATCATCATAATGTACAGATCTTCTCCTGTGGTTTCTGCATGCAGGAGCGGGGCTCAATATGGCTCCCTTCCTTCCATACACTCACACACACATACACTTGCACCCATACACACTCACACATCCACACCCAACATCACACCACAACCACTCATGTCATTAAAGTTACAAACCCCCACATATGGTTATACAACTAGGCCTTCACAACACCCTACAATTGCTCCAGCACTCACCCACCCACCCGATCCAGAAACTAGAGAAACCAGTAAAATATATTTCAAACTCATCCAAGCTGTCCACCATAAACGCATAATAGAAAATGCACAAAACACAGGCACACCTCCATTAGGTCTCCTCCGACAAATCACTCACTTTACAGACTTCATCAAGCCAGCCTCACCTTCAACATACACACGCAATAGAATAGAGGACACCACTCATCAATGGATGCTTAACATCCTAGCCATCCTACAGGAACATTACTCTACTATCATTGACACAACAGATACATCCCCCTTCAACCACTTAGCCCTGCACATAGCCATTGGCTGGGCCAGAAAACGCTACAAGACCAGACTCACAGCAGAAACTTTACAGGAAGTACAACAACTTTTCCAGACCCCTCCGACCACTCCATCAACCTCACTATCAGAAGATTACCCTATCGAACGACAAACCACACCTCGATGGACTTCAACAGAGACCCAAACCACACCAACACACACTGTGGTTAAGGTAATATCCACCCCCACTCCACTCCCTTCATTCCTCCCTGCCCACAAACCCACAGATAACCTCATCAACCTCTCCAAGACTGCAACAACCCGAAGAGGACCCATTAAACCTCCACCTACCAACACTTGGACTGCTCCATCACCCCGGAAAGATCTACAACCCAACCCGGACAAGATCTCACCAACCCCGATCACTTCCACCCAGAAAACAATAACACTCTCTCTTTCCTCCCCCTACACAGATGCAGTTGTGACCCGAAGGAGACAGGCCGGACAGCCTCTGCCAACTGAAGGTCAATCAACCCTACCTGCCAGAACCATGGCAAAAATGATGAAAGGGTTGAACAAGGTTAACCATAACCATGATATAACCCATTCTGAGCCCTCTTCTATAACACCAGAAGAAGGTAAGCTGTCCGGCCTCCTCTCCTCGGACAACCACAACACCCCTCTCTCTCCCTCTACCCCTTCCTCCACATATACAAGTTCACACACATTGGACAATGCTCTACTTGGCACCCCCACCTCTCCATCCCCCCCACCCGCATCCGTTTCTACTTCTTTTCCTCCCCCCCTCCCCTCCTTCCACCCTCCACGACCACTCCATCATCCTTTTCCCCGCCTCAGATAACCTTTCCATTTTTTCCTTTTTTCCTTCTTCCTTTTTTTCATTTTAATTTCTTTATAACCTCCTCCCTTCCCCTCCCCTAAGCCTAACCTTCACCCTTCCCTCTCTTATCTGACCCTAGACCCAACCCTTCCTAACCTTAACCCATTCCCCTCCCATTAATCTATTTCTTTATCTTTCACTCCCAATCCTACTCCTTGCCCTAACCTTAACCCTCACCTCTCCAAGCCTAATCCCAACCCCCACCCTTCCCTTTAACCCCTGAACTTTACCCCCCCTAACCTCAACCCTAAACCCCCCCCCCCTTTTTCTTTTTGTTTACCCCCCCTACCTCACCTACATCCTAATCCTAACCCTACCCACCCTCCATTATCCCCCAACCTGACCCCCTTCCCCTTACCTTAACCCTTATCCCCTCCAATTATTATTATTATTAATTTCTTTTATTATTTATTATTTATTTTTTTCCTTTTTTTTCCCCCCCCTTCTTTTCTAGTTTTATTCTTTTATTTTATTTTTTTTATTCTTTTTTTCACCCCCCAGAGCCATTTACAATAACTAACCTGTTTTTCCCACAGAAGCCATAGCCAAATGGTTAACACCCCCGTCTGCCACCCAGCAGACCTGGGTTCGATCCCCACTCCCTGCTCTATTTTTTTTCTCCTTTTTTTTCAATCCCTCTCATCCTCCCTCCACATTCCCACCTAGCTCTATTCATCCCCTCCATAGCCTAATGGTTACTACCCTGGCCTGCCACCCCGTAGACCCAGGTTCGAATCCCACCTTTGACCTTCTGATTTTTTTTCTTTTTCTCTTTCTTTTTACTTTATTTCTCTTTTATTGTTTCTTTTGTTCCTTTATTACTCCATCTGGTTTCATTTACTTACCATCATTCATCCACACAAACAATAACCACTGTTGAAATTTGGCTCCACGGACTAGCAGGCCTGTGCAACTAAAATTTAAACAATAACCTTTAACCCCAACCCGAACCCCAACCCTAACCCAGCCCGTGCCGCTGCCTCGTAGCCACTTTCTCAACAGCTCGAGCCACCTGAACCACTTCCTCGAAGACCACAATCAACCTCACAGCCGGACCATCTCCTCCATCACCCCACACCAAGAACCACCGGAACCTGCAACCACCCAGCCACGGATAAGTTTCTGGCCCAGCCAAGTGAGCTTCCTTTCTCACACATACACACACACACACCCTTTATTTCTCACACAAACACCCACTCACACACTTTACAAACCCTCAGTAAAAAATACAAAAATGTGCCCTTCCTGGGATTCGATCCCGCTCCTGCCTGTTGTCACTGTTTTCATGCTTCCAGTTAACCTACTGAGCTAAACAGTCCAACATCATCTCCTGCCTTCAACCTGACCAGGTCCCACCCAACTCCACTCACCAACCAATCAGGTACTACCACCCATGTTCCCTCCAAATCTTCAGAACACCTGACTCTCCCCCATCCAATCAGACCCTTTCCCTCCAAAACCTGCATCAGCTGACCCTCTCCAACCAACCACCACACGACACCTCACACTCACTCCTGGGGGAGGGACCTACCTCCCTCCCCCAACAGTGTACTTATACAGACCTCGGAGCCATGTCGAGTCATCCCCTGAAGAAGCAACATCCAGTTGCGAAACGTCGGGACTCCGCTTCTGTATGTATGTTTCCACTGGAACTTTTACACCTCCCTTTGGAGAATGTTTTTCAATTGACTTGCTCTTAAAAAATTTTACTCTAAATGATTCTTAAATTTTAAAATTAAATAAAGTATCTTTTTAAACCATTGGTGGAGGGCTCTACCAGCTAACGTTGGCAGAAAAGACTCTGCTCCCGTGCCTTTTTCTCCCTGTTAACTCTGCTTGTACTAAGCTCTACCCTACAAGCAACTGGAACTAAAACTTCACCAAGATCCACTGACACCACCACCACCAACCCTCAAGCCTACTCAGGCCTGCGACACAGGCCTCCCAACCAGGAACCTGTGTCTCATTTCCACTACCCCATCAAGCCTATCCGGCCCTGTGACATAGGCCTCCCAACCAGGAACCTGTGCCTCACCTTCATCATCCCACATCCAAAGACCCAACCTACAAAAGGACAACTGCCCACCCCAGGTAAGAGCCCTCCATTTTTCTTTTAATTTTAATCATCATAATGTACAGATCTTCTCCTGTGGTTTCTGCATGCAGGAGCGGGGCTCAATATGGCTCCCTTCCTTCCATACACTCACACACACATACACTTGCACCCATACACACTCACACATCCACACCCAACATCACACCACAACCACTCATGTCATTAAAGTTACAAACCCCCACATATGGTTATACAACTAGGCCTTCACAACACCCTACAATTGCTCCAGCACTCACCCACCCACCCGATCCAGAAACTAGAGAAACCAGTAAAATATATTTCAAACTCATCCAAGCTGTCCACCATAAACGCATAATAGAAAATGCACAAAACACAGGCACACCTCCATTAGGTCTCCTCCGACAAATCACTCACTTTACAGACTTCATCAAGCCAGCCTCACCTTCAACATACACACGCAATAGAATAGAGGACACCACTCATCAATGGATGCTTAACATCCTAGCCATCCTACAGGAACATTACTCTACTATCATTGACACAACAGATACATCCCCCTTCAACCACTTAGCCCTGCACATAGCCATTGGCTGGGCCAGAAAACGCTACAAGACCAGACTCACAGCAGAAACTTTACAGGAAGTACAACAACTTTTCCAGACCCCTCCGACCACTCCATCAACCTCACTATCAGAAGATTACCCTATCGAACGACAAACCACACCTCGATGGACTTCAACAGAGACCCAAACCACACCAACACACACTGTGGTTAAGGTAATATCCACCCCCACTCCACTCCCTTCATTCCTCCCTGCCCACAAACCCACAGATAACCTCATCAACCTCTCCAAGACTGCAACAACCCGAAGAGGACCCATTAAACCTCCACCTACCAACACTTGGACTGCTCCATCACCCCGGAAAGATCTACAACCCAACCCGGACAAGATCTCACCAACCCCGATCACTTCCACCCAGAAAACAATAACACTCTCTCTTTCCTCCCCCTACACAGATGCAGTTGTGACCCGAAGGAGACAGGCCGGACAGCCTCTGCCAACTGAAGGTCAATCAACCCTACCTGCCAGAACCATGGCAAAAATGATGAAAGGGTTGAACAAGGTTAACCATAACCATGATATAACCCATTCTGAGCCCTCTTCTATAACACCAGAAGAAGGTAAGCTGTCCGGCCTCCTCTCCTCGGACAACCACAACACCCCTCTCTCTCCCTCTACCCCTTCCTCCACATATACAAGTTCACACACATTGGACAATGCTCTACTTGGCACCCCCACCTCTCCATCCCCCCCACCCGCATCCGTTTCTACTTCTTTTCCTCCCCCCCTCCCCTCCTTCCACCCTCCACGACCACTCCATCATCCTTTTCCCCGCCTCAGATAACCTTTCCATTTTTTCCTTTTTTCCTTCTTCCTTTTTTTCATTTTAATTTCTTTATAACCTCCTCCCTTCCCCTCCCCTAAGCCTAACCTTCACCCTTCCCTCTCTTATCTGACCCTAGACCCAACCCTTCCTAACCTTAACCCATTCCCCTCCCATTAATCTATTTCTTTATCTTTCACTCCCAATCCTACTCCTTGCCCTAACCTTAACCCTCACCTCTCCAAGCCTAATCCCAACCCCACCCTTCCCTTTAACCCCTGAACTTTACCCCCCCTAACCTCAACCCTAAACCCCCCCCCCTTTTTCTTTTTGTTTACCCCCCCTACCTCACCTACATCCTAATCCTAACCCTACCCACCCTCCATTATCCCCCAACCTGACCCCCTTCCCCTTACCTTAACCCTTATCCCCTCCAATTATTATTATTATTAATTTCTTTTATTATTTATTATTTTTTTTTTCCTTTTTTTTCCCCCCCCTTCTTTTCTAGTTTTATTCTTTTATTTTATTTTTTTTATTCTTTTTTTCACCCCCCAGAGCCATTTACAATAACTAACCTGTTTTTCCCACAGAAGCCATAGCCAAATGGTTAACACCCCCGTCTGCCACCCAGCAGACCTGGGTTCGATCCCCACTCCCTGCTCTATTTTTTTTCTCCTTTTTTTTCAATCCCTCTCATCCTCCCTCCACATTCCCACCTAGCTCTATTCATCCCCTCCATAGCCTAATGGTTACTACCCTGGCCTGCCACCCCGTAGACCCAGGTTCGAATCCCACCTTTGACCTTCTGATTTTTTTTCTTTTTCTCTTTCTTTTTACTTTATTTCTCTTTTATTGTTTCTTTTGTTCCTTTATTACTCCATCTGGTTTCATTTACTTACCATCATTCATCCACACAAACAATAACCACTGTTGAAATTTGGCTCCACGGACTAGCAGGCCTGTGCAACTAAAATTTAAACAAATAACCTTTAACCCCAACCCGAACCCCAACCCTAACCCAGCCCGTGCCGCTGCCTCGTAGCCACTTTCTCAACAGCTCGAGCCACCTGAACCACTTCCTCGAAGACCACAATCAACCTCACAGCCGGACCATCTCCTCCATCACCCCACACCAAGAACCACCGGAACCTGCAACCACCCAGCCACGGATAAGTTTCTGGCCCAGCCAAGTGAGCTTCCTTTCTCACACATACACACACACACACCCTTTATTTCTCACACAAACACCCACTCACACACTTTACAAACCCTCAGTAAAAAATACAAAAATGTGCCCTTCCTGGGATTCGATCCCGCTCCTGCCTGTTGTCACTGTTTTCATGCTTCCAGTTAACCTACTGAGCTAAACAGTCCAACATCATCTCCTGCCTTCAACCTGACCAGGTCCCACCCAACTCCACTCACCAACCAATCAGGTACTACCACCCATGTTCCCTCCAAATCTTCAGAACACCTGACTCTCCCCCATCCAATCAGACCCTTTCCCTCCAAAACCTGCATCAGCTGACCCTCTCCAACCAACCACCACACGACACCTCACACTCACTCCTGGGGGAGGGACCTACCTCCCTCCCCCAACAGTGTACTTATACAGACCTCGGAGCCATGTCGAGTCATCCCCTGAAGAAGCAACATCCAGTTGCGAAACGTCGGGACTCCGCTTCTGTATGTATGTTTCCACTGGAACTTTTACACCTCCCTTTGGAGAATGTTTTTCAATTGACTTGCTCTTAAAAAATTTTACTCTAAATGATTCTTAAATTTTAAAATTAAATAAAGTATCTTTTTAAACCATTGGTGGAGGGCTCTACCAGCTAACGTTGGCAGAAAAGACTCTGCTCCCGTGCCTTTTTCTCCCTGTTAACTCTGCTTGTACTAAGCTCTACCCTACAAGCAACTGGAACTAAAACTTCACCAAGATCCACTGACACCGCCACCACCAACCCTCAAGCCTACTCAGGCCTGCGACACAGGCCTCCCAACCAGGAACCTGTGTCTCATTTCCACTACCCCATCAAGCCTATCCGGCCCTGTGACATAGGCCTCCCAACCAGGAACCTGTGCCTCACCTTCATCATCCCACATCCAAAGACCCAACCTACAAAAGGACAACTGCCCACCCCAGGTAAGAGCCCTCCATTTTTCTTTTAATTTTAATCATCATAATGTACAGATCTTCTCCTGTGGTTTCTGCATGCAGGAGCGGGGCTCAATATGGCTCCCTTCCTTCCATACACTCACACACACATACACTTGCACCCATACACACTCACACATCCACACCCAACATCACACCACAACCACTCATGTCATTAAAGTTACAAACCCCCACATATGGTTATACAACTAGGCCTTCACAACACCCTACAATTGCTCCAGCACTCACCCACCCACCCGATCCAGAAACTAGAGAAACCAGTAAAATATATTTCAAACTCATCCAAGCTGTCCACCATAAACGCATAATAGAAAATGCACAAAACACAGGCACACCTCCATTAGGTCTCCTCCGACAAATCACTCACTTTACAGACTTCATCAAGCCAGCCTCACCTTCAACATACACACGCAATAGAATAGAGGACACCACTCATCAATGGATGCTTAACATCCTAGCCATCCTACAGGAACATTACTCTACTATCATTGACACAACAGATACATCCCCCTTCAACCACTTAGCCCTGCACATAGCCATTGGCTGGGCCAGAAAACGCTACAAGACCAGACTCACAGCAGAAACTTTACAGGAAGTACAACAACTTTTCCAGACCCCTCCGACCACTCCATCAACCTCACTATCAGAAGATTACCCTATCGAACGACAAACCACACCTCGATGGACTTCAACAGAGACCCAAACCACACCAACACACACTGTGGTTAAGGTAATATCCACCCCCACTCCACTCCCTTCATTCCTCCCTGCCCACAAACCCACAGATAACCTCATCAACCTCTCCAAGACTGCAACAACCCGAAGAGGACCCATTAAACCTCCACCTACCAACACTTGGACTGCTCCATCACCCCGGAAAGATCTACAACCCAACCCGGACAAGATCTCACCAACCCCGATCACTTCCACCCAGAAAACAATAACACTCTCTCTTTCCTCCCCCTACACAGATGCAGTTGTGACCCGAAGGAGACAGGCCGGACAGCCTCTGCCAACTGAAGGTCAATCAACCCTACCTGCCAGAACCATGGCAAAAATGATGAAAGGGTTGAACAAGGTTAACCATAACCATGATATAACCCATTCTGAGCCCTCTTCTATAACACCAGAAGAAGGTAAGCTGTCCGGCCTCCTCTCCTCGGACAACCACAACACCCCTCTCTCTCCCTCTACCCCTTCCTCCACATATACAAGTTCACACACATTGGACAATGCTCTACTTGGCACCCCCACCTCTCCATCCCCCCCACCCGCATCCGTTTCTACTTCTTTTCCTCCCCCCTCCCCTCCTTCCACCCTCCACGACCACTCCATCATCCTTTTCCCCGCCTCAGATAACCTTTCCATTTTTTCCTTTTTTCCTTCTTCCTTTTTTTCATTTTAATTTCTTTATAACCTCCTCCCTTCCCCTCCCCTAAGCCTAACCTTCACCCTTCCCTCTCTTATCTGACCCTAGACCCAACCCTTCCTAACCTTAACCCATTCCCCTCCCATTAATCTATTTCTTTATCTTTCACTCCCAATCCTACTCCTTGCCCTAACCTTAACCCTCACCTCTCCAAGCCTAATCCCAACCCCCACCCTTCCCTTTAACCCCTGAACTTTACCCCCCTAACCTCAACCCTAAACCCCCCCCCCTTTTTCTTTTTGTTTACCCCCCCTACCTCACCTACATCCTAATCCTAACCCTACCCACCCTCCATTATCCCCCAACCTGACCCCCTTCCCCTTACCTTAACCCTTATCCCCTCCAATTATTATTATTATTAATTTCTTTTATTATTTATTATTTATTTTTTTCTTTTTTTTTCCCCCCCCTTCTTTTCTAGTTTTATTCTTTTATTTTATTTTTTTTATTCTTTTTTCACCCCCCAGAGCCATTTACAATAACTAACCTGTTTTTCCCACAGAAGCCATAGCCAAATGGTTAACACCCCCGTCTGCCACCCAGCAGACCTGGGTTCGATCCCCACTCCCTGCTCTATTTTTTTTCTCCTTTTTTTTCAATCCCTCTCATCCTCCCTCCACATTCCCACCTAGCTCTATTCATCCCCTCCATAGCCTAATGGTTACTACCCTGGCCTGCCACCCCGTAGACCCAGGTTCGAATCCCACCTTTGACCTTCTGATTTTTTTTCTTTTTCTCTTTCTTTTTACTTTATTTCTCTTTTATTGTTTCTTTTGTTCCTTTATTACTCCATCTGGTTTCATTTACTTACCATCATTCATCCACACAAACAATAACCACTGTTGAAATTTGGCTCCACGGACTAGCAGGCCTGTGCAACTAAAATTTAACAAATAACCTTTAACCCCAACCCGAACCCCAACCCTAACCCTAACCCTAACCCTAACCCTAACCCCCTAACCCTAACCCTAACCCCTAACCCTAACCCCCCTAACCCTAACCCTAACCCCTAACCTAACCCTAACCCTAACCCTAACCCTACTAACCCTAACCCTAACCCCTAACCCTAACCCCCCTAACCCTAACCCCTAACCCTAACCCCTAACCCTAACCCTAACCCTACCCTAACCCTAACCCTAACCCTAACCCTACCCTAACCCTAACCCTAACCCTAACCCTAACCCTAACCCTAACCCTAACCCTAATCCTAACCCTACCCACCCTCCATTATCCCCCAACCTGATCCCCTCCCCTTACCTTAACCCTTATCCCCCCCAATTATTAATATCATTAATATTTTTTATTTATTATTTCTTTACTTTTATTATTTTTTTTATTTTTATTTTTTTTACTCTTTTTTCACCCTTCAGATTCATTTACAATAACTCACCTGTTTCTTCCCACAGAAGCCATAGCCGAATGGTTAACACCCCCGTCTGCCACCCAGCAGACCTGGGTTCGATCCCCACTCCCTGCTCCACTTTTTTTCTCTTTTTCAACCCTCTCACCTTCTTTCCACTTTTTTACCAAGCTTCATCCATCCCCCTATAGTCTAACGGTTACTACCCTGGCCTGCCAACCCGCAGACCCAGGTTCGAATCCCACCTCTGACCTTCTGATTTTTCTTTTTCTTTTTTTTTTTTTTTCTTTTACTTTATTTTTTCTTCTTTTCTATTATTCCCTTTATTCTATTTTGGTTTACATACTTACCATCACTCACTTTCACAAAAAATAACCACTGTTGAAATTTGGCTCCACGACTAGCAGGCCTGTGCAACTAAAATTCAAACGAATAACCTATAACCCCAACCCGAACCCCAACCCTAACCCAGCCCGTGCCGCTGCCTCGTAGCCACTTTCTCAACAGCTCAACTCACCTGAACCACTTTCCTGAAGACCACAGTCAACCCTACAGCTGGACCATTTTCCTCACCACCCCACACCGAGAACCACCGAACCTGCATCCACCCAGCCACGGATAAGTTTCTGGCCCAGCCAAGTGAGCTTCCTTTCTTACACACACACACACACACACACCCTTTATTTTTCACACAAACACCCACTCATACACATTGCCAAACCCTCAGTTACCATACAAAAATGTGCCCCTCCTGGGATTTGATCCCGCTCCTGCCTGTTGTCGCTGTTTTTGTGCTCCCAGCTAAACTACTGAGCTAAACAGTTTGACATCACCCCCTGCCTTCAACCTGACCAGGTCCCACCCAACCCCATTCACCAATCAATCAGTACCACCACCCATCTTCCCTCCAAAACTTCACACCACCTGACTCTCCCTATCCAATCAGACCCTTTCACCCCCTTTTCCCTCCAAAACCTGCATCAGCTGACTCTCTACAACCAACACTACACGACACCTCACATTCACTCTTGGGGAGGGACCCACCTCCCTTCCCCAATAGTGTATTTATACAGACCTCAGAGCCATGTTGAGTCATCCCCTGAAGAAGCAACATCCAGTTGCGAAACGTCGGGACTCCGCTTCTGTATGTATGTTTCCACTGGAACTTTTACACCTCCCTTTGGAGAATGTTTTTCAATTGACTTGCTCTTAAAAATTTTACTCTAAATGATTCTTAAATTTTAAAATTAAATAAAGTATCTTTTTAAACCATTGGTGGAGGGCTCTACCAGCTAACGTTGGCAGAAAAGACCCTGTTCCCGTGCCTTTTTCTCCCTCTTAACTCTGCTTGTACTAAGCTCTACCCTACAAGCAACAGGAACTAAAACTTCATCAAGATCCACTGACACCGCCACCACCAACCCTCAAGCCTACTCAGGCCTGCGACATAGGCCTCCCAACCAGGAACCTGTGTCTCATTTCCACTACCCCATCAAGCCTATCCGGCCCTGTGACATAGGCCTCCCAACCAGGAACCTGTGCCTCACCTTCATCATCCCACATCCAAAGACCCAACCTACAAAAGGACAACTGCCCACCCAGGTAAGAGCCCTCCATTTTTCTTTTAATTTTAATCATTACAATGTACAGATCTTCTCCTGTGGTTTCTGCATGCAGGAGCGGGGCTCAATATGGCTCCCTCCCTTCCATACACTCACACACACATATACTTGCACCCATACACACTCACACATCCACACCCAACATCACACCACAACCACTCATGTCATTAAAGTTACAAACCCCCACATATGGTTATACAACTAGGCCTTCACAACACCCTACAATTGCTCCAGCACTCACCCACCCACCCGATCCAGAAACTAGAGAAATCAGTAAAATATATTTCAAACTCATCCAAGCTGTCCACCATAAACGCATAATAGAAAATGCACAAAACACAGGCACACCTCCATTAGGTCTCCTCCGACAAATCACTCACTTTACAGACTTCATCAAGCCAGCCTCACCTTCAACATACACACGCAATAGAATAGAGGACACCACTCATCAATGGATGCTTAACATCCTAGCCATCCTACAGGAACATTACTCTACTATCATTGACACAACAGATACATCCCCCTTCAACCACTTAGCCCTGCACATAGCCACTGGCTGGGCCAGAAACGCTACAAGACCAGACTCACAGCAGAAACTTTACAGGAAGTACAACAACTTTTCCAGACCCCTCCGACCACTCCATCAACCTCACTGTCAGAAGATTACCCTATCGAACGACAAACCACACCTCGATGGACTTCAACAGAGACCCAAACCACACCAACACACACTGTGGTTAAGGTAATATCCACCCCCACTCCACTCCCTTCATTCCTCCCTGCCCACAAACCCACAGATAACCTCATCAACCTCTCCAAGACTGCAACAACCCGAAGAGGACCCATTAAACCTCCACCTACCAACACTTGGACTGCTCCACCACCCCGGAAAGATCTACAACCCAACCCGGACAAGATCTTACCAACCCCGATCACTTCCACCCAGAAACAATAACACTCTCTCTCTCCTCCCCCTACACAGATGCAGTTGTGACCCGAAGGAGACAGGCCGGACAGCCTCTGCCAACTGAAGGTCAATCAACCCTACCCGCCAGAACCATGGCAAAATGATGAAAGGGTTGAACAAGGTTAACCATAACCACGATATAACCCATTCTGAGCCCTCTTCTATAACACCAGAAGAAGGTAAGCTGTCCGGCCTCCTCTCCTCGGACAACCACAACACCCTCCTTCTCCCTCTACCCTTTCCTCTACATACACAAGCTCACACACGCTGGACAATGCCTTACTTGGCACCCCCACTTCTCCATCTCCCTCACCTGTATCCGTCTCAACTTCTTTTCCTCCCCCCCTCCCCTCCTTCCACCCTCCACGACCACTCCATCATCCCTTTCCCCCGCCTCAGATAATTTTTCCATTTTTTTCTTTTTTTCTTTCTTCTTTTTTTCATTTTAATTTCTTTATAACCTCCTCCCTTCCCCTCCCCTAAGCCTAACCTTCACCCCTTCCCCCTCTCATCTGACCCTAGACCCAACCCTCCCTAACCTTAACCCCTCCCCCTCCTATTAATTTATCTTCTATTATTTTTTTCACTCCCAATTCCACTCCTTGCCCTAACCTTAACCCTCACCTCCCCAAGCCTAATCCCAACCCCCACCCTTCCCTCTGACCCCTGAACTTTAAACCCCCCCCCCCCCCCCCCCCCCTAACCTTAAACCCACCCCCCACCTTTCTTTTTGTTTACCCCCCCTACCTCACCTTTTTCCTAATCCTAACCCTACCCACCCTCCATTATCCCCCAACCTGATCCCCTCCCCTTACCTTAACCCTTATCCCCCCCAATTATTAATATCATTAATATTTTTTATTATTATTTCTTTACTTTTATTATTTTTTTATTTTTATTTTTTTTACTCTTTTTTTCACCCTTCAGATTCATTTACAATAACTCACCTGTTTCTTCCCACAGAAGCCATAGCCGAATGGTTAACACCCCCGTCTGCCACCCAGCAGACCTGGGTTCGATCCCCACTCCCTGCTCCACTTTTTTCTCTCTTTTTCAACCCTCTCACCTTCTTTCCACTTTTTTACCAAGCTTCATCCATCCCCCCTATAGCCTAACGGTTACTACCCTGGCCTGCCAACCCGCAGACCCAGGTTCGAATCCCACCTCTGACCTTCTGATTTTTCTTTTTCTTTTTTCCTTTTTTCTTTTACTTTATTTTTTTCTTCTTTTCTATTATTCCCTTTATTCTATTTTGGTTTACATACTTACCATCACTCACTTTCACAAAAAATAACCACTGTTGAAATTTGGCTCCACGGACTAGCAGGCCTGTGCAACTAAAATTCAAACGAATAACCTATAACCCCAACCCGAACCCCAACCCTAACCCTAACCCTAACCCTACCCTAATGCCTAATCTTAACCCCCCAACTTTTTTTTGCTAGACCTAAACCTGCCTTGATCCTAACCCTAACCATTGATTGGAATTAATTTATTGTAAAACCCTTGCCTAAAACTTAACCCTAATATTTTATAAATATTTTATACATTTTTTAAATATAAACTTTGTTAGTGATTAAAGGATTTTTTTAGATAATTTTTTTATATTTTATATATTATTTATATATTTTTCTATATATTTTTTATATTTTTTTTATTTTTTTATATAAATAATAAATAATTTGAATATTTTATATAAATATAAATATTTTATATAAATATATAATTTATTATTTCATAATGTATTATTTCATCATTTAGAATTTTAAAATCATTAAAAAGTATAAATATGAGTTAGTTAAATACATTTATTTAAAAGGGTTAAGGAAAGGTAAAGAAAGGATAAGGTAAGGTAAAAAACTATTAGATTTGAAGGTTTAGAGTTAAAAATTTAAAAATTTAAAAAACTAAATTAGGCGATTGGTATATAAAGGAAGGGATCTAAGGCTCAGTCATTTCATTTTGGAGCTTGTCAGGGATGGATGGTCTCAGTGTGTGGGAGCCATTTTTTGCTTTTTGAGTTTTTTTCAGTTTTCTTTTTTGCCCTAGCCTGAAGAAGGCATTTCAGCAGCCGAAACGTCGCGCGATTGGGCATATTTTTAGTTAGTTTTTATAGAATTTAAATTAAAAAACAAATTCATATTTTTGGGAGATTTTTCAGTTTCATTATTAAAAAACATATTTTAGTTCATTTTTTTATATACAAAAATTAAAAACAACCCATCACTCTCAAGGCCAGGAATGGCTTATGCCAGTAGAGAGGATGGGTGGCAGCTGGTTCGCCGCGGGAGGAGGGGTCGCCCCCGTGGTGGGACGTATGACCGACCCCAGCAAGACCAGGCTTGGTCATTTGGGGACTGGGGGGGGATGGACACAGGGGGGAGGGCCCGTGCATTTCCCGTTCCCCAGTGGAGGGGACGGGCTAACCCTCCGCCTAACCCCTAACCCTAACCCTAATTTTTTGAACCCCCACCACCTTCGGGTGGTGGTTTTAATTGGAGTGGCCAGTGGGGGCCGCCGGCAACCTCTTCGAGGTGAGTGCATTGCCAGGCCAGGGCTTCGCCCTGTCCTGGGTCAGTCCCCTAAACCTAACCTAACCCTTTCTACTTTATTTATCCAATTTTGAAGTTTGGTTTTACAGCTCAGCAGGCCTGTGCAACAAAGGATCACCATCACCTTTAACCCCAACCCCAACCCGAACCCTAACCCTAACCCTAACCCCTAACCCTAACCCCCCACCCCCCACCCATCCTAAACATAACCTAACCCAAGCCATATCCCTAAACCCAACCCCTTATATATTTATCTATTAATGCCAAGGGTGCGACCTAAATTAAACTAAGCAAAGTAACTAAACCTAAACAAAGGAAAAAACGAACACCAATACAGGACCGACAAGATATATAAGGGGGAAGGAAAAGGGAATAGGGTAGGGACAGGACAAAAGGAAAACAGAGGGAGGAACAAATGGAAAGGGCCAGGGACAGTGTGGCCAGAGGCCAAGTAGGCATGGCACACCACAAGGCGGCTCAGTATGCCTGATGAAGGCCAAACTAGGCCGAAACGTAGCGCTAAGGCTGAGCTAGCCAAAGGCTATAAGCCTAATTTTTTGAAACCCCACCACCTTCGGGTGGTGGTTTTAATTGGATCGGCCAGTGGAGGCCGCAAGCAGCCTCTTCGAGGTGCGTGCACTCCCCAGGCCAGGGCTTCGCCCTGGACCTGGTTCAGTCCCCTAACCTATCCCGCCAGGACCCGGGAGGTGGTCTGGCGGTCTCGGCTGGCTACCCTAAATTCTTGATCCCAAGTGGCTAACCCCCCACCCCCCACCCATCCTAAACATAACCTAACCCAAGCCATATCCCTAAACCCAACCCCTTATATATTTATCTATTAATGCCAAGGGTGGCGACCTAAATTAAACTAAGCAAAGTAACTAAACCTAAACAAAGGAAAAAACGAACACCAATACAGGACCGACAAGATATATAAGGGGGAAGGAAAAGGGAATAGGGTAGGGACAGGACAAAAGGGAAAACAGAGGGGAGGAACAAATGGAAAGGGCCAGGGACAGTGTGGCCAGAGGCCAAGTAGGCATGGCACACCACAAGGCGGCTCAGTATGCCTGATGAAGGCCAAACTAGGCCGAAACGTAGCGCTAAGGCTGAGCTAGCCAAAGGCTATAAGCCTAATTTTTTGAAACCCCACCACCTTCGGGTGGTGGTTTTAATTGGATCGGCCAGTGGAGGCCGCAAGCAGCCTCTTCGAGGTGCGTGCACTCCCCAGGCCAGGGCTTCGCCCTGGACCTGGTTCAGTCCCCTAACCTAACCCTAAACCCAACCCTAAATTAATTTCGAATTATGGCCTAAACTTAATCCCTAATTTTAACCCTAATTTAATATAACCCTAATCATAAAGTAATCCTAACCCTAACCAATTAATATCTTTTTTTAAAACCTAACTAATTGGTTTAATAAATATATAAAGTTTTAATTTCATTATTAAAAAGTAAAATTAATATTCATTTCATTTATATAGGGTTAAAAAAGCTATTATTTCATGTAGAGATTGATTTCATGCAGAGAGGAAAGAGTTAATTCATAGATTCGGTAAAAACATCTTAGATTCGATAAAAATATAAATTCGCTAAAAAAGTTAAAAAATACGACAGAGAGTATAAATAGAGGAACATTTGAGGATTTTCTTCACTTTGAGCGAGATAACAAGAGAGACTGGTGTGTGCCTTTACCTGAGGAAGACGGACTGTAGTCGAAACGTCATTTTAGTTCATTTTTAGTTTATAGGGCACACTTTTGATTAGATTTAAAGGATTTTAATTTAAAAGATAAATAAATAAATAAATAAATAGATTAATAAATAGATAAATAATTAATACTTTCTAATTTTTAGAAAGCTCTTTTAGTTCATTTTTATTAAAAAGATAATTTTGGATTCCTTCCCGATTTGGGAAGCGTTTTTTGTTAACGTTTGAATACAATTTTAGTTTTTCTTACCCCCTTTTGGGGAAGACAATTTTGGTTGGTTTAATAATTTTTTTTACAAAAATAACATACAAAAACAAAATAACATGGAAGACGGGTGGACGGTAGTAAGGCGAGGCAGGAAGGGCCAGCGCTACCGCCAACCACAGGGGGACTGGGGCGACCAGAGATCCAGGGGCTGGAAGGACGGAGCATTTACCTTCTCCTTCGGGAGAAGGGTCCCCTTCCCCTATCCTAACCCTACCCTCTTAACCAACCCTGCCCTTACCTAAACCTAACCCTCCCGCAATTTGAAGGCTGCCCCGAGTAAAAATGGAGAAAGTTCATTGACCTGATGTTCCAGGACGGAGCGGTCCCGGGTCCAGGAACAGCTGGATGGAGAGTGCTATGGTTGCAAATTTCCCCTAACCTAACCCCTTGTACTTGTTGCAAAGACAATAAAGACATTCTGTTCTATTCTATTCTGCTAGATTTAGCACTGAAGTACTGTCCATCCAGAAAGTTGATTGATTCAGTGGCAGCTCCAATTCTACTCTCAACATCTGATCTACTCGAATAGCCAGGACAGCAGCTGTGAACTCCAGATGGGGAATGGTTATCTGTTTCAGGGGGGTGACTCAATTGTCCCAGCGAGAAGGAGACATGGACATGGCTGTTGCTGCTTTCAGTTCTGAGGTAGGTGACAGTGCCAAATCCATATTCACTGGCATCAGAGAAATTATGCGGCTGCATTTTAATGGGCTGCCCAAACTGTTTGGGCTTGATGCATCTCTCAACTTTGAATGATGACAACCTTTTCAGATCCTCCAGCCATCCTGTCCAGTGATGGCTATGGTCTGCAGGCATGTTGTCATCCCATCCACAATGTCTCTGACAGAGCTCTTGCAACAGAACTTTGGCTGGCAGTGTCACAAGTGCAAGGAATCCCAAGGGATTATAAACTGAACAGATTATGGACAACAATTTTTGAAGTGATTTCACATGCTCTGATTTCACTGTAGCTCAAGCCACTGCCTTGTCAATACAAGCTGCAGCAATCCTGTGTTCATTTCCAAAGTGTTTATGTACAAGTTCTTTAGCCAGTTGACCAATTCTCTGGGTTGACATTTTGTAAACTGCTCCAAAGAATAAAGAGAGTCAGCTTTGTTAGCTTTTGATTCCACTCCGTCCTCAAAGGCTCTCATAAAGTTCCTATACTGGAGAGGATCACCATCGAATTCTGGAATGTCTCGAGATGGTAAGGACAATAAGCGTTATTTATTCTATTTATGCATTATGGTGCAAAGATCTCCTTGCACTTGGGCATAATGCAGGCTGCTCATTATTTTTCTGACAAATAGTTTGATGTTTTGTGTCTCCGTATTGTTTGTGTGTCTCCTTGACTGATCCAAGGATGCACAGCTGCCTTTTTCCACAGTGTGTGTGTCCTGTATATTTGAGTACTAGGAAGTTACTTTGTGGCATTGCACTCCATGTCCAGGATTCATATGACTTTGCTGCAGGGTTGAGTCCAATGGAAGTTGGTTTTTTTTTTGGCCTTTTTCTTTCACAGATATGAAGTAATTCCATCTGATGATGCTTGGGATTGAGTTGAACATTCTGAGGCAGTTTGTGAAACTGCTAGTTTTGCTGTGGATGCAGCAATTTTAGCATGAAGCTCAAGCTGCTCTCTTTTTCTTTTCAGCTCTGCTTATTGCTTCTTCAGAGCACATTTTTCCTTTAACGCTGCAGCTCGAACAAGAAGTGCAGCCTTTTCTGCCTTTGCTTTAATGCGGGCAGACGTTTGACCACTTTTATTGCTGCTTTTAACAACAGATGTGCTTTTTCTGTGAGAACATTTACTGGCAACATTAGATAAACTGTCATCAGGATGAACATCGTAAGCTACATCACCCCCATTTTCATTATTTCACAACCATTGTTTAACATTATCAATAAAACCATTCAACCATGTATTCTGTTTCTCAATTTCCTCAGTGGTCATTAAAGGCACCAGAAAATCATGAGCATTTTTTTGCTTCTTCACACAAAGAGTTTTTTCCAGTGCACCTTTTACCTCTGTACCACTGCTTTCATGCTTCAGTTACCTTTTAGATTCTTTTTCCTTGTTAGATTTTATAACTTCTCCAACTTTTCAACAAAAGCCTTGTGTTAATTTAACAGTCCCTTTTTCCTCTACCCAAGTGTGTTTCATTTAAAGATCCTAGTTTAATAGAAGCAGTGACAGCTCATCAGATTTACCGTTCATTCTTATAGTGCGATCTTCATTGTTATTTTAGCAACCAATGCGTTGGAATGTAGTGTGCACAGCTTTATTTTTGTTTACTTATTTATTTATTATTATGTCCATGAAGCTGGTAGTGTTGCTGCTCATACCTTGATGCAAGCAGTGGGCGCTCTAAGATGGTCTGGTGGTAGCACTACCTCTTCGGCTGAGTCAGCTGATGATCAGTGTCACTCCGGGAAACACGGCTGTTGTTAGCGTCCTCCATGCTGCGGCAGAGCTCCGAGACCCCGCGGCGGCTCCAACATTGATCCGACGTTGACTCTGCCTCCGTGCAGTAGCCTTGCAGTAGCCAGTAACTAAAACTAATAGAAGCGAGGCTTTTGACTTAAATATGTATAGTGACTTGTTCTTATCAAACAAACAAAACAAAACGAACGTGAGCCACTGAGGGGCTGATGTACCGATACTTGTAGCTGACGCGTCGTTTTCCGTGGTGGCTCCAACGAATCAAACACATGAACGTTGCGCACAGTCACCAAACATTTACCAGTGGAGCTCTTAACTCTTATGCGGCCTCAGCCGAACTGTGCACACGCTTACATTAAATCAATAACTTGTCTGCAGAGTCAAACAAAGGGCTCACATGTTTGACACAACGCAGTAACCAAAAGCGGACAACGACGGTGACACACTGTGTGCTTCCACTGTCAGCAGCACACCTGCGGAGTCATTACCTGTTCTTCTATTTAACAGTTTCCTGCAACCCACAGTACAGAGCGCCACCTACTGTGGCCCACAGCTATTACATAAGAAATAAACATGAATACACACATAAAAACAAACAACGCACACGCACTTCAATCACTTCACACGTCACACGTGACGTTTCTCACGCTGAGAAGTGATAAAACTCACATTAATTAGTAATATATGAATGGATGATGCCATGCAGAGTGATCCGTCCAGTCCATCAACACAGTTGTCTTGAACCAGCTACCTATCAGCCAATCTACAATAGTATTTCTTGTTGCTGCAGAGTCAGGGTTTCTGCATGAAAGCTCTGAATGCATAATAACCAGGGATGTAAACAATTAATCGACTGTTGATAACAATTTGCTCGATTAACTAAAATTGTCAGTTATTCTACTCTTTTTTTGTTTTTCTGTAAAATGTAAACAAGCCAAGCAACATAACATAGTGGATGTGCGTTTGAAACGGGCTTCAGAGTGTGCAGTGCACTAATCACACAACAGAGAGGAGCTGTTGGTGAAAAGAGACAACAACGTGACTGTTGCCTTTTGTACACTGGCCTCAGGTTGCATGTAGCACAGCAGTGTCAAAGAGAAGGAGCATGTCACTGTTTGGGATTTTTATTTATTGTAGAGAAGATACAACCAGCCTTGATGCTGTGCTACCTGTCTCACAGGGTCACCGCAGACTCGCATAATAAAACACCAGAAAGTCGAAGCACGATCATTAAAATGAAGGGATGAAGTATGAAGGGAAGTAGAAGAGTAGGAGGAAGAAAGACACATTTGCATTTTATGTTGAATTAACATGAGCACAATAATCAATAAAGACATAGTAGTAATTATGATCAATTGTATTATTTTGTTTATTTTTTCAGTGATTGTTACTTGGCTTAGTTTGAGCTTAGCTGGTCTGATGCTCCACCTGGTGCAGAGCAGCAGCAACTACAGGCAGAGCTGCAGACACTGAGATGAAAGACTTCACTGTGAATGAAGAACAAATATTACTCTGTTAAAAAAAAAAACAACTCATTTATTCTGTTTCTTTTTATCACTACTGAGCTATTCAGGAGTAGAACTTCAACATAACTCAAACATCTCCACCTTCACCTAACCCTTCATCTGAATTCTTCATTGTTTTTACTTTTTGTTCTAACTATATGACTGCAATTTTTCAGGTGCTTTCACCAACCACTGCCCTCTTGAGCCTGAGGAGAAGAAATCAAACACATAACGATTAAACCTGCGACAGGCAGCCTCAGTTTGTTGGAATCAGGACTTAAACCAATTAAAACTGGTTCTACATGGTTCTAATACTGTTGAACCTCATGTCAGCTACGATGGCTGAAGTTCACAAACATGTCTGAGGATTGTGAGTGTGTTGATTTATATCCCAGTTTATGTTCTTCATCCCAAACTCTTACAAACAACACCAGGTGTGAACTGAAGCTAACAGAAGCTAACCCCTTAGATTATTAGCTGAACGATTGGCAGAAGAGGAGGCAGGACTTTCTTCATCTAGAAGCTTTATTGATAATTGTTTACATCTCACAATGCATTCCACAAACACGGCTCCCAGCGGTGGGAAGCTTATTATCGTCACAATTGAAATATGAAGTTGATCATTCACAAGTATAGTTGCATAACAAACATTTCCCAAAGTCACATCAAGTTGTAACTTCATGAAGTTTCAGCTCCACAGACAGGATGTTGTTTTTATTTATTCTTATGATCTGAAGTGATGAATGTAAACGACTCCCTCCAGAGTTTTGATTACTACATGACTGCAATGACATGGAAATAACTTGTGTGTAGTTAATGTGTCGTTTGTCTGCAAAGATCTTCTAGATGTTTCTAGCTAAAGTTACTCAGAAGCAATGAAGTTTAATGGTAATACAACCCCACTCCCACCCTCCCCCACTGCCTCATCAGGAGTCAAAGACGTCGTTTACTAATCCGTCGTTCGTCACATGGAGGCCATACGCAGCAGGTCGCCGAGGAAACGAGCCGGAAGCTCGAGGGACACGACAGGAAATCACAGAGCATTTATAAAGAAAATACGAGAATCTGCTCGACTGCAGGAAGAAAAATAAAAAGACTCAAACCCCTCGACACCTGGTGGAGAGAGACAGGGTGTATTTGAGGTTCAAACAAGAGTACAGGGCGCTGATCTTGCTGTCGTCGACCTGCTTCAAAAAAGATTCTCCACTGGAACTGAAGTGTTTTATTTTTTAGACAAAAACAGTTGAAGGGCTGCGTCACTGCCAAACCCCTCCCCCCAACATCATATCCTCCCACCCTCCCTCACCCAAACACCACCATCACACCTCCAGCATCTTCCTCTCAGGACGTCCTCAATCCAACTGACGACTTCCTTCACTCCGTCTTACGCTTCATCCCAGGAACCTTTGCCTGGATCCTGGAGAAAAACCAAGAGAAACCAAATCACTAAAAGACCTGGATACGCTTTTCTCTTTTTACTGGTACTGCTCCTCCTATTTCTACTGCTACTCCTACTCCAGGTTTTCCTCCCATCAGAAGACTCAGACACCTGAATGAACAGGAAATATCTGAAATCAAATCTCTCGTGTCCTTGAAGCTGAGCGGTATTTTGTAATTGTCAGTCACACATCTACACAGCAGTGAGGAGTGATACATCCTGAGGTGAGACCCACCCCCCTAACGTAGGTCAATTTTGCATATCGTCGCTGTCGGGTGCAAACCTATGTCCAAAAACCATTATTTTTTATTTTTTTCTCTAGATCAGTACTATTGGTCACCCTCTATGTCTGACTGTGATTTTACAAATATTTAACCAATGAAAAGTATTTGAAACTGCCTGTGACCCTAACCCTAACTCCATTGGATCCTGAAAGTGTCGACCAAACCTCCTAACTCCACCTCTCTACCATATTTCGAAGGACGTAAACAAGAGGAGCGGATACAAACAAACAAGAATATTGTTGGATTTCACTGAGGTCAATAGCTCAAAGTGTTTTCATATAAGGCTTAGGTGATTGAAAATTCAGTTAAAAGTATGCAGTGTACCTAATTGATCAATTTTATCATTGTGTAAAACTATTGAGCTAGCTAGCGATGTGATAAGAAATTACCAGAGTAACGTTATTCACAGCATGTCTCTCGCTAGCTAACTTTAGATCGATACTCCACCAAAATGTTATATTTATTCAAAAATGAAAAAAAAAAAAAAAAGCCACATTTGCTAAAACTGTTACTTAAACGCATTTCGGCATCCAACCTTCCTCAGGAAACAAACTTCTACACAGATGGTGAGTGATTAACAGTTGAAAGCATTCAGTAATCAGAGTACACCAGTATGACGGCTGGACGCCAAAACGTGTGCAAGTAATAGTTTTTAATCATGTTCTGCTGTTAGAACTTGCCATAGAATAAGGTATTTTATCAGTTTTTCTAAAGATGAGTTCCTCGTTTTTTTCTTCTTTTTTTTTTTTAAGATTTGCTCTGAAGCTACGAGTTTTCAGAAGTGCTCCTATCTCATGGCTTTCTATACTTATTTGTTTGGTGTGTGTGTGTTTTTATTGTTGTATTTAGACAACAACAGTTACAGTCTGCAGATGGAGACGGCAACAGGGAGGAAGAACCAGAACCAAAACCAGGGAAAGGTGATGGCAATTTGGAGCGAGAGGATTTGCTGTTATATTAGACTACTGTTTTGTCATATAATTTAAAATATACATCTTTTCGAATCTTGTTCATAATGTATTCATTTTTTGTATGATAATTTACAAATGTTTTTTTCTAATGTTGTAATGATTTTAACACACACTCAGTATTAATGTTCATTATTTATTGTTGGTGCAGGATCGATATTTTCTGATTAACAGGCTTTCTATGTCTACGCATTATTTTTTATTTATGGCATTATTTATTATTACTGTGCACATTTTTAATAAAAATATATTGGGTTATAAAATATTCATTTAGTTTTGTTCACCTGCCAGTAGGCAGCAGTACTGAGCCAGAAATGTTGGTAATTGCTTCACTCAACTGTAGAAGAAGAACACAAGCTGTTGATTGGAGACACTCTGCTGGTGTTTGCAATGTTAGACTAAATAAATAACTTTTTAAATACATACAATATTTAATTAACACAAATCCTGGTTAGGAATAATCATTTATTTGGAGGCCTGAGACACGGAAGTGGGAAAAAAAGTGTTGGCAAGAAACGGCAGGTTGAAGTGCAGTTTAGTCTGTCGTTTTCCTTTTAATATCACTTACCTTTTATAAGATATTTTAGCCGAATGTATTAAACAACAGGAAAAACAGTGCATTAATAGTTACAATAAGCTCTGTAACCTGTAAGTTGATGATAACATAATGCAATGAGCTCCTGCAGCTGTCATAATTAGTGACGGCAAAAACCTTCTATCTCCACTTTCATTGGTCACAAACCTCCAAATTCCACGTGAGCTTGATTTGGGTAAAATCTTAATAAAGTATTTGAACATTCAAATATCTGACTATATGTAAAGACACAACACCAAGTTTGATGACGTTATGTCCAGTTATTACAAAATCACACGACAATATGTTCTATGTACACAGCCATTGGCAACCTCATGTCAGGTCATTGATGTGGACCAATGCCAGCCATCTCTGGGGGGGTCCAGCTCAGAGCCTTAGGGAATTGCTTGGGTTGCCTGCCCTGTTGCAACGCCTCTGCTGGCAGCAGAAAATAAAAAAAGCTGCTCCACCACCTACACCCTCACAACCCAGGGAAAACTCTGCTAAAGCCCTGACCCATCACCCCCTCCTCTCCCTTTACCACACAGCGACATGATCATCAGTGAACTGTGACATCACTAATAAATGACCACTTACTTTCCCACGACATCTTTGATCTGGTTATTGACCAGAGACAGGTAGTGGTCGATCTGAGCCTGAAACACAAACAGCACCACGGTCAGTAAGCAAAGTGGAGGTGGGGTGGGGTATAAATGAAGACTGAGAAGCTCACCTGGTGTTTCTCATATATGATTGGGCAGCTGAACACCCCAATCACACCTAAGAAAATAACAAACAAACAAACAAACAGACAACAACAAAAAAAGTCATGTGACCATTAATTGAAATTATTCTAACTCACAGGAAACAGAACAGGGGTCAGAGGTCAGAGTCTATTAATTTAAGTGAAGTTAATTGCTTTTCAACTGTAGAAACTTTGGCTCCACTTCCTGGTCATGTGATGGATTTAATACAAAGTCATTAAAGACCAACAGTGACAAGCTCCAACATCCTCACCCAGGATCAGGAGAGTGAGTCCGTTGAACAGAGCACCGACGTAGGTCAGGATCCACATCAAGACGGCAAACTGCAAAGTAGGAGGAGAAGAAGAGACCTGAGCATCTACACATCAAACATCAGAGGAGAAAAAGGAGGAGGAGGAGGAGGAGAAGGAGAAGATGAAGGAGGAGGAGAGTAAGAACGACATCAGTGTTTTTTTAAATGAAACGAAATGAAAATGATCAATGATCAATATTTCAGATTAAAGGAGGAAACCACCTCGTTCATTTACAACCTCAAAAAAATTACCTGAGACTGTTTTCATGTATATGGTGTACACATACATATATTAATATAAGTATTGATTCTATATTGAGATCTATTGTGATCAGCTGTGATCAACACTGTATTAGTAATCATGCTTAATGAGCCAATTAAACCTGGTCGATCACTGTCAGCGCTCCAACACAGAACCTGTAGTTCAGAACCTGGGCCGACTCCAGGTCTGGACCAGGCGTTCTCACCTTGATGGAGTCGACCAGGTCCTCGACCAGGAACAGGCGCCTCAATTCACCGATGGTCTTGTTGAGTTTGGCCAGAACCAAGTCACTGTATTTGTGGACCATGTCCTCAGACAGCGCCACCTCCTGGTCCAGGTACTGCCTGAGGGCCACACGTCACAGAATCTTTTACAGTTTAAAACTTTATTTATACATCACTATCTGAACAAAAGGACCACGAGTTTCACAGAGAGAAGCTGATGCTGCTGATGAAGATGAAGACCATGATTAAAGCTGACAGGTCTAGGTTGTTTCCTCTTTAAAAAGCTTTGTAGGAGCCATGTTGATATTGCGAACAATGGTTTAGTAGTTTTCCTTTAAAAATGTTGAAATGCCCCTTTAATCACGCAGCTGATGACATCACAGCCACTTAGCTCTTCGACCAGGTAAGGCAGCGTAAGGGGCAAGACAGTTTTTTGACTGACTTGCCTATTAAGCCAACAATGAATCTTGTCACTTTGTTGTTTGCTTTTTAAGTTAACTTCCTTTTTTGAACAGAGTCACTGCTGCTACAAGCTTCATGTGAAAAAACGTTTGAGAACATATGACACTTTTAACTTGTTGGGGGAATCAGCTGTGACTCAGGACAATCCACAAGTCCCTGCCTTCCTTGCATGTGATTGGCTGGCCATGTTGATTACTAATAATTGTCAAGTTCATTCAGTCATGAATTGATTAACTCCCGTGAAACATGCCAGGTCAACACCATCATCTTTATCACTCACTTGAAGGGGTGTCCCTCATCAGACTTCTGGATGGCCTGCAGGATGCCCTTGTATATCCTGAAGCAGATGGTGACGGAGAGCAGAGCCAGGCCGATGTAGGAGCAGACGCTCACAATGCTGCACACCGTCAAGGAGAGGAGCAGCAGCAGGGCGGCGCCGAACACTACACCTGTGGTCTTCACATCACGCCAGTAGAGGAGCTCCACCACTGAGGAGGAGAAGGAAGACCAGGGTGAGAGTCACTTCACTGAGCAGCCACCTGTCTGCCTGTGGGTGAAGCCGTGTTCACCTGTCTGCCTGTGGGTGGAGCTGTGTTCACCTGTGTCTCACTCTATCCATCTGTATACATGAACACTAAATAAAGCAATCCATATGCAATCTGCATATACATGGCCCCAGCTAAAGCCGATATTACAGTTTCACTGACATGCGCAGAACGTCTCACTCCCACTACCTGCAAACGTGCGAGAGAAGAAGAGGCATCTGTTCAAACAATTCGCTGTTAGGAGATTTTCGGCCATCTAGCCTCTCAACAATTTTTTGGTCCCTAAGTGGTTCTATTAAAAAGTTAATCTCAACATTTCTTTGGTTTATTCGCCATGTTTGTTATGATCGGCTTTGACTTTCCTATTTCCTGTTTCCTATTTCCTGTGTCAATATGTGACTCCTACGTAGTAGGGCGCGCATGTGCAGAATGAATAATCCAGTCTATCAACTGAATCCACTCTATTCAGCTGTTTATATGCGGCATCAAGCTGATTATCAATCGGCGTAGAGTAACTCTTTCAAACTGATAAGAAATTTAATCAGATCCAGTTGAATGAGATCTGCCAAGGTGTTTACATTTGACATCTTGAATCTGATTGACCTATCAATCTGATTATCAATAGGATTTTTGGGCCCATGTAAACACAGCTGATGTCATGAAATCAGACGCCATAACATTTCACCTGAGAATTCGAGAATACTGATCACACTGTCACTGCTTTGATCATCGCGATAATAGTGATAATATAAATGTGTCTATTAGAACTGAACTAAAAACACAATGTCACTATAACCTGGGCCACATGGGTCTGACTTCTTCACCCTGTCACTATATAATACATCACTTTTGTTTTCGCTCTCTGTCACCCTCTCTCTCTCGCTCTCTCTCTCTCTCACACACACACACACACACACGTTGGAAACAGTCTTGGACAGAAAGGTCAATCCTCTGTATTGAATTGATAGTTAAACAGATGAGCTTCTGGAGTCACGTGAGCTTTGAGACGCGGGTTCATCACCCCAACACATTAACGTCACTCTGTTGACGTCAGAGCCGGCTTGCATGACTTCAAAGAGACGGAAAAAACTTAAAAAGGGACGTTTATATCCATGCAGCCACCATGAACCGGTGAACCAGACAGCCCGCTCCCCGTCTTCATCTGACCGCTCAGCACGGTGCTGCTGCTGCCGCGTTAGCCCCGTTAGCTGCACCGCGGCAGCTGTGTCCGGTGGTTTGACAGACAGCCGCTGTGTACAGGTGCAGAGCTCACCGAACAGCCGCCGAGAGGAGGAGGAGGAGGGGGAGGAGGAGCAGGAGGGTCGGCGGTCCTAATGCGGCCGCCTGGCTACATATGGTAGCAGGCGTGCTAGCACCGCGGAGCTCGGCTAAAAATAGACTCCGCATCACAGCTAGCCGAACCCGGCCGCTCGTTTCCGCCTCTCACTCAGTTTTAACCGGACTCTGGTCCGTCCTCGCTCCAGCCTGTGTCCCGCGGGTTTTTGTGAATCTACAGACAACACCGGCAGCCCCGTTCCCCGGCGGAGACAAACCGTCAAACCGTCCGGCATGACCTCCGCAGGCGGCCCGATCCGCCTCCCACCCTCCCGGACTGACTGCGGCCACGCTCCCGCTGCTCATGCAAACCCAACCGCGGCCACGAACGACACACGAACGTAGGTGAACGTCCAAAGGAGAGAGGCGTCGGTAAACAAAAGATTAGGACCAGACTAACCCCGTTTGGCGTCCATCTTGAACCTCCGGTTAGCTCACAGCTACAGCTCCGCCTGACGGGAGGGGAGACCGGGAAGAGAGAGGTAGAGAGACACTGACGGAGAGGGAGTGAGAGAGAGGCACGCACATGCGCAGCTCGACCTCTCAGTGCGGACAGACGGTGATTGATTACTGTCAATCTAATCGATCCAAGTTGATTTTAAATACAGGAGGGAGGGAGACGACGCTTGCACACACCCCCGACAATTAACTACGCCACAGACATAGTAAAATGAAGATGATGACATCATCTTTAACTTTATTCTCCTATGATCGTTTGATCCTAAACTGAATCTGATGACGTCACCTGGTTTACTCATAGTTACAAATGTATTGATCAACAGATTGAAATATAATCAGCGGGTTGTTGATGTCCCGTCATGTCCGTGACATCACACAAACCTGCATGGTTTAGTACAGTGTGTTAAAAAAAAGAGCTTCTGTGAAATCAATCAATCAATCAATCTTTGGGCCGAGCTCATTTTCTGGTGTTCCTGGTTCGTGACCGTCATATGTTCTCTACTGTCGTGATGCATTGTGGGATACTGAGTCCTCTATGTAGGCTTTAATCATTTCTCACTATGAATGTGTGAATGACCAGGTGGTTTAGATGTCTTTGATTACCATTTCATTACAAACACCTGAGAATGATAATCTGGATTTCTGCTGCAGCGCTCAGTTCGTCAGACCAGAACGTGAAAGCCTGGATCAGTCCTCCCTCGTATTAATGGGTTAGACTGGTGGGGGTGTGATGGTGTGGACCGCAGGCACACAGCTGTCCCGAGTGTTGCTGCTGCTGCTGCTGCTGACCATGTCCTCCCTCTATGACCGCAGTGGACCATCACCACACGCTGGTTGGCTGGACATGACCATCAGTTCACTGGACTCTAACGGCCCCACAGTCACTATTACAGTCACTTTTATAGTTACTACCAGTCACTACGGTCACTACCACAATCACTACTACAGTCACTATTATAGTCACTACCACAGTAACTATAACTCACTACCACAGTCACTACAAGTCACTACTACAGTCACTATTATAGTCACTACTATAGTCACTACTATAGTCACTATTATAGTCACTACCACAGTAACTACAAGTCACTACTACAGTCACTACAAGTCACTACTATAGTCACTATTATAGTCACTACCACAGTAACTATAAGTCACTACTACAGTCACTACAAGTCACTACTATAGTCACTATTATAGTCACTACCACAGTAACTATAAGTCACTACCACAGTCA
>MU270002.1:795087-822587 GCA_021432705.1 Caranx ignobilis | reverse complement strand
GCAAGAGGTTAATGGTGAAATGTTCAAAGAAAAGAAGAGATGAAGGAGGAAAGGAAAGTGATGGGTCACTGCTGATGTCCTGGGAGAGGTGGGTGGGGTGTAAACTAAGGATTGAGGATGAGGTTGGTGCCAATGAACAGGGGTGTAGGGATAGGGGTGAGAACTAAGGAGGATTTGGGGGTGGGATGGGGATGGTTTCCATGCCAACACTGGATTATGTTACCTGCTCTTATGTTCACGTTCGGCAGAGTGAACATTTTCCCGCCCTCCGCACGCTTCTTGCCAACCGGCTCCTCTGACTGGTGTACAGAGGAATGGGGGACAGGAGCTGAGGGGGGAGGCAGCTGGATGTCAAGCTTCTCCAGCTCGGCCTTGCTCCTCTGTGGGGAGGCCTGGGTGAGGATGCAGTAGGAGCTTGGACTTGGAGCCTGTTCTTCGGCCTCTGGGACTGGGGCCACCTGTGGTGGAGGTGAGGCAGAAACCAGGGACACCTCTTTCTGACCGAAGCCAAGGTCGTCGTCCAGGGGCAACTCTGGGGCCTTGGGGGAGGCAAACTTGGATGTATCCAGAGCCTCAAGAAACTCATCGATGACTCCCCTCGGTGGTCTCTCGATAAACTCAAACTCTTCTGAGGACACCTCATGTTCAGAGACCTCCTCAGCTACTTCCGGCTCCTCCACCTCCAACTTCAGGTCCTTCTTCTCTGTTTCCACCTGGAAACTGGCTGGGTTTTTGGCCATGGCTTCCAGGACTGGAGACAAAGAGTCAGCAGTGGGTGACTCTGAGTCTGAATCTTCAGGGGGGGTCTTCTTGCTCTGAAAGTCGAGTGGCTCAAACTTCTGAGTTGCTTTTGGAGAATCGTGGCTTGAGAACCAATCTTTCTGCTCAATCTCAACAGCCTCCTCTTCTTGAACCTTGATTGGGCTGGTTTCTTCTGCCTCTTTGACAAGATCAAATGCACCAAAACTACTATCATCTTCAACTTTTGCTTTGTCTGCAGCCCTCACTTCCATCTCCTCAGCCATCTCCTTCAGCAGGGACACTTTAGCATCAAAAGCAAATGGGTTGTTGGCTGACAGATTAATCGGCGGGTTGGGCGACTCCATCATCCTTCGCTCCAGGATGGGACTCTGCTCCTCCGGACTTCCCTCTGAGGAGCCAGAGTCAATTTTCTCAGGATTAAGTGGCGAAGACTTCAGGATGTCTGGAAGCGATGGAGGCAAAGAACCATCCTCCTCTTCCTCTTCGTCATCTTGGTGACCAGATGACAACTGACTCACTGACTGCATGAGAGAGTCGGTCACCATCTTGCTCGTCTCAAATGTGTTACCCTCATCAGTAAAAGGTAGCAGGTTGTCCTTCGATTCTCCAGTCTGCCCATATTGGACTAGATCTGGAGTGGGACTCTCCGACATTTTGGCAGCTCGGCTGTCAGACTTTGAGTCTCCAAACTGGGAGTAGCCACTGTCAGCCAGTGGGGAGTAACCTTCAAATGGGTTATTATTCTTCTTCACCTCATACATTAAATCGTCATCTTCGTCAGACTGGTTGCCATGTGGCTCTGGCTCATACTTGGAAGAGCTTAAGTGGGGTGTGTCCTTGGACAAGCTATCCATGGAGACCTTGGAGTTGTCTTGAGATGCTAGGAAAGGTGAATCCCAGTGCTCTGTTGGGTTAGAGGAGGCAAGGTGAGACTCAGGGACCATCATGTGGGGGTTCACTGGGGAGGGGCCAGTTGAGGACCTGTCTGAGCTAATCAGCTTCTCCTCTGGGGAAAAGGAAATGCCGCTGTCTTCACATGGATTATGAGGCCCTGGGTTTTTCCCTAAGCTGAGGTAAGGACCAGCTAATGGATCTAGATCCTCCTTATTCTTATTACCCGATCCAAAGTCTCCCTCTTCACCCTCCAAAGGCATGTCCTTGGAGTGAGTAGTGGGGGGGTCATTGGAGAAGGAACCCAAGGGTGCAGCAGATCCAGAAGTGGGGGGCAGGTTGGGACTCTCAGTAAGAGAGAGCTCCTCCAGAGAGTCGGGGGAGTGAAGAGGGGAGAGAGGAGAGATGGGGGCAGGGGAGTCACCCTTTTGCCCAAGTGCTTGAGTAGAGAGGGAGGGGGAGAACGCAATACAGTACATATCAAAGACATACTCCATTCCTTACACCCCCACCCCACACACACATACACACACCTGGATAGAGGCCAGTGACTGAACTGAGTTCACAGATTGAGATCAGATCATCAGCTGACTAGAACCAATCAACAGCACCACTTCCTCCACATCTGGAAGCATGTGTTGTTTGTTTGTTTTTGTTTTTTAATGGTGATGATGTTTGTTAATTTAACTGGCAACATTAAAACTAGGGATGCAATGATACTGTACTGTGCTGTTGCCAGGTGACACATGACCTGTTCAGCTGGTAAATGTTCAACCATCAGTTTAACAACCACTCACATTCAGACTTACGATCAGCTACAATGTAACATTGGCCTGATTTGTTTATCTACTGATCCAGTGATTATTTTACATGGATCAGCTGATAATCACAAAATATTACACTTGCACAAGGTGTGGTGGTGGTGGGTGCCACACACAATTTGATTCCCAATAACATCCCAGGCACTAAGATTCTGGGGGGGGAGTTTGAACAAATGTTACTGAAGTGAACATCTCCACCGCTGCTCAACAGTTAAGTCTCATCCATGCGTGTGACGACTGTGTAGTTAAGATGTCATCTACATCCAGCTTCTGCTTAACAATCAGTGGCTCTGACACTGGCTCTTTACCAGGTGTGGAGTCAACACCAGGGATGAGATAATGATTCATCTTAATCATCTTCATCACATCAAAGCAGCTCTGCAGGAGCATCATCATCATCATCATCATCATCATCAGGGACGACACAACATACTACTGCTACAGTCACAATGCACACACACACATCAGGGTGAAGTCTACAGCTTCTTCATGCAGCAGCTGACACAAGGTGACAAGGACGTGGTGAGGAGGTGAGAAGGAGGAAAAACAGAACTTGCCTGTAGGGAATTGCATCAGAAGATGAGGCTGAGCTTTAGAAGAAGAAGAAGTTACATCTGTGGAGGGAATGAGAAGAAAAGCAGCAGAGTGAATTCAGAGGAGACAGAGCCACGTAACCAGTAGTAACCAGGTTAGCAGATACCAGGTACCACGGTAACCAGCTGTTAACACGGAAACACCTGAACCTGGGGCTGTTGTCACACATGTTAAGCATCCAGTGTCCCACCATCACCACGTGGAGACATATAGACAACCACAGGTCAGGACTGAACCACAGTCACAGATAGTGCTGCACGATTAATCAAATCGCAATATCATGCTGTGCAATCCATACCCTCTCCTCACGTTACCATGGTCACAGAGCATTTGGAGCGCTACACGGAGCTAACTGTGCTTTCCTCCTTGACACGAGCGATATTTCCCTGTTGTGTAGAGTGGGTGGGTGTGTCCGTGTTACCGGTGTGAATGCAGCACCTGACACTGTGTGTGCTGTGAGAGAAGAGGGACGGGGGAGCCCCTCCTGTCGAAGAGGAGAGAAATGCAATGTAATAACTTTAATGAAGTCATAGCAATGCATTAGACTATGACTTTGCACAAAAAGTTACATTTTTTTTCTCTCTCCATGTTTAATGAAAGGAACACCCAAAATAATAATAAATAAATAAATAAATAACAAATTATTTTGAATGTTAAGTTATTTGGAAAACAGTAGTTTTGTATTTCTAATGTTACTTATAACGTGTATGTTTCAAATCGACAAATACACTCTTCATATCTATCGTTATTCTCTATGTTGCAACTGCATATCACAGTATTGTCCACCATAATCGCAATCACACATTTTTGTCAAATCGTGCAGCACTAGTCAGAGAGTATCAATCTGCTTCAGCCAACATGTGATGATCAATTGAATGATTGATTGTCGATCTGTCAATAAAACAACACTGAGCATGCTCCTGACAGGACGGGTGGGAACGGGAAGGTCACACACAGGAGCTCTCTGAGACTAGGAAAAAAACGAATCCATCTGAGACCAGGAGCAAGGGATTCTGTGTAATGGTTCCTCAGAGCAAACTGTGGCAACACAGGGACATCAGCCACATACAACACAACCACCATCAGTGGGTTAATGTGAAAGGGCAGATACTGTACTATTGTCAACATGTCTTGATGCTGCTAAAACCCACAACAACGTCACAGAATGTGATGTTGAAATAAAAGCTGCTTCAAATCCTGTTCACATTCAGTGCAATCAAAGCCCCTTCCACAAAGCTGCTAATCATCTAAATGACACTGGTCCCAAGTTGATCAGAGTTTAATTCATGCAGGATGTTCAACTTTAAACCAGACATGGATCCAAAAAGCTTAAAGTTTATCTTCTATTTACATTAGTTAATCACAATGTTGATTGATTATCATGCTTATTGGTGAGGATCAGAGGATGATTTATGTTGTGACGATTGATCATATCAGGCCGTGATGTGTTTACCTCTGATGTGCAAGTTCAGCTTCCAGTCATGAGGAGGACCTGGGACGAACCAATGACACATTGAGAATGGAGCACTAACATCATGTCCTCATCTATAATTCATCAATAACATTAATGATCGTGTGGTCAAATAGTTCCTGAACTCATCCTCAGAGCACCAACATCTCAGACCTGGTGGGAATCAAACCTCCGATCCTGTTGCTGTATGTGCTGAGGCCTTCGCTGCACTGTGAGCTATAAGTAACTGGAAGAATGTGCATGACACTGATACCACTCTGGGCCGACCTCTCACCTGCTGCCATCTTGTAATGTAAAGAACTGAATGTACCAGTCAGTTGACACATGAACATCCCAGGAGGTTACCATGGACACCGACACCTCAGGAAGTGCATGATACTTTGAGAGGTTCTGAACACAGTATTAGTCTGACACTACCTCTACTAATCTGATCAGGTATTCCATGAAAGCCATTGATACCTGTTGCAAAACCCACAAAATAAACAGTTTCCTGTCAATTCTTCTTTTACAATTATAAGTCATGACAGTCCAATCGATCAATTGAAACATGAAGCAATAATCAGCTCTGATTACAGCTGGACACGGTGATGACTAAAACACAAGCTAATGTAACATGTTCAATAAAAACACTCAGAAATTCACAGGAACTTTGTCTGACGTCATTAATTATCATTAGTTGAGTGTGTAAAAATATTTAATAATCATTTATCAGTAAACGGGCAGCAGATGAATCAGAATAAAAACCAGCAGTAGCAGCTCTGATCATCGATTCCCTCATCACTGCTCTTTGTTGTGACTGAGCTCCATCAGCAGCCCCACCCTGCACCCCCACCCCGCTGCTGGAGGAGCCAAACAGGCCTGGTTACCTGCCCCTCTCATAAACAACAACAACAACATCACCAACAGCAGCACGTCGAGCTTGTTCAGATCAAACCTCTGCATCACTAACAGGTCATTGAGACCCAACTCCATGAGCTCCATGTTGGGGTGTGTGTGTTGGTCCGGCTCCAGGCTGAGGCTGGAGGAGCAGTGATGGGTGGATGTGTGGGACCGAAAGGGAGTGGACGCAGAGCGGATTCCTTTGTTGTGACTAATCTGAGCTACAGCTTGAGCGGCTAACCCCCTGATTCCATTATCGGACACATTGTCAGCTATTTCAGCAGGCTTGCCTCCAGTCACTAGAACATACACGGAGCCCTAACACTGTCCATTATCATTATTATCATCATCATCATCATCATCATCATCGATGTTGTCGTTCAGGTGCCGATTCCATTAAACCTCGTTGAGGGCCGTGGTTGTACCGTTATGCTGTTAGCTTAGCACTGAAGACAGACTGACTTCAGCAGAAAACACCTCAGACTACCGGGCGTGTTCTTCCTCTTCCTGATCTTTGCCTTAAAGAAACTAATATACCGGGAAATCCGATGACTTCCCGGTGACCATTATTATCTGAGGCTGCGGCACAAAACCATGAAGCCCGTGTCCGATAATGGAACTACCGTTGGCCGGGGTGGCGGCGCAGAACAGACGGCGCCGCTCATTTTGAAACATCAATGACGTTAATAACGTTTTACCGATTGTTTTACCGAGTGAACTCGTCGCGTGTGTGCCTATGTTGATCCGTGAACACAGCCCGGTGTTCGCTGCCGGAGAAGTGGTAAATAAATTAAGATCCTCCGGCTGACGCGATGCTTCCTGTCGGTTATCAGAACAGGTGGGCCGCGTCAGTACAACGCAGCAAAACGGGGACCGAGCTGCAGCCTTGTTCCCCGGGAGCCTCGGTGAAAACGGTTAAAATGGTTCACTCACAGTAACAAACAGTCTACGGATAGAAGTCCGTTTCCCCGTTCACGTCCACATAAAGGGCCAAACAGATGCTCCCGGCCGGGGACCCGCCGCTCGCCTCAGGGCAGCAGCATCAACTCGGCTAACTACCGCAGCTAACGTCCGCGGCTCGCGGCCGCAGCGGAACCGAACATTCTAGACAAAACGGCCGCAATTTGAGGCGATTTACTGTTTTCTGGTGATTAACCTGTGTCAAACCGGCAGAAGCAGCCGTTTCACTTCGCTCATTAATCTCCACGTCGGCGTCGCGACGAGCCCACGATGCTAAACCTCCCGAAGGCTCTAAGACGGACAAAAAACCGTTATGATTCGGCTCCGCTGAATTTCTCCATACCGAACATTAAACTGGTTCGTCGACCTGGTTTCGGTACAAACCCAGTCCCACACCGACTGACCGTCATTTTCCGCCTGAATACTCACAAGATGCAGGAGCCGGTGATTCCTCCGTCACCACTGGTCTCTCTGCTGCCTCTGCGGGGGCTGGCGCTGCTTTCCGGGATTCAGCCGCTGGGAGGGCGTCGCTCTCTGGAGCAGGTTCTGGCTCGGGGGCGGCCGGTGGCTCCACAACGAACGTTGTACTTTCCGGTTCGGCTTTGGGAGCGACGACCTGTGGCTCCTCTGCGGTCAGAGGGGTCTCAGGCACGAAGGTAGGAGTGGTGGAGTCGGGGATCTCAGGCTCCGGGTTCTTCACCTCTGGTACCCACACCGGTTCTGGCTCCAGTAACGTCACCGGCTCGGCCGGGAGGGTGAGGGAAGTTTCCGTGAGCTCGTGTGGCGCACTGTCTTCAGCCATGTGCCTCTCCAGAGCGTCCTGAGCCCCACCGACCAGGTCCACGATGTCATCCACGCTGAAGAGGTCCTGTTTGAGTTGATCCGGCTCAGGGTCCGGTTCGGCCTGGTAGTGGTGCCCCCCCTCGCTGAACAGTGGGGTGGTGGACGAGACGAGCTGCTCCTCGCTGTCTGCCATTTTCTCTCTCTTCCTTAACTGTGTCCTCAGGTGGGAAAAAGTTCGACCCCGGAAGTTTCAGGCTCAGTTACCGCGTGTAACAAACTTCTACCGGGAAGAGCTGTGAAACCGCGGGTATCTTCCTCCGGTAAGTCTGGGTTTTCACACCGGAACACCGTGGACAAGTGCGCCACACGACAGCTGCCCCACGCTCGGACCCGGCTCCTGGGCGGCTGCCGTTAAGTTGAGAAGAGGGGAACTCGGCCGACCAATCAACGGCAGTTTAACTTGTGACTGACATAAAGCGTGGCCAATCAGAGTAGCCAAAGTAACCGCTGACCCCGCCCCCACCCAACTGAACCCGAGAAGGAGCAGAGTTTCTCCAGCGGGGCAGTTATTACATAATTTAATTTAGACCGTGATCCTCAGTACATTCACCCGAGTACGTCATCACGTCACGTATACCGACAGGTACCTGAACCCAAGTCCTTATGTCATCACAGACACAGACAGATCGATCGATAGATAGATCATCTGATTGGAGTATTTTTAAATTTTATTTTGAATTGAAATGAATCTAAGCTATAATTTGTTTCAAAATGAAAAATTAAAATGCATCAGAGTGATGTCACTGATCACAGATCAATAGTTTGATCAGGGTTGGGGGGGGTGTTATGATTGATATATTGATTGATCAGATTTTTTAAGTCAGGCTGGACTGGGGGAGGGGTGATTGACTTTGTTCTGAGACATTTTGAATTCAAGTTGCAATAAATGTATTGATTATTGATTTGTATTTAATAATTAGAAGGCTTAAACTATAGGAAACAATGGGGGAGGGGTTTGTGTGTGCGTGTGTGTGCGTGTGTGTGCGCGCACTTCTATTTTAGTGAAGGCCAATTTAAGCAAAAGTGAAACAGTCCTGAGATCAGCAGAAACTAGACCAGGGTCAGGGTCAGTGGGGGTATAACACGCGCACACACACACACACACACACACAGACACACACACACACACAATCCTCTCCATGGTCTGGGCTCTTTGGCAGATGTTGCCAAAAGTAGAATTAAGAAATCCAGGATAACTGAGAAAGCTGGGCTTGACATCGTCCACTGCACGTTTGTTAATCCAGGAGAACTGAGCACAGACATGTCAAACGTTGTGAACCAGACCACAATGTCGATCACTGATTCACTGATGAGGGAGCTGAACAGGTTTATATGAATGAGAACAGTTACAGTCTATTACAGTGGATCTGTGGAATTTGATGCATGTTCATCAAAATTAGTCAGAATATGAATAAAAGACAAAGTGACGGCTGACTGAACGAACACAGTACCAGGGTTAGTGAAGCCTGCTGTTAGCCTGGATGTTAGCCCGAATGTTTGCCTGGTTGGGAGCACACAAGCTGCACAGAATGAATCTCCACGGTAACGTATGTGAGTCTGCTTGGCTGGGATCAGCCCGGATGCCTGGATAGGTGTTTGTTTGTTTGTTTGTTTGTTTGTTTGTTTGTTTGGAGGACAACAAAGACAACACAAGAAGTGATTTTAGTTTACAGGTGGGTTTATGATGTGAGGTCATGTGAGGTTATGACATCACTGACAGGTCAGCTACTCTAGTGCAGCCGTTGTGCAAACATGACGTGAGCTCTCAAAGAAGAACGCGGTCCATGAGCCGGGCCCCCTCCTGGTCCGGGGACATGGCTCTGGTCCTGTCTTGCTCCAGCAGGACAGACAGGATGTCCTCCTGCAGGTCAGTCCGTCCACGCTCACAGCACAGAGACGCCACCGATACCCAGACGTCCACTGAGACGCTGTCCTCCAGGATTGTGGCCCGCAGCACACCTGAGAGGTCAAAGGTCACATCAGGCCTCAAACAGTGACTTGCACTCACTGATGGTCAAGAGTCCAGTACACTGTGACCTCACAAACACTTTATATACATGATGCCTTCAGAAGACCTCTGAGCTCTGACATCAGGTTGTGACGGTTTGCACTTGTAGCGTATGTGGGGGGGTTAACTTTGGGGTGCCAGCCAGGTCTCTCTCCTGACATGTAAGATGTTTGTTTTGTTTTTTTTAATTTGTTGTCGGTCAAGTGTTGGTTATACTATTTGTTCTGACCTTTGACCTCTCTCACCTTGGTGGACAAAGTCGTCCAGCAGTTGCGTTGCTAACTCCCACCACTGACTGTTGGCTAGCAGAGTCGAACAGGCCACGCCCACTGACATGACAGCTGCTTGGCCCCGCCCCTGAGGCTGAGTCATCAGCTGGAGGAGAGAGAGGCTGGGCAAGTGACACAGAACCCAAAGACAGTCCTCTAAGAGAGAGAGAGAGAGAGAGAGAGAGAGAGAGAGAGAGTTGGGGGGAGGGGGGCATAAAAATTAAAGACATAAAATTATCATAACCAGAGCAGTTAGCTCTGTTAGCTGTTCTGCTGTGGAACCCCCTAACCCTAACCCTCAGAACCAGAACCAGAGTGAATCATGACAGTCCAACATCAAAGGAACTTCAGCCTTTGTTAACTTGTTAGCTCCTTTGCTCATTTGCTGACTTTGTTCTCCGAGGCTGCAGTATGGATGGAGACAGCACCAGTGTGCGTGCACACACATACACACACACACCTGCTCTGAAGTCCTTGTGCTGTCTAATGAACTCGGCAGCACTGTGCACGAGGCCGCTCCTGCACATGCTCAGTGCACACTTCCTGTCCTGGCCACAGACATTGTAGACAATGGCAGCCAGCGCCAGACACAGGTGGGTGGAGCCTGGGTTCTTCTGAGCATGCTCTGTGAGGACATCACCCAGGCACTCGGTGCAGGTGAGTCTGAGGAGAGAACGATGTGAGTGCCGGGGTGGAGATGTGATTGGGGGTGTGCGTTTCATTTGATCAGCCCTTTACTTGTTCTGAATAACAGCATGGACAATGAGCTGCCAGGCGCCACACTGCAGAGCCGAGACCACACCCTCCACAGACAGCGACGCTGACAACTTAAAGGTGGGTGTGGCAGAAACCAGCAGAGCCCGGAAGAACAGGAGGGGAGGGGGGACCAATGCTGGGGGGGTCTGCACAGCTGAGAGAAGAGAGACAGAATGTGTGTGTGTGTGTGTGTGTATGTGTGTGTGTGTGTGTGTGTGTGTGTGTGTCCCACCTTTAAACAGGGTCATAGTGCTGCAGCTCCTCAGAACTCCTCCTGGACTCCTGGCAGCAACAAGACAAGCTTCTTCAAACTTAACTGAGTCCAAGAGCTGAGAGAACCTGAGAGAGGACAGACAGTCATCCACCCATCCATCCATCATCCACCCACCTATCCATCCATCCATCAATCCATCCATCATCCATTCACAGACAGCTCACTGTAGCACCTGTCCAGGTGATCTGTTAGAGGCTCCGCCTCTTTGAACCCAGTTGGCTCCTCCTCCTCAAATGATGCAGCTTCATCGTCCACTACAGAACCAACAGGAAGTGACATCATTAATGACCAGAGAGAGCAGTGTGTTTGATCTGAAAGCAGTGAAAAAGTAACAACAGAACATCAGTGAAACATCTGCAACAACTGTTGTTATTGATGATTGATCACTGGTGCTGATCAGGACTCTGATTGTCTCACCTCTGTTTTGCTGGATGTTCTCCAGAGAGGAACCCACAACGTCCTGCAGAGGAACCTCTCCCTCCCACCTGGACAGATGGTCACACACACACCTGAGTCGACTGAACCTGAGAGAGAGTGGGGGAGGGGAGGGGGTTGGACCTTGACAATTCTCCAGTGCCAGTATAGTTTCAAAATTGCTGTCAATCAAAAATGCTGACAACATCACAGCATTTATCCAATCAGTGGCTAGTCACTTAAGTCCATGGACACTGAGCTTCAACACATTTCATGCACTACAGGAACGTAGGAGAAGGAATCAGTGAGTCAACCTGAGATAAGGAGCTGATTCTGAACAAACTCTTCTTAACGCATTTTATCAGTGAACTGTAAACACTACACAACAGTTCATATGTATGGTGGCCCAGAAGGGCAAACGCGGCGCAACAGTCAAACACTGCAAATACAGAAATGATGCAAACCCAAAAACCCCAAAACAAATGCAGGAAAGAAATGCTGCACATTCACTCTAGACTGCCGTAGTCCTCTAGGCCTCTAGGGGTACCCAACCTGAGGGATGGACCAGTCCTATGGGACCAGACCCTCTTTACACATCTTTATACCAAAGACATGAGCGGGAAGAACATTTGGCTAACTTTTGGAGAGGCAGAATAAAAACGTGCCTTTTTTTTTTCAGGGACTTTGATTTATGAGAACTTACATCTCTGACTGGTCAATCACTGCATTCAAAGCTCCCTTTAACAGACTGTTGTTGGTTGCTCTGATCAGTGATGACATTTTTTATCTTTCCATTCTGTACAAAGTGAACGCTGAAATTTAACTAATGTCATCCGTAGTGGTAATGTTAGCCACTTCTACTTTCCAGGAGACCAGAGTGTTGTGATTTAAAGGCGACATATTATTAAAACATCACTTTTTGAAGGCTCTTTAACATTTATGTGGGTGTTTGCGTTATGCCCCTAAAATGAGAACCGCCAAAAACATCTGTAATTTGCTTCCTGGGTTGAAATCCATGTGGTTTTACGAGCTGTTTTAGTTGATTGAGATTAATTGAGTTTTAATTGTCCATTAAAGGGAATTAATTATTGAAATGATTTACTAACATATATTATATTGTATTGTATTGTATATCAGCTCTTACAGGACTTTGAGCCTCTGGTTCTTGGTGCCCAGCTTGTGTCTGAGGGACTCAGCCATCTGCAGCTCTGTGTCCAGCTCGGCTTTGACCTTTGACCTTTGACTGAAGACGAAGCGACTCTTCCTGTCCAGCAGAGCAGCTCTGTGGACCTGGAGCTGCTGCAGGGGTTTGTCCAGAGCCTCGGGATCCTCAGACACAGTCAAATCTGACAGCCAATGACAAGACAAGGACAGATGATGACACAATGAGCCCCTCCTGGAGAAGATCAATCAGAGACTCAGGGATTGTGGGTAGTCTGATTATTATTATTAGTAACTGTGCTGCTCTGAGGCAGCTACTCTACTCCCATGGTGTCGGGACAAGAGGAAAAGGATGCCCATAGTCCCAGGTTAAAGACTGCAGGAACCACCTCCACCACTCTGCACTGGCTACCCGTCCCGTTCAGAATTCAATACAAAGTGCTGTTGCTCATTTACAAAGCCCTTCATGGCCAAAGCCCCCAGTTACATCTGCGAACTTCCACACCCCCAGTCAGTCCATGAGATCATCAGACCAGGGCCTCTTGTCAGTCCCTCAAACCCGGCTAAATACAAAGGGGGACCGGTCTTTTGGGGCAGTGGCCCCTAGGCTGTGGAATGCGCTCCCACTGGATCTGAGATCTGCTTGGTCTGTAAATAGTTCCAAGGGTCAGTTAAAGGTGGTGGCGTGCTCCCTGAGATACAATGTAGAGCAGAAGAATGTCCTCCTGTAAAGGGGGCTGAGACTGATCACAGGCATTTCCTTGACGACATCTACCTGGGCCACAGAGCAGGTCTGACCTTGTTTTTACAGGTGCCAGCTGTTAAATGTTTTAGTGATTCACCTCAGACTGAGCCCAGGATGGGGTGGCATGGTGGACCAGTGTTTACTACTGTGGCGTTCTCTGTTAGCCCCCCACCCCCCCCCCCCCACACACACACACACACACACACACAGACACTCCTTGTACAGATATATGAGTGATGGTGATGATTCATCCAAATGAACACTGTCACATGGATGAAGGTCAGTGAGGTCTTGGACTGACTGATCACTGACTTAATATTTAATCAGTGAAGTTTTTTCCCCTTTTTTCTTTCTTTTGGGAAACAGCTGCATCTTGTATTTCTATATTTTGAACAACCTGAGCAGAGCTGGATCAGAGGTCAGAGGTCATACCTGGTATCCAGGTGCTCTGCTCTCCACAGGATCTCTGTGACTGCAGCTGCTCTTCAAGTTCAGATGTTTCCCTCTGAAGCTCAGAGATTCTGCAACACAGAGCGCTCATCAGACCAGACCAGACCACACCAGACCAGACCAGGGCCCTATACTATGAAGCAGGTTCAACAGAGTCTAGGTATGAGCACGTTTACATGTGTGTATTCCTGTAAACTGGCGTGTCGCTCACATGTAACTTTGTGGAGTGTATGTGATGCAGACCGCACGACTCCGGTGTCACTGGACACATACGGTTCTTTTCCCTGTTCATATCTGTTCATTTAAAAGTTAAAAATATCTGGGGTCTCTGGCGGAGACCCTAACCCTAACCCTAACATGCTCCGGGGGGGAGGGGGCTTCTAATATTTGCACCCCTAACAATGATGATGCCATTTCCCAAGAGAATTGATAGGTCAGGAGGTGGACATTTTCTACCTGCCGATCTCAATCTGGAACATAACCTGCTCTGGACCAGGTTAGCTGTGCAGCATAAGTTACCATGGAGATGTATCCTGTTAAGAAGTGAACCACCGTTGTAGTACGGAAAACCCAGAGTTAACCCAGAAGTTACCTTGCTAAGCTCAATTCCTGCTTCATAGTACAGGCCCCTGGTCCAGGTCCAGGTCCAGGGTCGCTAATATGGTGACCCCTCCCAGCTCAGCACACACCTGTCTCTCAGCTGATTGGCTCGTCTCTGGCAGGTCATCAATGATGTTGAATGTGACATCACAGTCCTCTGGGCCACCGCCTCTTCATCCTCCCTCCTCTTCAGCTCCCTGATGACATCATCATACTCGGCCTTTATGGCCAACAGCAGTCTCCTATAGTCTGTCGCTCGTCCAATCACCTGACATGAAGAGGAAGGGGTGGGACAACAGAGACAGAGACAGATGCTGTGTTCCAGTAGTGGTTATCAGTTTCCCTCGTTGACTCACCCTCAGCCCTTGGTAAAGGAGGCCACTTGGAAAGCGGAGTGGGGGGGGCAGGAGTGGAAGAGATACACTGAACTCACCTGCCCTCATTCATTAACAGTCCAGACAATCGCAGGTTGATCACAAGTCGTAGGTGAAGCATTACACTGCCTCTTGTAAGCAGACAGTGATGGACCAGAACGGCTGCCATATAATGATGTCACCGTGTTGACCACCAAAAAAACAAACAAAAAAAACAACAACCAACAAAAAAAAACAAAACAAGCAGGGCCCGGGGTTGGACGATTAACAGTAAACATTCAATAACAGGTAGATCATGTTTTTTCTTGCACCATTGCAATGCATTGTGGGTGATATACAGCTCGGATGTGACCATCGAAGCTAACTGGATCCCTCAGCCCTACATGTCGATCTAACCCTATAACCCCCCCCCGGGGGGGGCAAGGGAGCGAGTTCGACTCAACCCGCTATTGGACAGCAGCCCCCGTGAACTCACAGAGACAAACCCGCTGTCACAGTCACACCTGTGGACTCACAGCTCACCTGCTGTGATGTACAGGGAGAACCAACATCAACAACCTGAACACAGCTTTAGCTCAACATCCACACGCTAGGGTTAGGGGTAGTAAAAGAGTAAAAAGCAGCAGAACCGACCGAACCAGGAGATTGAGCACTGAGGTCGTTACATATTCATCACCTTGTTGAACACGGAGCGGTACATCAGGTACCGGAGCTCGTCCGGACCGTGCTCCGGACTCTGCACGACAAGTTTCTCACGTTCAATTAAGTCAGAGACAGCCTGGGAGAACGTGGAGAACCGTGCACGTGCTCCTCCGGGACCCGAACCGTCGCTGCTCCTACCCGCGGACATGTGTAGTTTTCTGTTATTGTTATGACAAACTTAAAGGATTTTGCAGTCATCTGCACGCAGTCGCGTTTCCATGGTTACCACGAAACTATACAGTGTCAGGCTGGATATTAATCCTGTTTTTTGTTGTTTCTCCAACAACATTACTATGGACAGAAGCGATAAAAAATGGGGTTAAACATAAAACTAATACAAAACTAAAACCTGCTGTTTTGATCAGGCGCCGCCGCGGCTACCTAGCCCCTGCACACGCGGGCAGAAAACCCCGTCGCTCGAACAGAAAGCCCTCTTCTCATGATCCGCCATTAGGAGTGAACTGGTGGTAAGACGGTGCTCCGCACTTTAACAGATTATTCTCTTTAAATTGTGATTTTTCAGCTCCAGTTTCGAGACAATCAACGAGTTTAAATTTCAGTGTTTCCCTGTGTAGGTGGGTTTAACGCCAGGATGCAGATTTTCGTCAAAACCCTCACGGGGAAGACCATAACCCTCGAGGTGGGTGATCCGGCTGTGACGACTGTTCAGTCGCCGCCACAGTTTCATTACGTCCTGGTCGAATCAGGCTGAAAAGACGGAGTTAGAGCTCTTTGCTCACCGCAGACGAACTGCTGCGGTGAGGGTGTGTGTGGTCGAACTCCGGCTTCTGTCGTTACTTTATCGTAGAAGCTTGGTGGCTAAGCTAGCTGCTGAGAGCGCTGTAAACACGTGTAAGGCAGCGGCGGACCGGAACGATGTTTGTACCCACATGAAAACGCCGGTGTCTGTTAAAGATCCTCCCGGACCCTGTAGCCAGGCGGCGGGGAAGCTCGCAGCCAGGGCCAGGACTGACTGTGCTTTGTCTCCGCAGGTTGAACCTTCAGACACGATCGAGAATGTGAAGGCCAAGATCCAGGATAAAGAGGGTGAGTCTGTGGCCACGTGCCCAGTTTGACTGTAAACTGAGGAGTGTTGGGCCTTTGTAGAACTGATTGATTATTAGTGGATCTTATGATACTTGATGGATCATTTGTCTTTAACGCACTGCGGTCAGGAGGTTTAAGTACAGTGATGTAAAGTAACTTTGTACTTTTACTCCATTACATTAGTCATCTGTCATCATAGTTACATGTCAGTGTGGCTCGGTTTATGTATCGATCAAGGTTTGTAGCTCAGCATGCGGTCAGCTGATATAGTCAATTATCAGGTTTATATATTGATGACATCAGGTTAATCACACCTACTCGGGTGTTTACATGTTCTGATCTTCTGCTTAGAGACTGTCACTATGGAAACAGTTTGAGATTTATGTGGTCAATGAGCTGTCTTAGGTGTTTGTGTCAGGAAGTGAAAATGAGTTTCTGTCAGGTGGTTTGAAAATTATTTGGAGAATTTTGTCATGTTATGGCCGTCATCTTAAGCTTTTTACTGTTAATCATTAGAGCTCATTGTCTGAAAACTGTATGTGTGAGATTGTCCAGTGTTGGTGCTGATGTCAGTCCTTGGTCGGCCCGGCACTGGGCCTGATGCCTAGTCCACGGTTGGCCTGGTCGGGCTGTTGCTGATGCTGCTGTGGCTCTCCGCAGGTATCCCTCCTGATCAGCAGAGGTTGATCTTCGCTGGGAAGCAGCTGGAGGACGGACGCACACTGTCTGACTACAATATTCAGAAGGTGAGAAACAGGATCAAAAGCTTGGAGTTGGTCTGACCTCTGACCCTGAGTTACCATCTGCTCTGTTTGCTGCAGGAGTCGACCCTGCACTTGGTGCTGAGGCTGCGTGGTGGTGCAAAGAAGAGGAAGAAGAAATCCTACACCACCCCCAAAAAGAACAAGCACAAGAGGAAGAAGGTCAAGCTCGCTGTGCTCAAGTACTACAAGGTATCAGCACTGGACTGTCTGTGAATCTGTTCTTATGTGACATCACTGATAACTGAGTAAATTGTTAAATTTATTAGAACTGTTAATCGGTTTTCTGCACGTTATGACTTCTGACCCGACTGATCATCTTCCTCATCTTTAATGAGTCATTGACTCCCTCTCTCCGTTTGTCCAGGTGGACGAGAACGGTAAAATCCACCGGCTGAGGCGCGAGTGTCCGGCTGACGAGTGTGGCGCTGGTGTCTTCATGGCGAGTCACTTCGACCGCCACTACTGCGGGAAGTGTTGTCTCACCTACTGCTTCAACAAGCCTGAGGACAAGTAGGCGGGACCTGATGTTGGCGTGAAAAATAAAGACAAATGTTTGACATAACTTGACTGTGTTTCATTAAGTGTAAGAGTTTTTGTAAAACTGTCATTTTATCAATTCAGCTGATCAGTTATTGGATAATAACATGTCCTGGTTAATTAGTGAGAGATGAGCATTCACACCAAATCAATGATCATCGTCATGACAGCTCATTAAAAGGGTTGGAGACCTGAAACAGCTAATTAATATTCATGTTCTACTGTTGTCTCAGATAAAGGGTTTTGAGTGGAAAAGTGACGACTGTAAATTAAAACAGTTAAAATAATAAAGAGCTGAATTTGACTTGACTGAAGAATCAGTTGAGTTTTGTAATGAAGATTTTAGATGAAAATGATTTTAGCCTTTCAGCTGTGACATCACTGTAGCTCCACCCACTGATCCAGATGGAGGAAACCGAAGTTCTGACTCAGTTACTATGGTAACAGACCCTGTAGACCTCCCTGCTCTGACAGGAACTCGTCCAGCTCAGACTCAGCGATGGACGTCAGGTTCTCATCTCAGTGATCTGAACGATATTCTCACATCTCAACTCTGCTTTGGGTTTTTTCTGTTAATGGGAATTTCCATGACAACACTGGATATTCTGAACATGCAGGGAAAGCAACGGTATATCTGAGCAGGACATAATTTGCCTGAATCATGACCCTTCTTCCTGTACTCTGAGTAGAAGTCACATTCATCAGCATCCACTGGTGATAAAAGCTGCAGCAAGTTCAAACCCCACTCAAAGACACGAGGAGCCATCAGAGGCTCTGGGCGGCTGGCAGCGTCTCAACCCTCCTTACATTTCATCTCCAGCTGCCGACAGTTCTTTAATAAAAATAATAATTAAGTCTAAAGACATCTTGAGCAGTTCACTCCAATCTGGTCTGGTCCGGTCCAGTCTGTCTGTCACCAGCTACACTCAGAGTACCCACTGACCCACAGAGACCCAGTCCACCAGGACCAGATAAATGAAAATAACAAATACTCAATAACTCTTAATCCATTGGTACTGAAATAATAGAAAGAGTGTCGCTGAGGAGAACTCAGTGAATCTGAATTGAACCTTTATAAATCATGACTGATAAATATATTGATAAGCTATTGATGATCTGTGATCTAACAGTAAAACAGAGCACAATGCATGCTGGGAGTTTGTTTACTAAAATAAGGTTATTTACTTAAAAATCGTTACATTGGACAGAGTGTACAGTTTGTTTTTCCTTGGTAAACTCATAAGGCACCGAACCGACGCTGGAAAATAACAACAACAACAACAACAACAACCAAAAACATTACACATCAGATTCTTCTATACTGAGCTTCTCACATCGTTACCATGGAGACACTAAAGTTACTGCTCTTAAATAGCTACGGTACAACAGTTAGTATGCGTGCACGCACACAGACAGACACACACACACAGCTGCTGAGGAGGAAAAAAGTTACAGAAACAGAGTGATAATCTGATTGGACAAGGTGAACCTGAGTGGGAGGAGCCAAAGTCATTCAAACATTCGACTGCAGTATTCTGGTGACAGAGGATTTTATTTTGTTGTATTGGTGCTTTTACTTTGGTAATTTCCTGTCAAAAAATAAAACTGATGTAACAACCTCTGTGACATGACCTCATCCTGTCAATCATCCTGCCAACACACCAGGTCACTAGTAAAGTACAGGTCCACCTGTTTGGCTCTGCCCACCAAGGTTTAACTCAACCAATGAGATTTCTGTCTCCAGAGCAGCTCCACCCCTTTATAATTGTTTATGGGAGAGGGAGGAAGGACGGTGGATGTCTGCAGTGGCTCCGCCCCCTGGTGGCTCAGCCCCCTGGTGGCCGTCACTGCAGTTTGAGTCTATTTACACTTTATTATTATGATAGTACCTTTATACTGGACTCTACTGTCGGATAATCAATATGGCAGGAGAACAACAACAACAACAACAACAACAGTTGGCATTTAGTCCTAGAACGGGTGTGTGTGTGGGGGAGGGGTCATTCACAAACACCCCCCCCCCCACACACACACACCACCCTTCCTCCTCCAGCAGTCGTCACCAGGTGATTTAGATTCTTATTGTCTGTTTGGCTTTCACAGAAAGCGTTTTAGGGGGTGGGGAGTGGGGGGTGACAGACTGGGGGAGGAGGGGGAGGCGGAGGAAGAGGGGGGGTGTACAGTTCAGCCCTGAGACGGGTCCTTTGTTTTATCCCATCTCCTCCTCTTCCTCCTTCTGATGAAGATGATCCTCATCCAGTCTGATTCGGTCTGATCCAGTTCTGGACCAGGTGAATCCAGATGAGTGAGGGAGGTCAGATCTTGATGTCCTGGGACTCTACCATCTTGGCGAGCGTCTTCTTGACTCTGAGGATGGTAAGGCGGGAGGCGGGGTTATGAGCCCAGCACTCTGACATCAGCTTCAGCATGGCACGGAGGCACTGCGCACACACACACAAAGAGCAATGCATTATGGGTCATCTGGTGCATTTACAGCAGCGATACTAATGATCCTAACAGATGACCTGGACGCCTCGAGGTCCAAGTTTGGTTCTTGTCTGTTCAAACATGAGGAAGTCGGGCTTGGAGCAGTGATTGCCAGGTCGAATCCTGACCGACACCAACATGTTTGTTTGTATCTGACATCTAATGATTCAAGAGTCAAAAACTTTATTGTCCATCACATCGTGACAGAGCTCAAAACATAAACACCACAAAGATATAAAAACACATTTAAACCAATGAGATGTGTCCATTTTGCAAAACAAACATCTCATTGGTTTAAATGTGTTTTTATGTCTTTGTGGCGTCAGCTGGAAAAACAACAACATCAAGAGCAGTAAAAAAAAAACGCCGCACAATGATTAGATTGCGATGATCGAAACTGTTGCACATCGCCTCAAGAGTCCAGCGGGTCCTGGTCTGCAGTGCAGACACAGCAGCTGAGAGGGCCGAGTGAGAGGATGGCTCCTCTAAAGTTCCTATAAAATACCAACGATGCACAGCAAATGTGAGTGAGTAAGCGAATTACACTACTGTACTCCCGTATACCACAATGCAATGCAGTCGGGTTTTGCCAGAGACGAAGAGGAGCGAGATGGCTGCTCTTACAAATGGAACCAGAATTATTAAAGGAAATCGAGGAAATAGGGACTTAAACGCATAAGACGCCTTCACCTCCATCTGTGCCTGAAAAGCAACATTCAAACAACAACAGGCAGCATCTTCTTCAAATAAAGAAAACTGCTTTTGGGAAATACTAGCCAGTAGTTTACAAGCTACGCTAATAGCCACCAAGTTCGCATGGTCAAAGTCGCTTGTAGCTTGCACACTATCGCAAGTTATTACAAGTCATTGACAAAACCAAACTTCCACACTATTGATATTTCAACAATGTATTGACCAAGAAACACAACCACCATGTTCCTGGAAGTGTCCGCTGTGTTTACATGATGCTCAGCGTGTCTGCTTACGTCACAGGAGCATCCAGCGCATCTGCTGACGCAACCATTTTCAGAAAATTCCAGTGTAGTGTCCAAAATCTTGTATGTAGTACACTGCATCATATACATGATGTAGGGAACAGGTAACACAGCTAGACTTCTTCAGAGTGAGAGACATCTACTTTATTCCTATAATGCTGAGTGAGTTACCATGGTTACAGTGTCTCTGTCTCTTCAGAAAGTTGTCATGTTATTCTGCTTTTACAAACATCATGAATATTATTTCACATCATCATCAAAGAAAAAATCTAATGAGCAGGTCTGTGCTAAGAGCTAACGCTGCTAAAAGCTAATGCTACTAACAGCTAACGATGCTCAGAGCTGCTCTCACCTCGTCACTGTTCCAGCGGTTGGACACTGTCGGTCGAAGTCCCTTCACACACACGACTTCCAACATGTCCTCGTACGAGGGGTCAGAGGGCACCAGGTCATAGTATGGCAGCTGGTAGTCCTCCACCATCCCTGGAAATGGGGTCAGAGGTCACACGATGACACAGAATTCATTTATCATCAGCATCAAACAATCAGATATCATATGAGAGTATGTATAATAAGCATTTATGTGTGTTTGTGTGTGCGCATGAGTGCGGACCTCCAGTAACACAGCGTCGGGCCATCTCCCAGACGACCAGGCCATAGCTGTACATGTCAGCCATGATGTAGGCCTGGAAGTGGTTCTTATTGAGACTCTCATCCAGAACCTCAGGGGCCATGTAGCGTCTCGTCCCGACCCGGGTGCTCAGGGGGACGTCCACCTCGTTGGTGTCACTATGGCAACACACAGGAGTGATGTCAGTGCTACATCATCTTTGATTAACACACACACTAAATTCATGTTTCACTGCTGTGCAGACAGATGTTCATCTTTCCAGATGTTTCACTGGGTCATGTTTCTATAGCAACACTGTGATCAGCTCACAGCTGTCAGACCACTGATTACACCTGTATGGACTGATCAATAATCACTTATTGTTACTGCCAGAGCTGAGATCAGCTGACCTCTGACCTCTGAGATCAGCTTACCTGTTGAACTTGACAGCGAGGCCGAGGTCTGTGATGCAGCAGGTTCCATTCTTCTTGACCAGGATGTTCTTGCTCTTGAGGTCTCGGTGAGCGATGGCCGGTTTGCCCTGTGTGCCATAAATCTCCGTGTGCAGGTGACAGAGGCCGCACGCCGCTGAGTAGGCGAGTCGCAACAGCGCTGCCGTGTCCAGCGTGGTCAGCTTCAGGTAGTCGTACAGCGAGCCGTTGTCATGGTGATCAGTGATAAGGAAGAGCTGCGTGAAGGCGCCCGTCCCTTTGATGTCGGCGGCGATGAAGCCTTAGGGCAGGAAGGAAGGATGATTGACAGGTCACATCTACAGCAAGACCAAACCAAACCTGTCACTAGAGGCTGACACGGGAGTGTTTTTTCAATCCTGTCCCGACTGGTCCCGTAACAAAGTCAAAAAATAACCTCGTCCTGTCCCAATCCCGAATAAATCACTCCCGATCCTGTCCCGCTAACGTTTTTTCTATTTATAGAACACACGTTGTCGTCACAGTCGTCACTTAAACGATTGTGATGACAGACGGATCCTGTCTGTCCCGCGCGCACTGCAGGCTGAATGACAGCTCGACAGAGTCGATTTTCATATTATCACAATGTGGACTCAGATCTACTTCGCAGTGAATCAGAATTTGGAACAAGCAAAATAACGTCGGCTACTGTAACGTACTGTGCTGCCAACCAGTCTCACTGTCAGCCAGCTGCCGATTGGGAGACTGTCAGTCATTGGTTTCCAAAACAAAACACAGGCACAGGCCAACATTCAGGATAAAAACACCACCAGCTGTCAAATCATCGCTACGAGTTTAGCCTCAAGTGTCACGGAGGAGGCGGAGCTGGGTTCTACTCTGGTCAGCGATTGGCTGCCTATTTGTGTAAACACTAGTCAGAGATTGGTTGGTAGGTGGCTGCATCAAAGAACGTACATTTTTCGATTAGAAAAAGTTTATTTATCATTAAAAACACGCATTTTTGTTAAACATAGAAAAAAGAAAGTAAAAAGACCTGTTAATTTTGACTCCCGCTCCCGTTCACATTTTTCCTGTCACGTCCCAATCACGTGACTAATAGGTAAATTGACTCCCGAATCACAGGAATCCCATGGGAATCTCATGTCCCATGGGAATCCTGAGAAAAATGTTAGCCTCTACCTGTGACTATCGCCTGGAGAACATGTGACTATCGCCTGGAGAACATGTGACTATCACCTGGAGAACATGTGACTATCACCTGGAGAACATGTGACTATCACCTGGAGAACCTGAGACTGATATTGAGACATCGTTCCGACACAGATGTGGTGTTTGGGAGCAGCCAACATACCAAGGATGTTGTCGTGCCTCATCAGAACCGTCTGGTAGATCTCGGTCTCTCGGAACCAGCTGGCCTCCTCCCTGGTGAAAAACACCTTGACGGCGACCTTCTCCCCCCTCCAGCGGCCCAGCCACACCTCCCCGTACCGACCCTTCCCGATTTGACGCACCATCTGGATCTGCTTGGCGATGGTTCTCTGCACCTGGGGAAGCAGGAGGAGGGGGAGGTGATGGAGCAGTAGTGTGTGTGTCAGTAGTGTGTGTGTGTGTGTGTGTGTGTGTGTGTGTTGCCTCCTACCAGCAGGGGGAGCCCTGAGCCACTGCCTGAGCTCTGTGACTGGTGAATCAGGTCTTTGAGAGATTCTCCAGCAGGGATGAAAACTTCCTGCTCCAGGTCTTTGTGATAACGCTGACGCTCAGTCTGCCACTTATACCTGAGACACACACACACACACACACACACACACACACACACACAAATAACAATTTAATCTACAGTCTCTCAGCTGCAGTAACAACAACAGGCTGAGATAATGAAGATGATGATGATCATCTTCTCATTTTTCTTAGTGTTTCTTCTTGGATATAAACGACGCTGCGTCCTCAGAGACACTGATCGCTGACATCACTTCCTCCTGTTTAAAGGATCTCTGTGATCTGCTGATTAGTGATGTCATACCTGATCACCTATGGACCTATAGCAGGTGAGTTGTACCTGTAATAACAGACCACGGTGATGCAGATCAGAGTGCAGCAACAGACCGTCATGGAGATGAGGAAGGCCAGCCAGTGGGGGCTTCCATCTGGGGGGGGGGGGGGGGGGGCAGAGTGCGGTTAAGACAGGTGGTGGACATTCACCTGACAAACACCTGAATTAGCTGATCAGTGAGATGTTACCTGACGGAGCCTGGGGGGGGAGGGTGGGCTGCAGGTCTCTGTTGCAAAAATCTGTGTTGCAGCACTCGATCGTCCTCCTGGTCTGAGCGTTGGGAGAGTCCTGTCAATCAAACCAGTCATCTAATCAGTAAACATTCTCCTCCCACCTCTCCTGTCTGACATCACCTGACAGGTACAAGTGATGTCCTGTTTTAGATCACGTTTCATCCAGCTGTTTTCACCAGAGTCACCAAGATCAGTTCAAATACAACAGGCGACTTTATAACATCTGTACATCAGACCGCATCAGTCGACCACTGCTACATGTCACAATGAACGTGATCGTGTATTCGGTGAACACGTCTCTACGACAGCTGATCGCTGGCCATTGGAACATCATTCATCCAGGCAAAATGTAAAATATCCTTTGATCTGTTATTGTCATTTATTCCTCTTCTGCTTCTCTACAGATGTGACCACAGGTGTGTATCTGTGCGAGTGAGTTACTATGGTTACCACGATGCTCCCACCCCCCAGTTATTTGTGCAGCTGGATGTGCATGGGCTGGTCTGAGGCATGAAACGCACACATCACACCAACAATTGTGCATTTGTAGAAGGATGTTGTTGTTGTTGCTGCTTCAAGGAGACTAGCGGAGTTTTTTTTTTTTTTTTTTTTTAATGGCCTATTCATTCAGCTTGGGTGGGGGGCGGGGTGCCGTCCTATAATGTTACAGAAAAACCTGCATATGTTTTTGCTCCTCGTGTTCCTATGCTAGAGAACTTGTTCTTGTCACCAAACAGCGCTGCTCTCTCTCCGACATCTTCACTCTTTTTAAACTGGTTGCCACTGGTTTTACATGACTGGACGTTGTTTATACTTTCCATTCATTCTGCTGCAACACAAAACACTGAGTTTCTGTTCTCCAGCAAAAAAGAAAAAAGCTGCGATTAATCGCGGTTAAAAATTTGAATCGCAGCACAACTATAAAGACTAAGACTATCTGTGTGTGTGTGTGTGTGTGTGTGTACCTTGCACTGAAAGTGTGACCCTTCATACTTCATGCACCCCGAGGTGAGGGTGGCCTCCCCATGTTCGTCCTCTTCAATGATGGCGAAACACTGACCGTTGGTCCTGAGGAGAAATTTTACTGTTAGCCTCTTTTACCCCTGGCCTTTTTTTTGCCCTCGGCCTGTTTTACCCCACTCACTGGCAGGTGTTGTTAATGCTGTCGTCAGGACAGTGTCCGGAGCAGTAGCAGCTGAGGAAGCGGGCGGCATCCTCTGGGGCGATGGTGGAGTCGTCTCCAGGGCGACGTGCCTCTGCTTTCACGCCCGTCCCCTGGAGGACGTGGTCCGGGTTCTGACCTGCAGCTGGAATGAGACAAACAGACCTGTCATCATACACTCCCAGCATGCTTTGCTCCTCTCCTACTCCTCTACAGTGTGGAGGTCAGTTATTGACTGAGTCATGTTACTGTCATGTTCCTTAAAGATCAAACTATTTATTTTAAATTAATCAATCAGATTATTAAAGAACTTACAAATCCATTTTCATCCAGTTTGTGATTATTGAGAAACATAAAATCAGAAGATGTTACATCATTGATCACTGATCAGATATCATCTGATTTTATATCTTTATGGTCTGAGACCTCTGCCCTTGACTGATCAATAATCAAACTAATCACTGACTCTGTTACAGTGTCCTAAACAGGCTCCGCCCACAGGAAGTGGACACTGTGAAAATGTGTCTGTGGGGACACAGCAATGTTTCCGCTCAACAATGGCTGCCGCTCATACAGGAAGTGGTTCATGAGCAGACAGGAAGTGAGAGCGGCAACAATCAGCTCAACAGCTTCCTGCAGGGAGGGACCGTGGGTCAACACACACACACACACACACACACACAGACATGTGTGATACCTTCAGCTCTGGGGCTCAGCAGCAGCACTGCAGTCACACACAACAGTACACCTGCCATCCTGAGATCTGGACCTGGACCGAGCCCGGGCCTGGACTTCTAAACAACTGGTCTGGACGACCCAGTCCTGATTCACCCGCAGTCCACAGAAGGAGTGACTCTGGAGCAGGTGGAGGAGGTGGAGCAGGTGGAGGTGGATCACAGTATCAGGTCCTGGTCGGTCTCACTGGTTCTGAGGGTCCAAAACCCTGAGGAGGGAAAACAGGAGGGTGAGTCACCTGCTCCTTCAGTTACCTGTTCAGGTGACAGGTGTCAGCCACAGAGTCCAGAGGTCACAGGTCGTACAGAGGTCACAGGTCGCGCAGAGGTCACACAAAACACTGACATCAGAGGTAAACAAACAGTGTGTTTATTTTCTTTGGTGAACAGCATCATCACCTCAAGTGACCCCTGCTGATTGGCTGGCTGTCGTGGGCGTTGCTAAACTATACTGACAGGTGAGAGGTGTGATGTCAGAGGTTTTCTTCTTCGATGGTTCTGTGATTGTTCACAATATCTCTTCTGTTATTAACTTTTATGACAACATGTTATTACAACTCAGTAGTCACCCTGTCACTGAGGGGGGGTGGGGGGGCAGAGAGAGGGAGGGAGAGAGAGGGATAGAGAGGGGGGAGGGAGAGAGATTGAGTGTGTGTTGTGTGTGATTCAGCTGTGTGTGTGTGTGTGTGTGTGTGTGTGTCTTGGTTTTTCGCTCCATTTAGAGACAACAACAGTTCAGAGATAAGACTCACATTTAGGGTGGGGGCAAGAAGAGGCAGGCCCCACCACAGGAAACCCCCCCACTCCTCCTCACACACCCTTCTTAATCACCAAACACATTCACTTCCCTTTTAAAACACAACACACACACACACACACACACACACACACACACACACACACACACACACTCTTACTTCCTGGCTGCTCGGTGTCTCCTCCCTGTCCATGTGTTACTATGACATTACCCAGAATGCCCTGGGCCACAGAAGCACAGTTTAAATGCAACACAGAAAACTGAATAACTGATGGTGTCCTCCTCCTCAACACTAGGTGGCGGTGTGCTCTGTTTCAGCAGGTTAATACGGACTCCTTTCTGTCACAGTGAAAAACAGGCTGTAAATGACTTATGGATGTAACAATCCGGTCCAGGCTGGTCCGGTCCAGGCTGGTCCGGTCCAGGCTGGTCCGGTCCAGTCAGGTCCGGTCCAGTCAGGTCCGGTCCAGTCTGGTCCGGTCCAGGCTGGGTCGTGTCGGTCCACAGGCCACTGTGTGAAACGCTCTGATGCATCAGCCCGTACTTTTTTTTCTTTGGCTGCTTCTATGCTCCACTTTGTGCCGTCTCTACTGTCGTGACTCATGCGCACATCCATCGTCCAGGCGAATACATGCAGAAGAACATCAGTGTCCGTGACATCACCAGGTGTTTCAATCGGATCTGAGTCGGAGCGACACGTTCACATGAACCTCAGTCGT
>MU270002.1:690087-790087 GCA_021432705.1 Caranx ignobilis | reverse complement strand
ACACACCTCAGTTGAACTGGGCCGACCTAAACACTGCCTGTGTGAAAACAAACAAAAGAATTCGTTACAACTCCTTTTGTTTGTCTTCTTGTGCGAGGCGATGACGCAAGGCGATGACGCTTCACGTCGCTTCATTACATCACTTCCTTGTGTTCCCCAGGCAACAGGGCAAACATGGCTGCTCCTGTGTGAAAAAACATGCAATATCTTTCAACTTTTTGTGAAGATATGTGACTTTTTTGCAACAAAAATGCAGGGATGATGAAACCGTGCCAGTGCAGCATCTTAAACTGCGCTTACATGTAAACTAACAAAACACTTACGAGCAGATAACCAGAGTTTTCTGATTATTTCAAGGTCGAACCTGTCGGTTTGTTTGTTGCAGTTGGTAAACACAGCATTCAAACTGGGCCCCTCCTTTCAGGCTCAACAGCCCCCCTGCCCCTGACAGCAGTTGTTCTACTGCTGTTCACACTGAAGCCTTTTCCACTTTCAAAGCTCTCCTTTGAATATTTGCTACGACCACCAAGACAGACTGGACGCCGTCAGGCTGGGAGAAATGGAGGACACACATTTATGAGTGAGACACTGGGGCGTCAGGACCATACCAGGTGTCGCCAGCAATGGCGACGCCTCAGAACATCTCTATCCGCTTCATGTCCTTCTATTACACCACTGTCATGTTTCCAGCGGTGTGGACACTGAGTGAGTCTCAGGGCCGTGGCCACAGAGCAACAAGTAAACGCACTCTCTGAACTCGTCATCGCTGGCTGCTCGGCTGCTCGGCCTCTCGGTCCTGACTAACGGTTAGCTAGTTAGCTGATCTGAGCTACTGAGCTACTTGTGTCATCAGGGCCCAGGACTCAGGGCCCAGGACTCAGGGTCCAGGACTCAGGGTCCAGGACTCAGGGTCCAGGACTCAGGGCCCAGGACTCAGGGTCCAGGACTCAGGGCCCAGGACTCAGGGCCCAGGACTCAGGGTCCAGGACTCAGGGTCCAGGACTCAGGGTCCAGGACTCAGGGCCCAGGACTCAGGGTCCAGGACTCAGGGTCCAGGACTCAGGGTATCTCCCTGAAGCAGTTTCACCTTTGCCACAAATCCAGGAGAAGAAAACACGGTGCAGGATATAAAATATCTCTGCGGGGGGGGGGGGGGGGGGGGGGGGGGGGGCGCTGGAGGAGGAGGAGGTGAATCGTCCCTCTGTGCTCAGCTCCATTTACTGCCTTTATTTATCTGCCGCAGAGAGGACGTATGGAGGCAGAGGGGGAGGAGGGGGGAGGGGGTGGATTGCATGTTTTCCTCCTCAGCTCAGCCACTCTGTCTCCAGGGGGGGAGGGGGGGGGCTGGAGATGTGAAACCCGATCTCCCTCCTCCCCCCCCACCCCTCCTCCTCTGCCACCTCGTCAGAGTCAGAGTGTAATCTGATCCTCAGACTGAAGGCTGGAAACACTGAGAAAGAGGGAGGGAGGGAGGGAGGGAAGACATGGGGGAGGAAAAAGGAGAGAGGATAGGAATAGATGGTAGAGAGAGGGAAAGAGGGAGGGAGAGAGAAAGAGAGATCCCGAAGCTCAGACTCCAAGACTGGAAACACTCCCAGGAGAGAAAACTGAGAGGAGGTGGACCGGGGAGAGGGGAGGGAGAGCGGGAGGGAGGGAGAGGGGGAGAGGGGGAGGGAGGGAGGGAGGAATGAAAAGAAACAGACAGAAAAAGAGAGGAGAGAAAAAAGTGAAGCGAAGAAACAAAGATGTGAGTCTGAAAAACTGAAAATTCACGTGAGTGACGTTCAAACGTTTGATCCAACACAAGGAGAGAGAGAAGGAAGACCAACGGTTACCATGACAACTGCCACAGGCCGCGTCCTCGTCCTCAGCATAAGAACAAACCTCTCTCTGTCCCGACTTACACACCTGGACGCACCGACACACCTCTGCTGTCTCTCACTCACACACACTCACACACACACTGAGCATGTGCAGCACCAACAGGAAGTGGACTGACCAGCACCGACTCCTCACCTCTGTGGCCAATCAGGAGCCACCGTGGACCCTGACCACCACAACAGCAGATTTTCACAATAAAAGCACAGCAACACAAATGACCCATTGCTTGAATCTCACAGACCAGGACCAGGACCAGGACCAGGACCAGGACCCAACACTCCCACAGACCAGGACCAGGACCAGGACCAGGACACAACCCTCCCACAGACCAGGACCAGGACCAGGACCAGGACCCAACACTCCCACGGACCAGGACCAGGACACAACACTCCCACAGACCAGGACCAGGACCAGGACACAACACTCCCACAGACCAGGACCAGGACTAGGACCAGGACCAGGACACAACACTCCCACAGACCAGGACCAGGACCAGGACCAGGACCCAACACTCCCACAGACCAGGACCAGGACCAGGACCAGGACACAACCCTCCCACAGACCAGGACCAGGACCAGGACCCAACACTCCCACGGACCAGGACCAGGACACAACACTCCCACAGACCAGGACCAGGACCAGGACACAACACTCCCACAGACCAGGACCAGGACTAGGACCAGGACCAGGACACAACACTCTCACAGACCAGGACCAGGACCAGGACACAACACTCCCACAGACCAGGACCAGGACCAGGACCAGGACCAGGACACAACACTCCCACAGACCAGGACCAGGACCAGGACCAGGACCAGGACCAGGACACAACACTCCCACAGACCAGGACCAGGACCAGGACCAGGACACAACACTCCCACAGGCCAGGACCAGGACCAGGACACAACACTCCCACAGACCAGGACCAGGACCAGGACCAGGACCAGGACACAACACTCTCACAGACCAGGACCAGGACCAGGACACAACACTCCCACAGACCAGGACCAGGACCAGGACCAGGACCAGGACACAACACTCCCACAGACCAGGACCAGGACCAGGACACAACACTCCCACAGACCAGGACCAGGACCAGGACCAGGACACAACACTCCCACAAACCAGGACCAGGACCAGGACACAACACTCCCACAGACCAGGACCAGGACCAGGACCAGGACACAACACTCCCACAGACCAGGACAGGACCAGGACACAACACTCCCACAGACCAGGACCAGGACACAACACTCCCACAGACCAGGACCAGGACCAGGACCAGGACCAGGACACAACACTCAGGACCACAGACCAGGACCAGGACACAACACTCCCACAGACCAGGACCAGAACCAGGACCAGGACACAACACTCCCACAGACCAGGACCAGGACCAGGACACAACACTCCCACAGACCAGGACCAGGACCAGGACCAGGACACAACACTCCCACAGACCAGGACCAGGACCAGGACACAACACTCCCACAGACCAGGACCAGGACCAGGACCAGGACACAACACTCCCACAGACCAGGACCAGAACCAGGACCAGGACACAACACTCCCACAGACCAGGACCAGGACCAGGACACAACACTCCCACAAACCAGGACCAGGACCAGGACACAACACTCCCACAGACCAGGACCAGGACCAGGACACAACACTCCCACAGACCAGGACCAGGACCAGGACACAACACTCCCACAGACCAGGACCAGAACCAGGACCAGGACACAACACTCCCACAAACCAGGACCAGGACCAGATCCAGGACACAACACTCCCACAGACCAGGACCAGAACCAGGACCAGGACACAACACTCCCACAGACCAGGACCAGGACCAGGACACAACACTCCCACAGACCAGGACCAGAACCAGGACCAGGACACAACACTCCCACAGACCAGGACCAGGACCAGGACACAACACTCCCACAGACCAGGACCAGGACCAGGACACAACACTCCCACAGACCAGGACCAGAACCAGGACCAGGACACAACACTCCCACAAACCAGGACCAGGACCAGATCCAGGACACAACACTCCCACAGACCAGGACCAGATCCAGGACCAGGACACAACACTCCCACAGACCAGGACCAGGACCAGATCCAGGACACAACACTCCCACAGACCAGGACCAGGACCAGATCCAGGACACAACACTCTCACAGACCAGGACCAGGACCAGGACACAACACTCCCACAGACCAGGACCAGGACCAGATCCAGGACCAGGACACAACACTCCCACAGACCAGGACCAGAACCAGGACCAGGACACAACACTCCCACAGACCAGGACCAGGACCAGGACCCGTATCCCAATCAGCAGTTAATGAGAGGACAGCTGATTCAGACACAGGACCAACATCTGTCCAGCTGTGACTACACAACTCAGATGTGACCTCTGACCTGGAATCATAAGAGAACGTAAAACCAGGATGTGTGGCCCCGCCCCCACCTCGATAAACTGATAACGGCCTGTTGTCATCACATACACAGGGTTGCGGGTGTCGTGCATAATTTAACCGACTCCTGTAAATCTGTCGCTCATGATGCGAGACGTTCCTGCACACACCTGACACCAGGTGTGTGCAGGAGAGCTGCGTCAGACTTAAATGTTTGTACAGTTTAGGCAGCTGAATAAAGTTAGATGAATTTTTTTTTCTCGCCAATGTTACACAACACACGCGCTGCTACAGCTGTGCAGCGCCACATTCGTTGCGCTCTGGCTCAGCTGATCGGCGCTCAGATGGAGCAGCAGACACACACCCTGCTGAAGAGAGGATCAGCAGAGCGCTCCTCTGACAGGTCGTCCCTGCAAGGAGCAGGAAGCCGCCCCCCCTCTTTACAGGTGAAGCACACGCACACCTCCGCCCGACTTTAACACAGGGTTTTCCTACTTATCTGAGGTGATTTTGGCCGCCACTTCAGTTACAGCATGTGGGGCCGTTCAGATGTAGCGTCAGACATGTCCTGTGACTTCCAGCCGCACTGACATCACAGCAGCACCTCCTCCTTTCTCTCTTCTCACCTGAGCCACAGGTGGAACAACTAGCCTTTGTGGCTGAACTTCCTATCAGTTAAGGCTGATCGATTAATCTGATTTTCATTGTCATCTCGATATCAACATGTACCATAAACACATCATAAAGGTTTCTGGAAATTTGATGAGTCAGTTTTATTTACAGGTGCCATACACCTCATACCTGTAACATGAGCTCTGCCTCTAAACATATCGTGACGTAACAACAATGGTGGACTTCCATCAGGTCCCTCAGGTACAGGGGGCAGCACCTGGTGTGTGTGCTGCAGCGTGTCCAGTCATTTTCAGAAAGACACAGAACTTTATGGTTAATATGTACGAGTGGATATTTGATTATCGATCACGAGTCATATCATCATCGCAGTATTGAACAGTGTCATCGCACATTGTGTAAGTCCACTGTTGATCAGTCATTTAGAAATGATGTCATACACAACAGGTGATGTCGTAGACAACAGGTGAGGAGTTCACTTTGTTCCCTGCAGCATCAACTGAAGAAAAAGTGTCAAAGTAAAAGTCCTGAAAACGACTGTGAGCTCAATCAATAATGTTGATCAGGTGTTGGGTTCAAATGACCCTCACGTTTTTATCTCATGGTTCTTACACATGTTTCTCTTAATATTTATCATTTGCGATTGTTTAGTTTGTTTAAAGTGTAACACTACTATTTCAGACTCACTTCAGGTGTTTATACCTGTTAATCAGCGGGAAAAGTGAACAGGAAATAGAGAACACTACAAGTAAAGTACATGTACCTCACCTGTGTGACGTACAGGTAGCTCAGGTGAACTGACTGAGGTTCGTCGCAGTCTAGTTCCACAGACTGAAAATCGATCTTCTTATCTGAGACTTTATCAATAAAAACCAAAGTGTCACTTTATTTTGTTTTTTCAAAGTGCCACTTTTTGTCCCGGAGTTAAGCGACTAAACTACGTCACAACAACAACAACAGACACGAAATGACGAATTAAACCGAGTTAACGAACCGAAGGTTTTGTCTCGAGCCTCAAACAAACTCTTCCTCTGTACCTGGAGAAGCTAACGAGGAGTTAGCATTTCTGCTAGCCTGAAATTTAGCCGTTAGCTGCAACTACTGTACACATTCAGTGATGGCAGTAATTATTAAAGAAAATATGATTGGAATCGATCGGTTATGACGAGAAATGTCTTTTTTTTTACGTGTTCGGTGAACTCAGGTTGTGTGTGGTCGCCGTCGAGCCGTGTAGCTGTTAGCTATCTGAGGAATGCAGCTAACGAGCGACCGACGGTGAAAATCTCCAACAAACCGCCGTGAAACGCTCCAGACTCACGACACGAAGACTCCAGGTGAGTGAGCAAGGGTCACACACAAACACACACACACACACACGCGCACACGCTCAAACACACTTTTACCTTTGATAGACATAAATCTGACAAAAAGTTCGCGCTGCGACGAAGGTGGAACAAACTTTTTCCACGACAGCAGCCAAGAGGCTCCGTCTATCCCCTGGCGCCAACACACACACGCGCGCGCGCGCGCGCGCACACTCACACACACACACACACACACACACGGTCTGTTCATCACAAACTATCAGTAAATCCGTGATTTATGTTCCCGACTGAAAATTACTGGGGTACACACAGGCGCGCGCGCACGGACACATATTGTGGTCAGGATTAAAAACAAAAAATTACACGGAGCCTTCGTAAACACGAGCGGTTACTCCAGGGATTAGACGCAGCCTGGGAGTCGGGCTCGGAGCCGCAGGCACACACTGAAGTTTGAGATCGATCCTGATTTACCTCTTTCCTCCGCCGCCTCCGTCTTTCTCTCTCGCTCGGGGACCCGGTTCCTTTCGACGCTACTTCGTCGCGGCGCTTCTGATGCACATCCCCGCGGCTTCGTTAACGACACTGGCGGGTAATCTCACCGATTTTAGTGTAAAGTCTCCGGCGTCAGGCTGTCCGTCTCTTCGCTCCGTGTCTCGGCTGTTTGATGGTGAACAGAGCAAATAGCCCAGAGATCGTGTGTGGCGCAGAGATGGTTACTCTGAGTGGAGACAGAGCGACGGTTCACTGGTGCTGCTCCTGACGCCATGCTGTTTGATGTGAACGTTACAGCGGCTTTCATCAACACATACAGTTGTGCACTTATGTGGCTGTGTGTGTTCTTTTTCCTGCAGCACCAGGGTTCAGGGTTTCCATGTGTTTGCTCCACGATCCCAGTTGTTTATTTACTTGGTATTTGGTATTACAACTAACCTGCACTGAAAACACACCTGAGTGTCTCTGAGTAAATAAGACCTTTACTCACGGTGAAGCCATCTCCATGACAACTGGGCTGTGTTTACATTGTAGGGACCTTTAATCTAAACAATGTTTGTGTGGTGTTTATTGTCTGAAAGCTCAACTTTTATTCATTGTATCATTTATATTCAGATGCACAGATCTGTGTCTCCAGCACAGACCTGCAGCTGGAGCCACTGGCATAACAACAGTAGAATGACAGTGGATGTACAGTCGATGTACAGTAGGAGCAGCCTCTACTGGGTGGAGCGCTGGTGCTTTGCTTTTGTTTTGTCACCAAAAATGGAGGCAGAGTGAGTGCTCTGTATTTTTCCCTCTTCTGTGCTTCTAATCACAGTCCTGCAGAGAAACTTACAGACTTTTAGTTTGAGAGCGTTTCAGGCGCCCACTGGTGGTTGAGGAGTATTACTACAACTCATACTATACTACTACTACTACTACTACTCCCAGTAGTAGTAGTAGTAGTACAAAGACTAATAATAATAACTTTAAATTATTTTTCCTCGTGATACATTTTTCTTTTGATGAAGTTAACTGAGTATCTTTGTTCAGCACACGTGAATACGCTGCACACAGGGTAAATGTCTTCTGTCTTCTTTTGCTGATGTGAGTGTCTTTGTGTTTGTACCATATTCTGGATAATTATTGTAACAGTTTAATAAGGTTTCATCAACAGATGCATGTTTTCAAGTGTTTGCAGTGAAATTTATTGAAACTGCAGCACAATCATTGTTTAAAAGCTGTAAATGACAACTGTGACTTCCTGCTCTCGGTCCTAATGATTCATTAACCTCAGCGACTCAGCGACAACACTCAGGTAACTCTCAGGTACCTCAGTGACACACAGTCACACAGTCAGTCACTGTGTTGCTACGTGTTGCTCACATTCATGCGGAAAAACACTCAAAACTGTAGAAAATGTCCAAGTAAAAACTGTACACCCGCACACACACATCAGGGTTAGCGTGTGTGTGCGTGTGTGCTGGTCAGAGACAGACCGGAACTATAAGGCACCAAATTTAAGTCTGACTGATCCATCACAATTGATCGGTTCACTCCACAGTGAACAATCTGAGACACACAGTCAGGCTCCTTTAGTCGTTTACAGTGTAAATACAAAATACTCAAATCTACTGTGATCCAAACGTTCAGGGAGCAAACAGCTGTGGACGAGACGGGACTTGACCATTGACTAACTGAAAATTAACTTTAAATAAACATCACACACAGAAACATGGGCCTCAGTTCATCTGTCTGCAGCACCTCCTGTCTACACGTCATCCCTGTGCAGCAGCCTCACCTGCAAAACACCCATAACACACTGAGACGCTGTGAGGGAGCAGGAAGCAGACTGATCAGGATCCAGATCCGTCTCTCTCAGAGCGCCTCGTGGTCCTGGACCAGTCGTGTCACGTTCTTTGAACTCCTGTTCAGATGAGGCTTCTTCACATGATGCTGAATTCACTGTCACCAGACCGGGTTCTGTTTTTCTGTTCCTGGTTCTGTTCAGTCACATGACCAAATCTGATCAGAGCAGCATCCTGTCTGCAGCTGTGTATGGAGTGTTGAGAGTGCCACTGGAGTCATTTCCTGTTTTTATCAATTATTGACGGTATGAATCTTAAAACGGCACTGATCATTGAAGTCTCATTTGTAGTATTATTTTACACAAACAGAAAAAAAATCAAAATACAAAAAAAGAGTAAAATAACCCAAAGTCTATCTCACCACTTCAGAACAGAAACTGTGAAAAGAATATTTGTTTGCATTTGTTCGGTTGTGTTTTGTTCTCAGATTATTTCTTTTAGTTTTGTTACTGACTCGTCAATAATAAAGTTCCAATCACAGATTCTAATCAAACAGTGACACTATTCAGACTCCATACAACCACCATGTGTGAACAGGGCAGTGACATCACAGGAAGTGTGTCAGTATGATGTCAGATGAATAAGTAAAAGGTCACAACCTCGTTTCTGAAGCATTAAACTCATTAATATCCACACGTACAAAGTGAAGCGTTCACACACATCTGTAAAAGTTGGCGTTCATCGTGGGGCAGCAGATCCACAGATAGTGGGCGGGTCTACACATTGATGGCGTGAGCGTGCTTCTTGCACAGAGGTTTGTCTTTCTTAGAGTAGAAAGGTTGACCTTCCAGGTTCACATGGCACACCTGCAGTGAGACAGGTAGACAGTGAGACAGGTAGACAGTGAGACAGGTAGACAGTAAAACAGGTAGACAGTAAAACAGGTAGACAGGTGGTAGTTTTACCGCGCAGACAAAGCAGGTGTCGTGCCAGGTGTGACCCAGAGCCTCAATGAACTTATCACCAGCTTCAACTGGGAAGTCGCAGCCATGACACTTAGTGCTGAAGAGAGCGATGTAATCTGGGAGACAGACAGTCATTGATCAGTTATTGCCACGTGAGATCAGGTGTGAACAGGTGTGATCAGGTGTGAAGAGTTCTTAGGTGTGCTAAGGTGTGGTCAGGTGTACCTCTCTCAGTACGGTTCTCTGTCAGGTGTGAACAGTGGTGGTCAGGTGTGAACAGTTGTGGTCAGGTGTGAACAGTTGTGGTCAGGTGTGAACAGCTGTGGTCAGGTGTGAACAGTTGTGATCAGGTGTGTTCAGGTGTACCTCTCTCACAGTACGGTTCTCCATCAGGTGTGAACAGTTGTGATAAGGTGTGGTCAGGTGTTGTGAACAGGTGTGATCAGATGTGGTCAGGTGTTGTGAACAGGTGTGATAAGGTGTGGTCAGGTGTGTTCAGGTACCTTTCTCACAGTACGGTTCTCCGTCCTCCATGTGGAACAGACTGTTTCCAAAAGCTTTTCCACAGGCTGCACACACGAAGCAGGTGGTGTGCCACGTCTGCCGCAGGGCGTGCATCACTTCCTGTAACACACCACACACAGGTGTTATACAGGTGTTAGACGGGGTTGGACGGGTGTTGGACAGGTTCAGTGTCTCACCCCCATGATCTTGGTGTTGCAGCGGGCACAGGTGGGAGCGAAAAACTCCTCGTAGCAGTTCTCACAGTAGACGTTGTTCTGCTCCTCCACGAAGCTCACATCAGCCAGAGACATGTGACAGTAGTGACAGTTGAACTCCTCCGGGTGCCAGGAGCGGCCCAGGGCCACCAGGAACGGGCCCCTGGAGATCACCATGACAACCACCACAACAACAACATGTTAACTAATTCACCTTAAAGTGAGTCCTGAGTATAGACACAATTACACTGTGGTGTCTTTGATGTAAATGAGATGATAATATGTGTGATGTCATTAATTCAGGTGAGTTACCTGATGATGCTGTTGCAGGCTCCACACAGAGGTGTGCGGCTGCCAGCGGCAAACCTCTCTGCCCTCTGGGCCACGCCCCTTGCCACTGGAGGGAAGGGGGCAGGGCTGGGAGTGATGGGGGCGGGGCTGGGAGCTGGCGGCGCAGCGGGGGAGGGGTTGGGGATGTAGGCAGGTGGAGGGGGGGCGGCCTGGGGCAGTGGCTGCACCTTCACAGAGGTAGTGGTCTTACCTGGGTCAAACTTATCAGCAAAACTACTGTCAGTCACCCAGGGAGGGCGATTAGAGGAGCCTCCTGCAGGGGAGGGGGCTTGAGGGTGGGGCTGGGAGTGGTGGTGGGGCTGAGCGGGGGCTGAAGCTGGAGGCGGAGCCGGACCTGGAGGTGATAAATGAGATGTTTCAGTAAGAAGGAAAAACTCTTCAGAGGTGGTTTCCATGGTTTCTGCTCTCACCTGGTTGGGAGGGGTAGATACAGGCAGTACTCACTACCTTCGGGGGGGCAGAGCCAAGAGGGATCTGGATGGAGCTCTGCTGGGTGGGTGGGGCTTGTTGTGTGGGGGGCTGATGGTAATGCTGCGGCATTGGCTGATACTGCTGGGGGGGCGGGGCGTGTGGCGCCTGATGCATGATGGGAGGCTGAATGTACTGACTGTAGAGGGAGGAAACAGAGCTGCTCTGTCATTGGTCAGGTTGTGGGTCCGCAGTGTGATGTCATCATTACAAGTTTATAACATGACAACAGCCTCAGTCTGAACACACGATAAATAACAGCAACAACAACAACAAACAGACAAAACAACAACAATAAATACACCATGAGTACATGAGCGGCTGGAGGTTAGCACAACAACAACACACACTACAACAACACACACTACAACAACACACACTACAACAACAACACACAACAACAACAACAACAACAACAACAACAACAGCAGCAGCAGCTGTTTCAGTCGTCACTCAGATGATGAAGTGCTGTAGTTGTTATTTCTCAGCAGTGAACCAGCTCTCTCAGGGTTAGTGGTTCGACTCCCATCCAGGTAACAACGACCTCAGGATGCTTCAAACTGGCTCATCCAATCAGGTGTGAGTTGAGAACCACACCTGGGGGCTGTTGCACAAAACCACGATAGCGGATTTTTGTTGTTTTCCTTTTTGGAAACAGGTCCTAGAGTGAATAAATCTGACACCACCCAGCGCCACACACAGGCCTGGTGTGTGTACTACAGTGTTTAACGTTTCTTGAAACGATGCTGTGTTTACAGAAAACTTTTAACCCTTTAACGCCTGGTGTGTAATATTTGAGACACACGGTTTTTGACCTCTATAACATGATGTATAACATAAAATTTTAACACATAAATTGTGAGCAATACATTTTTAAAATGCTGGATATATCAAGACATGAATGAAAATTAAAAATATGCAAATTTGTATTTTCTTTTTTTTACGTTGTTTGTCAGAAGGTCCTGTGAAGGGGGTTGGGGGGGGGGGGGGGGGGGGGTGAAGTTTCAAAGGGTTAGAATTTTCTGTCAATTATCTGATAATTCAGGCTTCAACAAGTTAAGAACAAAAACTAAAAATTGTTGTGGGAAAACTCTGTTTCTGTTTGGACAAGGCCTGAGAAGGCTGTGGACAAAAGGTCACAGTCACTTAGACCTGGGCCTGACCCTAACCCTTTCAGAAACCAGGCTTAACAAACTCTGACTTAAACCTGAACTCTGGTTTAACTAACCTTGAACTGTCCAACTCAGAACAGGGCCCTGTTTCAGAAAGCAGCTTTAGTGAAAACTCAGTTAGAGGAAACTCTGGGTTTTCAGATTCACAAAGCTGGTTCAGCTTGACTCTGAGTCAGTTACCATGGCAACATACTCGGTGAACCTAACAGGTTTTCTTTGTTCCATTGATAGATGATTGAACTAAATGTTCTCACCTGTTCTGATTTGGACAGTTCAGGGTTAGTTAAACCAGAGTTCAGGTTTTAACTCAGAGTTTGTCAACCCCGCTTTCTGAAACAGGGCCCAGGTGAGAACAGGTAGTTCAATCAGCTCTGATCAGAGTCTAAGTCAAGTCTGGGTTTTTCACTTGTCTTGAATTTCTTAATTCGACTTTGGTGCAACAGCCTGAACCAGTTCACCTGAAGCACCTGAAGCCAGTTAAGGTGGGGGGGGGGGGTCTGCAGGTGTCTGTACCTGGAGACTGCAGCTGAGTGGAGACTGTAACCAGAGACAGACTGACGCTTCAGGCTGCAGGTGTAGAGACAACAACAGAGGTCACCATGACAACATGCACCTGCAGAGGTCACCTGTTCCTGCTGGTGACACACTGCTCCTTACTGAGCCCCACACAGACTGAGGAAGAGGAAGCATAGAGGAGGAAGAGGGGGTGCAAGAGGAGGAAGAGGAAGAGAAGGAGGAGGAGGAGGAGGAGGAACATCAGGAAGAAGGGGAGGACGGCTCCTCAGCAGGACATGATGACATCATCATGTGACAGATTCTCTCAGATTTTAGTTAAATTTAAAGTTAGTTAAATGTTGGGATTTTCCACCCACTTGAATGCAACAAGTCTGGCAACACACTTCACATGTAGATCACACATGCACGCACACACACATACATGTGTGCGCACACGCACACACACACACACACACACACACACACTGTCTCTTTACTGAAGATACAACTCAACCTCTGCTCCTGACTCAGAGTCTGACGGACTGAGTGTTTGTGTGTGTTTGTGTGTGTGTCAGGAGGAAGCAGCAGGGATTGATCGTACATCACAGAGAGAAGATTAGATCAGAGCAGAAAGAAGGGGGGGGGGGGGGTTGACCATGGTAACAGAGTAACCCTGGTAACAGTTCCTCCATATTCAGTTTGAACTGCAGTTTTGTGTGTGTAGCTGTTGGCAGAGTGGGTCAGGTGGATTGAGGTGACCTGGGCTGTGTGGGGGGGTGTTGGGAGGTTGAGCAGAGTGAACAGGTGAGGAGGCGGGGTCAGCAGCCGTGGGGTGGAGCTCTGCTGCCTACCTGCTCCCCCGCAGCTGCTTCTCCTCCTCCTCTTCCTCTTCCGCTGCAACGGAGAGGAGATGTTACTGAGTATGCTCAGTGTGGAAAAGGCGTGAACAGGTGAGAACAGGTGAGACTCACTAAGACACTCACAGGACTTGGTCAGGTGGGCCAGGGCACTGAAGGACTTTGATTGCACGTTGCTACGGCGACTGGACTGCTCCAGCTCCAGGTCTGAGTCAGCAGAGTGGACGGCCTGGTACACCTGAGACGCTCTGTCTACACCTTTACCTGTGACATTTCTAAGACCCCCACCCACCCCATCACAACCAACACCCACCACATCCACAGAGTCAAGACTGAGCCTGAAGTCTTTGGGGGGGGGGGGGGGGGTTGGGGGAGGAGCCTCAGAACATTCAGTCTGAACTTCAACATAAATTCAATGAATCTGAGTCTGGAGTCAGAGTGAGAGCTGGACACACACACACACACAGAAACACTGCTGCAAGAGAGAGACGGCAAATCAACACTGAGCTGACCCATGGTCAGGAGGAGGAGGAAGAGGAGGAGGAGGAGGAAGAGGAGGAGGAAGTGGAGGAGGTTTTCTTACCTGGCTTCATGCCCTTTGCCCTGTGTCTGTCCAGCGATGGCATCCATGATGGCGTCCTGTGAGTACATGCTGATGGGTGTGTTGTACTGGGCGTGGATGATGGTGGCCTTACCGCCTGGGCCCGTCACCTCAATGGGCTTGTGGGTGGAGAGGGCGGAGTTGAAGCCGGCACTGTGGGTGGTGACGGGAGGGGGGTGGGGGGTGGGGGGTGGAGGGGTGATAGGTGAAGGTCATCGAGCAGGTGATGGAGTTTGTCTTGTGATGCTCATGCTCACAGCAAAACACACAGCAGGCGGGGGGGGGGGGGGGGGGGGGGGGGGGCACTCTGAACTGGTCTGATCCAGTATAACCTGCCTTTAGCATCACACTCCGATGTGTCCAGTTCACAGGACTGATGGGAAATGCAGTCCCAGCACAACTTCACCACAACACAGTCTGACAGCAGCACACCATGCTGCCACGGCAACAAACAAACATCAGGTAAACCATAAACAAATAGCAAACAGCTGGCGGTAGCAGGTAATACTAACTTTGGAGCAGCAGGCGAGAACACCTAAGAGAGAGAGGGTTGTTAAGTCATTACATCAGCTTCTGATTGGACACAAGGTCACAGCTGTGATCATGTGATCATCATGTACCTCTAGGTGACTCATAAACTGTGTCCCAGTTCAAGGCTCCTCCATATCTGGCCTCCTCTCACCTGTTCTAGGACACACATACCTCTCCTTTGTGGCCTCCAGTATCCCCAAATTCTTTGAATGCTATTAATTATTAGCTATCTAGCATGCTAGCTATCAGAAAGTTGATGTAGCCATGGTAGCCCCACTCTGCGGCTGAGCAGCCCTGTGGAGCTGAGGAGCCATTGGAAGTTTTAAAACAGCTTTCAACTTTCAAATGTTTGACATGTTTGGACACAATCAGGCTGGACTGACTTTTCACTTCCTGCTCCCAATGATGACCTCACTTATTCTGTGACATCATTTGATTTATAAGCTACATTTACTGCAGCTGTCAATCATCACTCAATCAATCATTTATCACTCAGTCATTTGTTCAGTTGATCAGTTGATCTGTCACTGACACACACTGTGTGTGTCCAGAAGTTTCCCTGACCTTTTACAGCAGCACAGAAGCAACAGGTGTTTGGCTTCATCACTGACACAGTAACTGAACCACAGTGTGTGTGTGTGTGTGTGTGTGTGTGTGTGTGTGATTAAGAATAGTTATGGTAACAGCCACATACTCACCTCTCATCACAGCTTTAAACTGAGTGCTGAAGTGTGTCTATTTTGATCTGTTGCTCTGTGTGCGCGCGCGCGTGTGTTGACCTCAGAGAGACCCCAACTCCTCCTCCTCTTCCTCCATCATCATCACAGACTCATTAGTGTATAAAACTAACCATGTGACCATGAGGTGACCACCTGAACAACACACACCTGCAGCACCTTCAGGCTCAACTGTAGGTGATAAATCACATGGGAGAACTTTGTCCTCCTGAGGCTGCCATACCTCTAACAGGCCCCCCTCCTCCACAGGAAACACTATTATTTAACATACTGTTTGATGCATGTGGCGAGCAACAGGTGCCATTTTTAACTCTGATTATCAACCTGTCGTCTTGTTTCTCGGACTGAGACCAGTGAGACCAGTGAAACCTTCACTGGTCTCGCTGGTCTCACTGGTCCAGGTCTCTCTCAGACTCCAGCCCATGTTTCTAACACTGAATGTTCTGATGAGGCCTCCTCTCTCCTTCTGTTCAGGGTCAAAGATCAGAGTTGGGTGATGTTGTTTTGCGGAGGCTGCCATGTGTTGGTCACATGTCAGGATAAAGTGGGAGGAGCTTCAGAGGCCGAGGTTTTTAACTGAGTTTAATAGTAGCTAATTGCTAACAGTTAGCAGCTAACAGTCTGTTGTTATTGCAGTAAATCATTAGTTACTTAATTCAGCATCATCTTTGCTGATCTAAATATTCACCTCTGCATTTATTTCCAAACGTTGAATTTTTGTCTCCGGCACTGCTATTTTCTGGAGAAGTTTGCAGAGGTCATCTTCGGAAAAGGGAGGCACCTTACTGCCAATTAGCTTAGCTTAGCTTAACTCCTCGATCCCAATCACTGCAGCTGGTATAGGTGTCCTTGTAGGCCACGCTCATGAAGTAAAACAGTTTAAAATAACAGTGGTAGCCTTCAGGCATTGAAGCCCCTCCCACATTAACATGTAGCCCCCCTTCCTGGTCTCCACCTACCCTGCAGGCCGACCTGCCTGAATCGCTGCCATCTCCTCAGAGTCTCCTCTGAGTACAGGCCGATGGGAGAGTTATACTGCTTCCTGTGGGCGGGGCTGCCTGGCCCCGCTCCCACTGCCTCTACGGCGCAGGAGGAGGAGCTGCAGGCCGACAGGCGGCCATTGATCTGCACTGACTGAAGCTTCAAGTAGAGGAGGGGGAGTTGGGAGGAGATGTGGGAGGGGGCAGAGAACTGTCATTATGTGCTCTACTGTTGGTGTGTCAGCTGGAAGAGTCCTATCAGAATAAAAGCTTCAAAGTGAAAACATTCCTGGATCTTTAACAAACATCCTGTAATTTAAGTATTGATTATCAGAATCTGATCAATGTTTAAATTCTCAGTGATCAATGGTAACTCTGATGCAACATTGACTCCACATCATGTCTGAATATATCTCAGCTTATTTCTCAACTGTTTTTTATTATTAATATTTTGACTATTATCAAATTGCTAATAGTCAATGTGCTCTGAGATACTGCTCAGATATTGATAATATCAATATCTGAGCTTGTTAACAGATATTGATAATATCAATATCTGAGCAATATCTCAGAGCTGAATTTATATACATTTCTCCATCTGATCAGGAATCAATCATTGATCAGTAAGAATTATTTACTTTAATACAATCATGTTTTATTTTTCAAGTTTATCTGTTTGTTTTCTTCCTGTGGCCACTGGGGGCAGCAGTCCACTACGTGTGTGTCTCTGTGCTCCAGCAATGAATTCTGGGTTTTGTAGGTTCTGTTACCTGTTGGTGTGGGATCATGGGAAAAGCAGCGTCCATTCTTGGTGGGGGCATTACAGTGGGACGCTTCGACCTGCGGCAGGAAATGGAACAGGTGATGATGACATTTACTGAGGCTGAAGGAGGTTAGAGGTCAGAGGTCACTCATTGCTGACAGAGGATCTAACAGACACAGAGTGTGTGTGTGTGTGTGTGTGTGTGTGTGTTGTGTGTGTGTGTGTGTGTGTGCTTCCTGTGTTGGGTATGGTGGCCCTGAGGCTCAAAACACAACTTAAGTTGTGTGTGTTTGTTGACAAATGTAAACAACACACACAGTGTTGTGTCTCAGTGTTTTGCACCACCATAACTCCAACACGTGTCTCCTCACTTGGACATGGTCAGCGCTAGGTTGTAGTTTGCCATCTTAATCTTGTTCTGTGCCTCCAGGTGTGTCATCCCGTCTGTGCTGACGCCGTCGATGGCCACGATGACATCACCCTGGACCAGGTTACCCTGTGCTGCCTTGCTGCCTGGAGTGATCTGTCCACAAACACACATACATGTTAATACCACAGAAGTAACACACTTCCTGTTCCTGCCATAACTACTGATCAATAACCTGATCTGATCACCTGAGCAGGTAAACTTCCTCTAATACTAACACTGCTGTGCTTCACACATGTGACCTTTGACCTTTCAGTCTGAACCCACCAGCCTCTGTGGCGCCTCCACACACACACATGTTCATGCCTTAGCGTTAAACCAGGACAGCTGTCCATACACACTGCCCCCCCCCCCCCGCTATTCTGGCTGCAATCTGACCTTTGACCTCTGACCTCTGATGGAGAAGAGGGTTGAGGTAAAGGGGGGCAGTCTCTGACACATCAGTGTAAAAATGAACTCATCCCTTAATCTGTTTGTGCGTCAGTGTCTGTGGAGAATAACAGAGACACAGGAGAAGCTGCAGGATTAACACACACACACACACACACACACAGCAATAAAGGTCATACTGAGTTCTGATGCTTCTTATCTTTGCTCTGACATTTTCCTTGAATGTGTTTAATGGAAGAGAGAAACACTGTTGTCCCTGGAGACAAACTGTCAGCTGTTAGCTGTTAGCTGACAGCTAGTGGTTGTTAGTAGTTAGCGATAGCTGACAGCTGGTGGTTGTCTGTTGTTAGCTGTTAGCTGACAGCTGGTGGTTGTCTGTTGTTAGCTGTTAGCTGACAGCTAGTGGTTGTTAGTAGTTAGCCAATAGCTGACAGCTGGTGGTTGTCTGTTGTTAGCTGTTAGCTGACAGCTAGTGGTTGTTAGTAGTTAGCCAATAGCTGACAGCTGGCGGTTGTTAGTAGTTAGCCGATAGCTGAGAGCTGTTGGGTGTTAATAGTAGGGGTGTGCTGAATCCAGGATTCGGTTTTGGATTCGGCTGAATTTTGGCTTTTTGATGGTTCGGTTTCTGCTGAACCTTAGAACATCAACTGAACCGAACTCTACACTTGCCCTGTGCACGTCGATGTAATGATGCTGCCAACAATTACATGAAAGTTTACGAACGATACTGCACCCTCCCTGAACAACAAAGTTCAAAGCACTCTCAGCACAGCCAGCATCACTGTCATTATCACAAACGAAATATAAAGTATCTTAGCTTGATGCTAACATATAATTGAAAACATCATAGATGGGCTAACAGAAATTAGCATCGCTAATGCAGTCATTTTAAATCAACAAACAGCTGTTATTTTAACATAAGGAACACATATGCTTACAGGTATATTTTTTCTCTGCTTTGTGGAAATAATTTCACTTTTTTGTCTTTTTCTTTCTTGTTTTGAATGAGAAAAAAAACTAAAGCCTTTATCTTGAATGACTTGCTTAAATATTCGGTGATACTTACTGTATGGGCCAATGATGGGAGTAGGATTGGTATTCAGATTCGGACGAATGTTAAACAGCACATTTGGTATTCGGCAGAACCTCATAAATCAGGATTCAATATTTACTTACTCTTACACACTACCTACTGGTAAATTCATGTTGTTATCTCTCTTTGATTTTAAATGATCTGTTTTATGATTTTGTGGGCTTTTTCACCTTTATATAGTATGAGAGAGACAGGAAATTGGGAGGCAGAGAGAGGGGGGATAACATGCAGTAAAGGGCCACCCGATGCGGGATTTAAACAGGGGCTGACTGCAGCGAGGACTGTAGCGTCTGCATATGGGGCGCCTGCTCTACCCACTACGCCACACAGCGCACCTGTTTCATGATGTTAAAATGCTTGTTTTTTATTCTTCTTGTGCCTTTTGTAATATTTTAATGCCTTACATGAAGCACTTTGAATGCAGAGTTTGTCCTGGTCCACCATGTTATTGGTTATTATTGCGAGGTGTGTCTCAAATGCTCTGAAGACAAAAATCAGAGTTTTCAACTGGAAATTCTGAGTTGCCTCAAACGCAACATAAGTACAGTCGTGTTACTTACGGTGTACCACAGGGTTCTGTATTAGGTTCGATAATCTTCATTCTTTACATGCTGCAGTTAGGGGATCAGTAAAAATGATAAAATCCAGAAGCACTCCATCAATTTCATTGTAATACGGATGTTACACAACTCTACTCTAGACTGGTCTCCAGCTGGTCCAGAGCGCTGCAGCAAGGGTTTTGACAGGAGTTAGTAAGAGAGAGCACATCTCTCCCATTTCAACTTCCCTCTATTGGCTTCCTGTAGGATATAGAATAGACTTCAAAATCCTTTTACTGACTGATAAGCTCCATCTTGTCTTAAAGACCTCTTTACTCCTTATTGTCCTGTAGAATGCAGGTCTGTTAGTGACCCCCAGTATCTAAAAACAGACTGGGAGGTAGAGCCTTCAGTTACCAGGCTCCTCTATTATAGAACCAGCTCTCTCCATGGGTCAGAGAGGCAGACACTCTTTCTACATTTAAGTCCAGGCTGAAGACCTTCCTCTATGACAGAGCTTTAGTTAGGGCTGGCTCAGGTCGTCCTGATCCATTTTATAGCTACGCTGCTATAGGCTTAGACTGCTGGGGGACACATCAGGCTACACGGAGCCCTATCCTCTGCTCTCCTCTCCTAGATCCTGGAGTCCTGGAGTCCTGGAGTCCTGGAGTCCTGGTCCAGTCCAGTACCCAGACCAGAACCTTAGTCTGAGCCTCATTACTATGATGTTGGAGCAGGGTACTGGTTTACCTGCAGCTACACAGGAAGTGATGTCATCATACTCCGTAGAACTGTACAGTAAACGCAGTAAATGCTTTTATCACACACCATAACAGTAGCTGTGTGTGTGTGTGTGTGTGTGTGTGTGTGTGTGTGTGTGTGTGTGTGTGCGCGCGTGCATGTGACCTTCAGAGGCTAAAAACAGCATCCTGTCTGTCAGCAGCTGCAGCTTCTCTCTGTCACTCTGTGTGCAAAGGATTCTGGGAAAAGTCAGATAACGCACTGTAGATACTCGTCTGACTCACTTCAGATTCTGGTTCTGAACCTGGACCAGTTCCTCTCAGAGCCTCTGCTGTGAACCTCTGATCAGGTTTTGTGCATCTTAAACTCAACCAACAGGATCAGGAGAGGGCCAAGACAGCTCTTCACTCAATACCACCTTAACTGTGTGCTGTGTGTATGGGGGGGGGGGGGGGGGGGGGTAATCAGTAAACAGAGCATCAACAGTGAATTAACAGCAGCTCCAGTTCCTCTACCGGCCACTAGAGTGAGTCAGTCTCCACAGACTGTCATGTTAACTCGTGCACAGTAGTAGTAGGGAGCGCAGTCAGACTCCCAAGATGGCGACAGTGGGGCACCTCGCTCTCAGCTCCAGAAACTTGTGGGGGGAGTCACAGGTAATGGCCGAGGCAATATGTGACAGGTTACATCATGACATCATGGCCCTGCCACACCTTGTGTGAGTGTGTTGTTGTTGTCACCTCAACATGTAATCAACCAGAGACGATTTGTCCGAGAGTTATGGATAGCTTGTCCCATATGGTGTCTGACCTTTGTGCAGGAGATCACCAGTTCAATTCCAGACAAGTAGTTTATTGTTCTCTCACCTGCACTGTATCTAATAAACTGTTGTTGTTACTATTAACATCAACATTCAAACCATCCAATCAGAGCATGACACATAGAGCAGCTTGCTTCGGGTCTTTGGTCATTGTCAAAATAAAAGTCTTCAGGTTTGCACATTTCCATGACACCCTCATCCACATAATCATGTGACCCCAGCTGCTTTCACTTTGATCCCATGACCGCGTAAAATGATCCTCTCATTTCCTCTTAACCTGTTGTTAGGGTTAGGGGGTTAGGGTTAGACTGCAGGATGGCGAGCTACCTCAGGCTACCTCAGGGTGCAGGAAAGTGTACTACCTGAAGCTATCTGAAGCTTGATGGAGAGCTACCTGAAGCTACCTGTGACTACCTGAAGCTGCAGCCTCTTCATTGTTCACTGTTGTCGTCCACTGTTACTCCTAGCATGTTTTTACCAGAAATACGTAACCACGCAGAACTGTAGAACTAAAATGGAAGTCAGGGTGTCTTTAATGTGTGTGTGTGTGTTGCGTTTCAATAGGTGAATGAAGGTGATAAACTTTATGATGTCACTAGTTTCTGAGTCAGAGCTGGGAGCCACTGACCTGTGATGCATTGCAGTGAGACACGCACCAGGTGTAAACAGTGACTGCTATTTCAGGTGAAATGCATTCTGGGATACTTTCTATTTAATCAACTGGGTGATGCAGGTTAAACTTAGTTAGTCTGAAGGTTCCCAACACACACACCACTCCACTTCTAACCTGCTAACCACCAACGATTACTAGCTACACACATAAGACGCCTACAGTTGTCAGTAGCCCCCCAATCACTCTCTATGATTCAAAAATCAATCACTGATCAGACAGATTAAACAGGAAGTGAAGACCGTGTTGAACACACACACACACACACACACACACACACAAACATTCACAGCCTCTCACCCTGGAGATGGTCAGGGGCATGTTGAAGTCTTTGCCCCCCTGCAGCCTGAAGCCCCAGGGCCCGGGGCCCGGCAGAGAAACAGTGTAGGAGCTCATGGTCCTCGAAGTGAATGTCCTCAGAGACAAGACGGAGGGACAGCAGCCTGGAGGAGACACACAGCATGTCACACAGGTGGACAACACACCTGACATCCACCTGAACACTGAATCAAATACACAACCAGAGCCAGAACCAGAACCAGGAGCAGGACCTGAACCAGGAGCAGGACTGAGAGCAGAGAGACCAGGAGCTGCTGCCCAGATGAGCTGAAGCCTAAGAATAGACAGAGATAGCACTGTGGCACTGTGGGGGGAGGAGGGGGAAGAGGGGGGAGGATGGGTGAGGCAGGGTGGGGGCCTGAAGGGAGAGGAGGGGGGCTGGACTTATATGGCGTGAAAGGGGACACCTGGTATGTGAGGCTCGCCGTGATTCACCGGGTTAATATAGACCCACAGATTCTTCTAGACACCCCCACCCCCCTCCTACGTTCAGGGTCTCCCTCAGACCTCATCAGGGGCAAAGCCCGGAAACGTCTCATTATCTTTGTGGTGATAAAGACGCAGAATACATGACGCCACAGGTTTGATTACCAACATGTAAACTGCACAAATCATGTCACTGATCAATCAGCTGATTGGCTCCTGCTGATTGATCAGTTACAACTCTTCAGAGAGAATGTTGAACTGATTCTACTGAACGAATGGAGCAGCTGCTGTGTACGTGTGTGTACTGTAACACACACTCATCTGGTTAATGGACTCTTATTTTGACAAGTGTTGACAACAGGTGAGAATTCCCTGACACAGAACACACACACACAGAATGATTTCTCTTATCAGCAAAGCCATTATGAGTGACAGAGGAGGGGTGTGTGTGGGGGGGGGGGGGCTGGACCAACACTTCACTTCACTGTAACAGCAGCCTGTAGAGGGCAGTGTGTGTGTGTGTGTGTGTGTGTGTGTGTGTGTGTGTGTGTGTTTGACTCCTCCACTGCATAACTGCTAACTAACCGTGACATCAAGTGAGACGTGTTCACCTTGTCTCTCAGGTGATCATCTGACTCCGCCCAGCAGGACTGATCCGTGCGCAAAACTGAACGAACACCCTGAACCGACCCGAGGTGACGAGTTCAAACGGATCTGAGAACCGACAGCGGCAGCTTCACCGGGTCACACGCGCTGTTGTGAGCCGAGGCTCGGGCAGCCAGAGCGGACTGCCGCCGGAGCTGAGGCGGGCCGGAGGAGCCGGCGGCGGAGCAGCTTGTTGCCGGCCGGTGATGAGATTAGAGAGTGGGGGGGGCTGCAGCTCCGCGAGCCGTCGCTGAGTGGGACCGCTTCAGGTACCGGGTGTGCCTGCGGTTATTGGTCGGGGATCGAGCTACGGTATCCGGGTGGAGAGCAGGGGGTGGGGTGGATTTCCATTAGCAGGATTTAATTTAAAGAGACAGAGACACAGAGACTGAATGGTTTTATCTGATCAATCATTGAAATGATTAATGATCAGTGACATCATTAACATTCATTAGACCTCAGTGTTTCAAACCAGTGACGTAAATTCATCACGTGATAAATAATGAAACATATTTAGAGAGATATTTGTTCTTGTTTGTTTTGAACTGTAGATTTTCTTTCATAAATGACAGAAACAATATTCTCCAGTGGTCCTTATTGTTGTGGTGGTTGTTGTCAGCAGCTGTGTCTCACCTGTGCTCAAGTGAAGATGAAGAGCTGCCTCTCCTCTGTTGTCATGGAGACGTCTTCTTTTGTTTCATCCAAAAGTTCTTCAGGAGACAGACGTTTCTCATTAGTTTCTCAATGACATCACATTCACTGTGACATCCACTGGACTGTGGAAGGAAGCTAGGCCTGGGAATCAAACCCAGATCCCACAGGTCACCGTGCTGCCCCTGAAGCTACGCTGTCTCTTCAAAATAAAATACATGTAACTTTCAAAATTGAGCTCCTCACAGTCACAGAAGCAGGTACAAGGAAGAGTTTTAATGTTTTTATTAAACGTCTTAAAAGCTGTGTGTGTGTGTGTGTGTGTGTGTAATGACTCAGCTGTGACAACATCTACAGTAAACAACAGATATTAATTAAAAACAGGAACACCATCATCAGTCTGTGTGTGTGTGTGTGTGTGTGTGTGTGTGTGTGAGTGCGTAAGTGTGTAATGACTCAGCTGTGACAACATCTACAGCACAGCAGCAGGTCAGAGTCACGTCACAGTTGACAGCAACACAATAACTACACAACTGTTTAGAAAAGAGAAACACAAAACAACAACAAAACAAAACAGGACTCAGAGCTGCAGGAACCGTTAGCCTAGCTTAGCATAGAGACTGGAGATGGGTCTCAGTTCAGGACTAGGTCTGACACTGAGGTTTGTGATTTTCAAAGTTAAAGTTGGTCTCACAAACAGGAAGTGAAAATGTCTTGTTACAGGTTTGAAAGTTTGATGACAGTGAGGTCCAGATGTTCACCTGAGTCACAGGACTCACCTGGATGAAACACTTGACTGCTCACTATGGCACTACTGTGAGGGGCTAGGTGTCACACAGGTCAGTTCACCTAGGATGAGCACAACCAGTGACCTGTGGTCACACCTGAAAATTAGGTAACACCTGGTCCTGGATCTGGTGAATCTTCCTGTTCAGGTTCAGCAGGTCCCCAGACCAGGCCAGGTACTGATTGGTGACTGACAAGTGACTGACAGTTGACTGACAGGTGACTGACAGTTGACTGACAAGTGACTGACAGGTGATTGATGGGTGACTGACAGGTGATTGACAGGTGACTGACAGGTGATTGACAGATGACTGACGTGATTCAACTCATTTGCAGATCTGTGATTGGACTCTGCTGCTGTCAGTCTACCCTGGCCCCGCCCCTGTGCTGTTGTTTCCAGTTTTGGGGTGGGCCGTTCGAGAACCTTTCCGTCCAATGGGGAGAAAGGGGCTGGACTCTGAGGTGATGACGATGCTTGGGATTCGACCAATCGTCCCACCTCTCACCATGTCGTTGTCACCACTCTGTCACACAGACATGTTTATGTTTCAGCTCATTATTGAGATTTGATCTGTTTACATACATTTTTATACAAACAAACAAACAACAACCAATAAACTGTCAGTCAACACTCACAGTTGTGACGCTGCTCCGTTCACTGACTCCTGTCACGGAGAAATCAGTGTCGTAGGACGTCTGCAAAACAAGACAATCATCACCACCATCATCACCATCATTATCACCATCACCATCATCATCGTAATTGTCATCGTCGTCATCGTCATCATCACCATCACCATCATTATCACCATCATCACCTCTGGTCAGACACAGGAAGTAGTTCACCACACTCCATCACACTGATCACTAATCTATCACCTGAAAATCAATTAATATCAGAATTCATTTATTGATGATGATGGTGATGATGATGATAATGATGTGTAGATTCAACATTAAACCCCCCCCCACACACACACACACACATACACACAATGGCTGGCTGATTGACGGCTGGGGGGGTGTACCTTTTCAAAGATTCCAGAGTCATGACTCTTCATCTTGGACTTGAAGCTGGACGAAGGTCGAAGGTCAGGAAGCTCAGTGTCTCTGCTGACCTCACAGGACACCTGACGACTCGCTGGCCGCGAGCTCAGACTGGACAGGTCGGCTTCGGTGTCAGTCAGACCCTACACACACATACACACACACACACACAGTTTCACACATATAGTTTAAACAAACACAGTTATACACACACACAGACTGTGCACGCACTGATTCGCTGTCGGAGGCTGAGGAGAGGCGGGGCTTCCCACTGCTGTGGCGTCTGATCTGGCTGCTGATGTCAGAGCCCTGACTGGTGACAGTGGAGCGACGCGTTGACACAAAGCTGCTGCTGCCGGAGCGGAGGTCACGAGGTCGCACACACAGCAACACACCCAGACATGGGATGTACTTCGCTAATGCTAACCTGCAGACACAAAGCAGCACAGGTGACCCCACACCTCTTAGGCTAATGATGCTAGGTTAACCATGCTAGGCTAATGGTGCTAGGGTAAGGATGTTAGGTTAATGGCTAAGGTCACCTCTCTGATGTTGTTTGTTCCTTTAAGATGGAAACACTCAGGTAGAAGCACTGGGGGTGGGGGGTGGGGGGGTCAGGGTTACCTGTACTTCGGGTGTGTGATGGCGTAGATGATGGGGTGTGTATTGCTGAGGCCTTGGCAATGACAGCGGGAACAGAGTTCATGTAGGGGGTCAGTATGTCAGCGTACCTGCAGGAACAGAGAACATGGTGAGGAACCTGTGCTACCTGAGGACCTGATGTCAGGGGGCGGTGGCCTGCGGCACAGCAGCTTGCAGCATTTACCCAGCAAAGGCGGTGAGGGCAACAGTGGAATATGGCGACCAGGAGATGACGTAGAGCAGGATCACGATCAGAGCGATCTTTGCCATCTTCCACTCATTCTGCAGCCGCTGGAAACTTTTCACTGAGTCACGAGAGCTGGAATGACTGTGACAGCTGCCGGTGATCTTCACCACAGCCCTGCACACACACACACCTGTACTTCACCTGATGGGACACTGTACGGACTCCATTTATGTATATAAGGATTATGAGTCTCACACACACACACACACACACACACTGACTGGTTGGTGCTGCGAATGGCTCTGAAGATGAAGACGTAGCAGTAGATGATGATGAAGAGCGGCAGGAAGAAGACAAAGATGAAGAGCAGCATGGTGTACGCTCGCACAGACGGCGTGAATGTCATGTAGTCCCAGGTACAGGAAGTCAGGAGGCCTTCAGGTACATACGCGCCTGAGGGTGAGGGTGAGAGACAGAGAGAGAGAGCAAACCTTAGTGTGTGTGTGTGTGTGTGTGTGTGTGTGTGTGTGTGTGTGTATGTGTGTGTGTCCTCACTCCAGCCGAAGAATGGTGGCAGACTCCAGCCCAGAGAGTAGAGCCAGGCTGCCATGAGGATGAGGAAGGCCCGTTTCCGTGACAACACACCAATGGAGGTCAGAGGTCGTGTGATGACAAAGTATCGATCAACAGCAATCACCGTCAGAGTGATCATGGAGCAAATCCCAACAGAGCGCCGCAGAAGGCATAGAGCTCACAGCCTGAAAAGACAGGTCAGTGATCAGTCATTGTGTGTGTGTGTGTGTGTGTGTGTGTGTGAGTGGGTGAGTGTGTGAGTGTGTGTGTGTGAGTGTGTGTGTGCATATACCTTTTTCTCCAAAGATCCATCTCTTGTTCAAACTGGTTGTGAAGAAAATTGGGGTCTGAGTGACACACATCAGCAGGTCAGTGATTGCCAGGTTAATGATGAACATGTTGGCAGGAGTTCTGAGGCTGCGGCTCCTACACACACACACACACACACACACACACACACACACACACACACACACACACACACACACATTAACATTAAATCAACATATATCCCTGTGCATCATCATATCACCTGTATCATCTGTTCACTAAGGTCTACAACCAAGATGGTGACAGTGCACCAGCATTTCAGAAACCAGTGGTGATATCACAGAGGCAGCAGCCAACTTTACCTCACACCTGGGTGACCTCTGACCTCACACCTGGATGACTGCCACAGAGGTGAGATCTATCTACATGATTACCAGGGCTGGAGTTAGCTTTGTTTAGCATTAGCTTGTTTTTTTGCATGAGCTAATACTACTGTTTGTTTCTGCTCTAATCAGGGGTGCAGATCTGATGTCAGGACTGGGGGGGGGCACAAAAGTGATTTTTTTGTTGTTGCCCATATGCAACTCATACCATGCCACCATAAATCACAACTTTGTAGAGGCTCGCCATTTCATTGAAAAAGTACTGCAGGGATCATTTATTGTGCTTTCCTTTCTTGTTTATTTGTCCTAAACAGCCAACAGCACGTATCACTGCTAACTTAACTGGTATATTAGTAAATCATAATTTTAAGGGTCTTGGGCATGTAATGTCTACTCACGTTCAGTGTCTGTGTAACAAACTACCCATTCATTTGTATTGTAGTGGAGGAGACCAGAGATGGAGTGTGGAGTCAGAAATATACTTGTCAAACATTATTTGTTCCACGATTTCAATCATTTCTTTTTAGATGTGAATCTAAAATGTGAAGAATATGAAGTCTGAAAACACATTTGTGAAATTTTGAATAATTTTGGATATTTTTTGTCCCCCCCACCCCAGGATCTGCACCCATGGCGCTAATAGAAGATCAATGAGCTGAGACCTGTCATTGTGGGCGAAGTCACACTCTGATCAGCTGATCTGATCATGTGACCTGGGATAGAGCCCAGTCTGGTTTAGAGGACGTGGAAAAATCACTGCTTCTAAAATTAACATGTGATCAATGAAGCTGCACCATGGACAAGGTTCTAACGAAGGATCAATATCTGCCCCATAAACACTGATCAATAAGTGGGTCGATGTGGTCTGAAGCTTCAGAGGAAGAGAGAAGTTGATCATCATAATCAGTCAAACAGGAAACAGGATAGAAGAAACTTTAAATAATCATCACTAATCAGTAATTATCAATCACTGTGTCAAATATAAAATAAGTAGTTGATTTAACTGATTGATCGATTGATCAGGAGGCAGTCTCACCTGATAAAGGCGTAGATCACCAGGAAGTTTCCCAATATGCCGGTGATGCCGATGGCGAGGATGACAGAGCCGATGGTGTAGTGGGCGTGGTCAGGGACATCCACCGTGGGGAAGGGCGGGGCATCCTGGGCACCATCGCCACCTGAAGACAGGAAACGCATCACACATGAGTCACCCCCACCAATCCTGTCTCCTGTTGCCATGCCAACAGAATCAGAAACACAATCCTGAGTTAAAGGTCAGATGTCAAATGTCTGGTCCTGGTCCTGGTCAGCTGATACCTCAGCAGATAGCTGTGAGGTCATGAGGTCACGAGGTCATGGTGCAGTTGTACTGAGACTCAGTTTGACAGAGCTGAAGATGAAGCTTGATTGTCACATGATCCCTCACATGATCAGTGACCCTAAGCCCACACTAACAGACCCTGATCCAGCAGCCCCTCCCTGCTCTGACATCATCACTGTCACTGAAGGGGAGGATCGTCTGTCTTCCTGACTTCACTATGTGAACCTGCAGATTCTACTGTTTCTACTGTTGTATGTGTTGTGTCTTGACCTGAGCCTTGGCCACGCCCACTCACCTCCATGTTGCTGCCTGCGATGTGGCGTCTTCTCCATTTGATTTATTCTAATTGACCATCAACTTCCTGTTTCCAGCTGCTGCTACATGCTCACTGCAGCTCATTAAGTCTCATTTTGAAGGATTGTGAATTCTAGGCAGAGTTAGGGTCCTGAACACATCTGGGTGCTGATGTTTCCACTCTCGAAGTCAGTGAGGTCATTGGAGTTGGAGCTGATCAATAAACGCCTGCAGCTGCTACAGTGACATCAGAAGCTTATCAATTCATGATCAATTATTTAATCAGCTGCGTTTACAGACCGACAGCAACAAACCAAAGCTGCATTTAATATTAGTTTGTTAATTGTCAACAGCAGAAATAGTGACGTCTGGGTTCTAATTAATTATTCATGAATGAGATGAAGTTCATTATCATTAACACCGACTCTGACCGAGGCTCGTGAACACATCATGACTCTCTGCACCTGCACCGTTAAACGTTCAACTGCTCCTTGTTTCTTGACCTTAGACCGGAAACAGTTCACAACAGGCTCAAAAGTTACTTACTGTCGTGGCGGGAAATTGGAGCTCCACGAGCCGGTAAACATCCACCGCGGAGCCGTTACCGCTCCACGCGGGCGCCGCTGAAAGCTCCACGGTCTCCACCGAGAGGACGCTCTGCTGCACGGTCCCGCGGCTCATCCCCTCCTCTTCCTCACCCCCCACCCCGTCTGGAGAGAGAGAGAGAGACAGAGAGAGAGAGAGAGTGACAGATGACATATAACAAAGAAAAGAAGACTGACAGAGTTCGAAACATAATTAATGATCTGACACTGAAGTCACGTCACTGCACAGAGCAATGCATCACGGTCTATGTAGTTTGGTTAGTGACTGTAGTCTGTCATGTTTCACCAAGGAACTAAAACAACTTCACTTCTGTTACAACTGCTTCATATTAATATTGTATTTATGACACTTGTTGTTTGACACAGATGTTACACCACAAATAATGATTGTTATTACACATCACTAATAACACATCACATCACTTTAACCTGACTACACTGTGGTCAAAGGTCAGAGGTCATCTGCTCTGCTCTGTTCACATGGTCTGTACCTGAGACTCCAGAGGAGGACAGAAAAATCCTAGGACCAGGATCAGGATCAGGATCAGGACTACTCTGGTCAAAACTGATGAATGTGGTTGATTTTTATCCAAAGAAGAAGAAGAGACGGCGTCCACCTGAAGTCTGGAGGCTCCAAGTTCACACAAAGAAGACCAACATGAAGCAGAGGTCCATCTTCATCATCTTCATCATCATCATCATAGCAGCTTCAACCTGTGACCTGATGAAGATCCAGAGTCTGAAGAGTGAAAGAGCTCATGAACACACAGACTGGTTTATAAGGGAGTCAGGAACAAATACACTCACACACACACACACACACACACACACACACACACAGCTGATCTGTTTGTGTAACTGCTCTTCATCATTTCATTTGATGAGTTAAGTCGCAGCAGCTCGACACATCATCAACATAATGACTGTTCAACACTGACCCAAAGACCCACATACACTGTGTGTGTGTGTGTGTTGACTCTCATCACAGTGATGAACAGACTCAACTAAATGAAATTCCCAGAAGAGAGTTTGGGCGTAAACAGATGTTAATTCACCTTGACCCAGAACCATCAGGACCCGGTTCCATCAGGACCTGGTCCTGGTCTGATCAATTTGTATCATTGTTTGATTGATGTTTCCTGCACAGGTCAGAACAGAAACACCTGGCGTCACAGCTGGACATAGAGAGGACCAGGACCAGGACCAGGACCAGGACCAGGACCAGGGCAGGACTGGGATCAGGACTGGGATCAGGACTGTTCTCACCTGAGAGAACATCTGTTACACCTGCATTATGTCAACACACACACACACACAGTGTCACCTGTTATGAAATGAGTGTGTGAGTGTGTATGTGTGTGTTGACATAATGCAGGTGTAACAGATGTTCTCTCAGGTGAGAACAGTCCTGATCCTGGTCAATTCAAACTGACAGACTACCTTCCTGTGTGTGTGTGTGTATGTGTGTGTGCTCCATCACACCCATTTAATCATCAGTTAAAGTGATGGAAGGTGAGAGGAATGTAGGTCACTGAGTGAGTGACAGGTAGAAGGACACACACACACACACACACACACACACACACACACACTGTCGAAGGTAGTCTGTCAGTTTGAATAGAAGTAATTTCATTGTCAGTAATTAATGCAGAACCAATAGTTTTAATTGAAAGTGTGTGTGTGTGTGTGTGTGTGTGTGTGTGTGTGTGTGTGTATGTGCGTGAGTGTGTGTGTGCATGAGTGTGATGAGTTCAGGGTCAAAATGATGAACCCTAACCCCCAACACACACACACACACACACACAGACACACACACACACACACACACAGACACACACACACAGACACACAGACACAGACACAGACACACAGACACACACACACACACACACACACACACACACACACACTGGTCAGTTGGTGAATTAAAGCTTCAGGTTTTGTAACGATGAAACCTAACCACATTCATGTGTGTGTTTGTGTCTGGAGGTGGGGGGCTGTGACTGTAGTTCCACTCCTGCCCGATGGGGGCAGCAGAGGCTTCTCTGCAGCAGCGGGTTCAGGAGAAGAAGATGACCCGGACTGGAGCCGGACTGAGGACTTGAAGATGTCGGAGCCGCTGCGCGCACAGCTGGAGGACTGCCTGCAGCGCCTGGACATCCAGACCACCTGTGTGGACCACCCCCCGGTAAGACCCGAATCCCCCAGTAAGACCGGGCCTGCTCAGTCCGACAATCAAACTAGGACCGGAGTCGTACAGATACCGAGACTCGTCAGAGTCCCTCACACTTAAACACTGAGCGGAAGCTGCAGCCCGAGGAGCAGCGCGGGGCTCGGGTCACTGTAGAGAGTAGGTGAGAGAGCTGACGCTCCACGCGCTCTCACCTGCATTTCTTCACCACGAGTGTGAGTCAGACAGGGGCCGAACTCACCTGCAGGTCAACGGGAGCGCGCACAGTCAATACCTGCTGATGTAGTCACGCGCCTGCCTGTTAGTTTGTATGTTGATCTTTAAAGTGACGTCTTTTTAAACGGAGTCTGGCCTCACGAGCTCCTCAAACACGAGCCACAGCCTCACGCACTGTTCTGTAGAATAAACGGTGTTTTTTCACCGAGACTGAACCTGAACGCACCTGAGGCTCAGGTGAGCACCTCACCTGGTCCCATCAGCTGCAGGAGTTTCATAATGTGTCATAACGTGCCACGTCGCTGCCGCGTGAAGCCGCTGTCACCTGCAGAGGGCGCCAAAAGACTACACGTGTGACCCCCCCCCCCCCCCAACACACACACACACACACACACACACACACACACGTGCAGCTCCAACCAGATGGTCAGAGACACTGGACGATGCATCAAGTGAATAAAATGTTTGACCAGGAAACTGTTTGTGAGGACTTCTATTGTGCCACTGCCCCCCCCCCCCCCCAGGTGTTCACCGTGGAGGAGATGATGCCTCACCTGCAGGGAGTGGGTGGAGCTGTCACTAAGAACCTTTTCCTGAAGGACAAAAAGAAGAAAAGTCTGTGGTTGGTGTCAACTCGCCATGACCACCAGGTAACCTCCCCTCCTCCTCCTCCTCCTGACCCTGACTCCTCACTCACTCTCCCATGATCCTCTCTGTTCCTTTGCAGGTGAACCTCAATGACCTCGCCAAGAAGGTGGGCGTTGGCAGCGGTAATCTGCGCTTCGCAGATGAGGCAGCCATGTTGGAGAAACTGAAGGTGAGGAGCAGAAGGGCCACCTTATCGATCAGTTTGATCAGTGTGATTGATCTGTGATCATCACTGTCTCCTGTCAGGTGGGACAGGGCTCTGCCTCGGCCCTCGCTCTGCTCTTTGACCAGGACCAGAGTGTCAGGCTGGTCCTGGACCGGGACCTGGTGGAAGGTGGGCACAACATGGTCTACTTCCATCCCATGACCAACACTGCCACCATGGGGCTCCGCCCCCACGACCTCCTGTGCTTCCTCAAGGAGACGGGACACGAACCCATCCTGGAGAGCTTCGAGTAAGACCTGGACCTGGACCGGACCTGGAGCACACAGGATCTGGGGCTAAAGACCTTAGAGGAATCAGGCCTGATCAGTGACCTGCCTGACAGTGAGTCTCTGAAGAGGGGAGGGGTCACTGGTGAAGACGGGGAGGGGTCTCTGATGAAGAGGGGGAGGAGGGGCCTCAGACCAGATCTTGCTCAGAACGGAATCCAGCCCAACAATAAAACTGGTCTCCATGGTAACAATTTGGTATTAGAGACATGATAGTGAACTCAGTGTTTGATCAGCTGATGCTTATGTTGTCACTGATCAGCTGATCAGAGGCTCCAACAGCTGATTCTGTTTATGTTCAGTAATAAAGACGTTCATCACAACATGGCAGCACATCATTTTCTCATGATGATGATGATGATGATGATGTTGATGAAAGTGATACCTTCACTGTCTGTGTGGAACAAGTTCTTGATGATGACATCACTTCCTGTGCAGGTACTGGGGCTGGTTCACAGTCAGTTTCCACAGACAGGGTTCACCTGGGTTCAAAGTGGAACCAACACTTTGCTGGTCTAGATCAGGGGTGTCAAACTCACTCCACAAAGGGCCGTGTGGCTGCAGGTTTTTGTTCCAACCTAACAAGAGCACACAGTTTGACCAATCAACTGTCTGAAGACTGAGATCAGTTGATTAACTGAGTCAAGTCTGGTGCTGCTGCTTGGTTGGAACAAAAACCTGCAGCCACTCGGCCCTTTGTGGAGTGAGTTTGACACCCCTGGTCTAGAAGAACTGCTGACCTGAGGGGGCGGGGCTGCCCACTCAACATGGAGGAGATGACTCTCTGCACTTTGGTGGCCATGGTCAGAGAGAGAGATTGAACTGGACCAGGTGGGAGGAGCCAGGTATGACTGACATGTGGAGTGACATCATGACAGAGTTCCACTGTGATTCTACTATAGTTCTACTGTGACTCTACTGTGATTCTACAACATACTGGTTCTACATTGACTCTACTGTGATTCTACTGTGACTCTACAGTGATGTGAGGATGGACCACAAGAGAAAAGGCTTACACACACACACACACACACACACCTCACACTGTGTCCATGGCAACATTAGAATTTCTGTTTACATCCCCTTAAAGCATCATGGGAGCTTAAGTCCTCTCTCCTTTTTCCTGAACTGCAGATCCATCACCGTGGCGACAGAGAGCAGTCTGGTTGCTATGGGACACAGCCCAGAAATAAGCTGTCATCAGACAGGTGTGTGTGTGTGTGGTAACTTCATCATTATCATCATCATCATGAGGAGACTGTGACAGTAACTGAAATGAAAACCTTGGACTTGTCCCAGAATCAGAGCCGGAGCAGAACCAGTCCTCGTTTGTCACTGGTCATTCACCTGTTAAGCTACAGTGACTCTTCCCCTTTAAGAAATCCAGGACATGGTTCAGGGAACAGGTGTGTGTGCTGACAGGGATGATGTCATTCTCTGAGTCACCTGGGAGACAGCAGCTGAGTGGAGGGATGAGGGAGAGAGAGAGAGAGAGGGAGAGAGGGAGGGAGGGAGGGAGAGAGAGAGAGAGAGAGAGAGAGAGAGAGAGGTGTGGCTGCAGTGACCTCTGATCAATCATCTGTCAATCAGTGTGAAACTGACCTGAGATCAGCTGTTCAAACCTCTGTACACAGTGTGTGTGTCACCTGACTGAAAAAGTAAACAGTCCGGGTATAACAGGGGAGCAGCAGGTGACGCAATGCAGGAAGTGGACACACACAGCTTCCTGATGATGATCAGGGTGTTTGATCGGGGGGGGGGGGGTGACAACTGTGTGTTTAGTGGATGGTTTTATTTTGACAGCCCGCTGGAAGCTGATTGGTTGCCTCAGTCTCACTAATCACTTCTGTCTGTGTGCTGTGACCTCTGACTTCCTTACTGCTACCAGAGGGAGGACCTGATGATGATGATGATGATCTGCTCAGCCAGGGCCCCTGGTACCCACAACAACAACAACAACAACAACAACAACAACAACAACGACACTGTAGCTTGTAGTAATGTGTTGTGTGAGGCTGAGCCAACATTGATCCTGACATGTCCTCTGCTGCTAATGTGATCAATAGTCTGATCAACACACACCCACTCTCTCTCTCTCTCTCTGCTGCTCACAGGGTTAACCCTTGCAGCACCAGACCCCAGTCAACGTTCAGCGATTGACTACATTCCAATGACGTCATCGTCATCTGACAGTGTTGCTCCAATCAGCTGTTTACAAACTTTAAGTTAGTTTGTGATTCACACGCAAAAACAGGGAAACAGTTTCCAGGGGCTGGTGATCAGGATCAATATGATCACAACTCAGTCAATACTTTTCATGAAGTTTCTGACAAATTTTCTCCTTATTTTAATTTGTGTCCGTGTGAACACACACACTCGGGTGCGCGCACTCGGGTGCGCGCGCTCCGTGCTGCAGGTAGCTCCTCCCCTCCCTCCTCTACTCCGCCGGTTTAAACACGGTAACCACTGCAGCGGCTTCGCGGACGGACCAGGCTCGGCTTTTAGGGACCTGTGGGTTTTTGGGGGGTCCAGGTCCAGGACCAGGACCAGGTGCCGGTCCAGGTGTCAGGTGAGCCACTTCAAGCCTCCATGTTGCTGTTTTTCTGTCTGCGTCGGTGCATTGATGATGTCGAACATTTGAACGTAGCGACCGTTACTCTCCTTCACCGGCCGAAGCTAACACCACAGCCGGTACCGGCTGCACAGCGGGTCCAGACCGGCCAGGTGAGACCAACACACGGCCGGACCCGATGTTAATGAGGTGGCAGCCGCGCAGAGGAGACGGTGTCTGATTAACGCGGAGCAGCGGTGCCGCTCGGTCCTCATTGTTCTCCGTGAAGTTTGTGGAAGTGATGTAATGTAGCCCCGGTGCGTTCACTGCGCCACACTCCGTCTGGGAAACAGCCGTTTTAACGCTCGGCCGTCGGTCGGTGAGAGCTCCGGTGCCCGGTGTCCGGTGCTGTGGCCCGGGGCCTGCAGGCGGCAGTTTACTTAAAGTAAACTGAAGTCCCGCCGTTAGCTCCCGAAGCTTCCCGCGGCTGTGGAGGGAGGGAGCGACGGCAGAGCAGGAGAAGCAGGAGGAGCAGGAGGAGCAGGGGAGCAGGAGAAGCAGGAGGAGCAGGGGAGCATGGACTCGGGTCTTCGTGTGGATCCAGTTTGAGCCGATTTGAAGAGCAGCTCGTGCTCCGTCAGAAGCTCGCTGATCAGGTGACTGTCGCGCGGACACATCGCCCGGTGACTCACGGAACTTTAAACCTTTAGATCAGTGAACGGAGTTTGGTCCGAGAGAGAAAGAGACGGAATCAGTGAACTGGTCTGAGCAGTGACACACCGTCTCACTCTGATGACGTCACGCAGGTCAGTACACCTGCTTCTAGGCCGCAGCCCAGGTGTTCAGGTGTTAGCTGCCGTCTCATTGAAACTTACCTGTTCCCTATCTGTCGGTGAGTAAACATGACTTCACAGTGATGACGTCACTCATCAGATAAGTTGAAAAGGAAAAGACGAACGAGATTTAATTTGGGATCAGTTGTTAAACGTGGAGAATAAACAGTGTGTGATGATGATGATGATGATGATGATGATGATGATGATGATGAAGAAGAAGAAGACAGACTTGTGGAAAGAAAGCAGCTTCCTCAGAGGCTGTGGTGAAGTTGTGTGTTGGCAGGTGTAACTCACTGTGGTGAATGGAGAAGCTCTGATGGTGTGTGTGTGTGTGTGTGTGTGTGTGTGTTATGTAAGCAGTATATACTGTATATACTGACTCTGTATGACATCATCAGGTGATGACAACAGAGGGTGTTTATGCAGAAGAAGACGTTTCACCCTGATATTTATCTACAGAAACACAGACATCAAACATTACAGAGTGAGGAAACACACACACACACACTGAGGATCATGGTATTTATGACAGCAGTTTGTTTTTAGGTTTAAAGGTCAAAGGTCAAGTTGTAAATATTGTTTACTCTCTGTGGTTCTGAACCTTCATCATCATCATCATCATCATCATCATCATCATGGTCTGGACTCAGTCACAGTGTTGCTGCTGTCAATCAAACCCAACACTTCCTGCTTCTTCTGTATGAGACGTGTACACGTGTTATACAAGGTCACTCACCTCTTGTCAGGTGTCAGGATCTGTTCCTGCACAGGAAATGACATGTTTTACCTCAAGACTTGGGAAGGGAGGGGGAGGAGCAGCAGTGAGTCTCTTAGCAACAGGTAGAAACATGGACAGTGGGCTGGACAGTTTTCAGAGGTGAGGATGATGATGTTGATGATGAAGGTTTGATCTTTGTTCTTCTTGCTCTGCAGGAAGAAGAACCTTCCTTTGAGTCTGAGCTGACCTCTGACCTCTGACCCTGTGGCTGCAGTGAGGCTGGGTGGTGTGATGAAGAGGAGGATGAGGAGCCATTGCAGCTCAGCCGTATGTTCTGCAGTGTGAAAGGTCAAAGGTCACCTGATGCAGACAGAGACAGATGAGTCCCAGATTATACCTGGAGATTCCTCAGTAAAACCTCAGAACCAGAACCTGGTACCAACTGAACCAGAACCAGTGGGTCAGTGACATCACCTCTGGAACTCAGACCTCTCTTGGTTGAGGCGTGTTGCTCCGTACCGTCAGGAGGTTTCATCAGAGGTCATGGCTGCGTCTGTGTTGCTACAGCAATGGACAACAGGAAGTTGATCCCAGCAGGAGGTGGGGAAGAGAGAAAGAGAGAGCAAGGGAGAGAGAGGGAGGGAGGGATGTCGTGGAAGAGGAACTACTTTGCATCAGGAGGTGGAGGAGGTGGAGGTGTGGGGGTGGAGGGAGTCCTGAGGCCTCGCGCAGTGACATCCATTGCTCCCAGTAAAGGCCTGAGCAATGAGCCGGGACAGAACAGCTGCTTCCTGAACAGTGCCCTGCAGGTACACACACACACACACACACACACACACACACACTCACAGGTTGGTCCAGGTGGTCAGTCTGCAGTGACACCTTAGCTACACATGAACATGTTTAAAGCTGCTGTGATTCTCATTATTGATTAATCGGCTGATTCTTGTCTGGATCCAGAAAACAATCAATTAACTCTGGAAAACACACAAACACACACCTGACCCCCACCCCCCACTGGCAGCCCTCTGCCCCTCCCCGCTCTGTCAGACCACAGTGATCAGGACGATTGTGAGCTGGCGGCTGATTGGACGAGAGACACCAGGAGACACTGTCTCTCATGTGGCGTTCACTGACTCACTTAACATTTTAACAATCAGTCAGATGATTCATCAGCTGAAGCCTCGGTCTCTGACCCAGGAAAAGAGAGTCCTGACAGACCTGCAGCAACAAAACAACATATTGGACCTGGTGGGGGGCTAGCGGTGGGGTGGGGGTACAGGAAGGAGGAACAGACTCACACAGTATGTGCTGACTCCACAGTTTGTCTTTCACTCCTCTGTTTACACATGATGAAGAGTTTCCATCTGTCACTTGCTGTTTTGGAGTTGTCAGCAAGATTCAGAGGGAGGAGTGTTTCTGAACACAACACACACACACACACCCTGCAGCAGCAACAACAACAACACACATACACAGAGATGGTGATTAATATGATATTCAGGCTCAGTCCACCAAATGTAGAGTGATGAACACCGTCTAACACACACACACTGCTGCAGCTCCTCCGGTCATTAAAGATGCTTGCTGATTGGCTGACTGGTCTCAGGTGAGTGTTTGTGAGATCGGCCATAATGTCTTAATTCACCGATCCGATCAATGACGTCATTGTCATGTTGAAACTTTTTGCAGATGCTCCCATTGCATAGATTGCAGATAGCTTGTGTTTTATCTGTCTCATTTCCATGGCACCGACATGTTTAGCCGCGTTTGCACTGCGGGAGCTCCTGGTTAGGAGAAGGGGGTAGGAACTTTAGAGGAGCCATCCTCTCACTCGGCCCTCTCAGCTGCTGTGTCTGCACTGCAGACCAGGACCTGCTGGACTCTTGAGGCGATGTGCAACAGTTTCGATCATCGCAATCTAATCATTGTGCGGCGTTTTTTTTTACTGCTCTTGATGTTGTTGTTTTTTCCAGCTGACGCCACAAAGACATAAAAACACATTTAAACCAATGAGATGTTTGTTTTGCAAAATGGACACATCTCATTGGTTTAGATGTGTTTTTATATCTTTGTGGTGTTTATGTTTTGAGCTCTGTCACGATATGATGGACAATAAAGTTTGTGAATCTTGAATCATTAGATGTCAGATACAACAAACAAACAAACATGTCTGTGGTGTGGAACTTCTTAAAAGTGAATGAGACAGATAAAACACGAGCTATAAACAAGTTATTTAAATAGACATTGCTCCCTCATGTGATCGGATCGTGATCAGTTATTGGTTTATTTAAACTCACTGATCTGTGATTGGCCCCAAAAATCCTGATCGTGTAAAGCGTACTGTGCTGACAGGTGATTGGCTGGTAGCTCTGATGAAACGTTGGATGTGAGTGGAGTTGGAGCAGACACACTGAGTCACAGACCGAGGTTCACACAGGGCTGTACAGAGGCTCTGCTAATACCTGCTCCCCTCTCAGTGACTGAACCCCCCCAGTGACAGACCTCCCGCTCTCCCCCCTCAGGTCCTGTGGCATCTCGATATTTTCCGCCGTAGTTTCCGTCAGCTGACGGCCCACAAGTGCATGGAGGACTCGTGCATCTTCTGTGCTCTGAAGGTGAGTGCAAACCCTAACCTCTGATCCTGGACTAGCGTTGTGCCCCTGACCTCTGACCTCTGTCTCTGTGTGCTTCAGAGCATCTTCACTCAGTTTCAGTACAGCAGTGAGAAGGTTTTACCGTCTGATGCTCTCCGTAGCGCCCTCGCCAAAACCTTCCAGGATGAGCAGAGGTTCCAGCTCGGCATCATGGACGACGCTGCAGAGTGCTTCGTAAGAACACACTGACTGACACACACACACACACACACACACACACACACACACACACACACACACACACACACACACACAAACACTGATGAGCTGGTGTGTGTCCTGCAGGAAAACATCTTGATGAGGATCCACTTCCACATCTCAGATGAGACGGCGGAGGACATCTGCACCGCCCGACACTGCATCCCCCACCAGAAGTTTGCCATGACGCTGTTTGAACAGGTGAGCAGGGGGCATGGTCTGTACCCACCTGTGTTGGAGGTGGTGCCCCACTGATCATGTGACCACTGATGTCAAATGTACACAGATGATGTTTACCTGTTGTGTCTGTGTGTCAGTGTGTGTGCAGCAGCTGTGGAGCCTCCTCAGACCCTCTGCCCTTCATTCAGATGGTCCACTACATCTCCACCACCTCACTGTGGTGAGTGTAGTTGTTTCTGTTGCCCAGGCCGTGATGTATTGATTATTAGTTTTTAATTATGACAATAAACACCGCATCTATTGATGAGGCCCTCCCCCCTCCCCCCTCCTCCTCCTCAGTAATCAGGCGGTGAAGATGTTGGAGTCGAGGGAGAAAGCGACTCCTGGCATGTTTGGAGAGTTGCTGCGAAATGCCAGCATGGGAGACCTCCGCAACTGTCCCGTATGTCACCATGACAACAGCATCATTGACTGTCATGTGACCAAACCAAGTGTTGGATGTCTGTGTTTTGTTCATGTTACCTTCCTCCTCCTCAGAGTCAGTGTGGTCAGCAGCTCAGGATGGCCCGAGTCCTCCTAAACAGTCCAGAGATCATCACTATCGGTCTGGTCTGGGACTCGGATCACTCAGACCTGGCTGAGGACGTCATCCACACCCTGGGAACCTGCCTGAGACTGGGAGATGTAAGAGTACTAGCAGCTGTAGTAATAACTGTTGTAGTAGTAGTAATGGCAGTAGTAGAATTAGCAGTAGCTCTGTTAGCAGTATTAGCAATAGCAGTGTGAACAGTAGTGGTAGTAATAGTAGCAGCAGCAGTAGCAGTTGTAGCTGTGTTAGCAGTAGCATTAGCAGCAGTAGCAGTATTAGCACTAGCAGTAGTAACAGTAGCAGTGTAAGCTATAGCAAGATAACAAGATGGCTCATTACAAGCTGCTCCAATGATATGAGATGGTTCGCTTCCTGTCTCCTATGTGGGTGTGGTCACCCATCCCCCCCACCTCGTGTTGCGAACATGTGTGTGGATTTCTAAAAGTTGTCGGTAGAGGAGAGTTCGCTGTTTGTATTTTCTTATGATAACATTACATATGTTGCCTAGGAGATCTGTGTAAAATTTTGCGAGACTGTGTTGTTGAGACAGAGACAGGTCTGGAACAAAGTTCATTTTCTCCTGATTTTTCTAAAGTTTGCCATTTTAGTGTCAAAATGTTCAGAAGTCCATGTGGTGTTGGAGTTAAAAATAAGATCCAAAACAGGGCCAGTTGTGATCAAAGATTTTTATTTCCAACATTCAATAGTACAGATAATAGTATCCAAAATTGTTCAAAATGTCTGAAACATACTCATCAGAGTGTCAGGATAACTTCATAAAATGTTGAGCAATGACGTAGCTGAAGTTTGGTGCATTAGAGTTTACCCTCAAAAATGGACATAAACCCGAGCCTGTTCCGGACCAGACTTCCTTCTAATCTCTGTATCTTCTTTTTTTATCTGCTATCAATGCCCTACCTTCTTATTCAAATGATGGGTGTAAACAACCCTTCTCCCCAGTTTACTCTTTGCAATTTGTGCAGATATAATGGTGTAATGTTACATCAACATAATCTCTGCCTTGATAAAGGGGGGCTGTATCATATTTCACCATGTGCCAAGTTTGTCAAGTGCAGTGTCTTTGGCATGACCCTATCTTGCAGGTGGCAGTTATCTACGTTACCTGAACTTGACTCCCCCTGCAGGTGGCTACACATGCAAACACTGTATTTTCTCACGCTAGCGCGCACACTCACCCTCCCTTCTCACTCTCTCTGCTTTCTCAGAGCTCAGTGCTTTTCCTTTTTTTACCCAACAGTGGCTCCAACATTTACTTAAGTGACTATGGCATAAAAGAATTGAACATAGTCTGTGCTCATGTTCACTTCTCCTATTGGAGTCGAAAGACCTTCTGCTGGGGTGCCATGTGGCAGAGTGCGTTGGGCGCTGCATATGCAGAATCTACAGTCCTTGCTGCATTCGGCCCTGGTTCGAGTCCTGCATTGGGCGGCCCTGTACTGCATATTATTCCCCCTCTCTCTGCCTCCCCATTTCCTGTCTCTCTCAACTGTCCTATCAAATAAAGGCAAAAAAGCCCCAAAAATATACTTAAAAAAAAAAGACCTGCTGCTGCTGAGTCATGGAGAAACCCATGTGACACAGATACAGGCAACTGACTCGTCATGGGGTGTCTTGGTTTCTAAACTGTCTTTGGCAGTAGTTAGTTAGTTTATTCAGATCCCCATTACCTGCAGCAAAACACAGCTATTCTTCCTGGGGTCCAACAGAATTATGTGTACAATAAGAAAAAACTGAAATGTTAACTAAAACAAAACAAAAAAGAAAGTGAGCTTTACACTTCCTCACATCTTATACATTCTGAGACACTTTATCATATAACCTTGTGCATTATCCTTTCTTCATTATATTAAACATGCTAATACCAATCAATATTACACCATACATACTATATCTATATTCATATCATATATATTTACATGCCATATTACATTATACAAACACATCATATATATATATTGTGTGTGTGTGTGTGTATATATGTATGTATGTATATATATATACACACACACACACACACACATATATATACGTATATAATTCCCTACTTTGATGGATGCTGTTTTATTAATATTTTGAATTGATTATGTTAGTGGTGAGTTTGATATGTTTAGGCAATGAATTCTATTTCATACCTCTTTACAGAGCAGTGCGTTTGATGGTGTTAGGTCTTTCTTTAGGTATAGCTGCATGCCTTGTGGTGTATTTATGATTCTCTGCACTAAAGGAGAGGTTTTTAAACAAAGTAAAAGGTGATTTTAAAACAGATATATTGCTAATAACAATAATCAGTGATTATAACAGTCTGTCTTTGACCAGTAACCAGTTCAGCTTCTTGTGCATTGAGATGATATTTGTCCTGTAGTCACACTTCAGTATTGTGCGGGCAGCTCAGTTCTGTATACGTTGTAGTTTGTTTAAAATGTCTCCAGTGGCATTCGACCAAACTGCTGGGCAATAGTCGAGATGTGATAATTTTAGTGATTGAATTGCTATTTTCAAGATGCTTGGATTCATAAAAGTTGCGTGTCTTCTCATAATTGATATACATCTACCCATCTTTGCACTCATATCATGAATGTGTTATGGTTAGGGTAACCCTAACCATAGCCCTCCATGATTATTTGTTATCAACGGTCACTCCCAGAAGTTTGGTCTCATGTACCTTGTATGTGGTGATATCATTCATTTTAATATTTAATACAGGATTACTATCAATATTATAATTTGACTCTACATTCATTCTGCAAATAGTAGCACTATTATCAGTGTTAGCAGTAGTAGTTGTAGCACTAGCAGCAATAGCAGTAGCTCCTCTGAACTCTTCTTCTGTGGTGTGTGTGTGTGTGTGTGTGCGCAGCTGTTCTATAGGGTGACGGAGGAGAAGGCCCGACAGGCGGAGCTCTACCTGGTGGGGATGGTGTGTTACTATGGGAAACATTACTCCACCTTCTTCTTCCAGACTAAGATCAGACGATGGATGTACTTCGATGACGCTCACGTCAAAGAGGTAGGAGAGACACACTGGCCTGTGGGCGGGACCAATGATCGGGAAATCTGTTATAAGTCAAGTGGGCGGAGCCCACTAACCCTCTGATCTCACTCTGAACATCCAGCAAATCCAAACTGGACTGTTCCTTTAACGTGTGTGTGTGTAAGCTTTTTCTCTTCCTGTATATCCTCACACCTCCCTCCTTCTTCCTGTCTCTCCCCCCTCCCCCCTCCCCCCTCCCTCCCTCTCCCTCTCTCCCCGTCCCTCCCTGTGCTGGTTGTAAAAACAAGGATATCCCTCTATTGTTGATTAGTGCAGCTGGACAGAGCTGAGGGTGTGGTCACAGCACACACACACACACACACACAGAGCCCACCACCACAGCCGCCACTTTTGCTCACACTGCAGGCTTTCATTCTCTCTATTTCTGTCTCTTGGACACACACACACACACACACACACACCCTCTCTGCAGCACATGGTGGACGACAGGTCGGCGTTGTGAGTTTGTGGACGTCCTGTTGGAGCCGAGTGAAGAAACGATCAGAAAATGGATGAAGGAACAAAATAACATGGACGACAGGAGGATGACAACAGCAACACACAACACACACTGCAGACACACAACACCACAGACACAACACAGCGCTACAGACACAACACAACACCACAGACACACAACAGAGCTGTTTTCAGGTGAACAGGACGTCTTTCACAGATGATTTGATGTTTGAAATCTGGTGTTCAGATGTGATTGAGTTACATCATCATGTTCATTTTGTTCATGTTCACCTGTTTGTCTACCCGTGTGTGTGTGTGTGGTGTGTGTCCTCAGATTGGTCCTAAGTGGAAGGACGTGGTGTCTCGCTGTATCAAAGGTCACTATCAGCCTCTGCTGCTGCTCTACGCCGACCCCCGGGGCTCACCTGTCACAAGTCAGGCCCCAGCCCCCCACCTGGACCTGCCCCCCCCCAACAAGACCTGCTACGACAGCGAGGACTCAGGTAACTACACCACAGTAGATACTAGTACACATAATTAGCATTGGTACTACACATAATCAGTATTGGTACTACACATTAGAAGTATTGGTACTACACATTAGAAGTATTGGTACTATACACGGCAAGTATTGGTACTACACACAGGAAGTATTAGTAATTTTAGGATTTTCTGATTGGATGTATTTTAGTGTATCACCATTGACTCCACCCACTGACCTACTAACCCCGCCCCCTCAGGCCGTGAGCCGTCAATTTCCAGTGACACTCGCACTGATTCGTCGACTGACAGTTACTCCAGCAGACAGCCCCCACCCCCCCACCATGAGTCTCTGGCCAATCATAGCTTGTCTGGCTCCCGAGGAACTGTCATCTGCTCCGAGCGACCTGACCCCGCCCTGTGCCCTGACTCCACCCTGCACGCCGCCCTACATGCCTCGCTCTGCAGCCTGGATGCCATAGGTAAGTGGGGTGTGTAGGACTGATGGACGGGTCATCAAGATTATTGCTAATTCATTGATGATAAGGATAAGCACCAAATACGGTACCTTTTATTGGTACCGACCGAATTCCTACTAATTCTGAATCCCAAATATCAATTTATGTGAAGTCAAACGGTACCACATGTCAGTACCTGAATGCACCCTTGTGTCTGTGCCCTGCTCTTATCCCTCACAAGTATATTAACAACGGGGCAGTCTCAACAGGCTGGCCTGACCAACCCAACCAGACGAGCAGGTTAGGGTCGAAAATATACACAAGTGACTCGGGTCCTGTATTTTTACAGAACAATTAATGCGAGTTGGGTTTTAATTTTCAGGCCCGTTGAGAACTCCCCTTTCTGTGAACTGCCCCCCCCTCTCCCTGCACATTCAAGTTTTAAACCAGGCATGGGGAACCTATTCCACAAAGGGACGGTTTTTGTTCCAACCAACCAAGAGCACACAGTTTGACCAATCAGCTGTCTGAAGACTGAGATCAGCTGATTGAATGAGTGCAGTCTGGTGAGCTGCTGCTTGGTTGGAAAGAAAACCTTCAGCCACACCGGCCCTTTGTGGAAACATGCCTGTTTTAAACAGAGAGCCCACTGTTGCCGTTAACATTATGCCGTCTTAGCTTGTTTACACCGAACCATAAAATTCAAAATTCAGAAGTATCAACATTTTTTTATGAACAAAATAACTTTAATAACCACACATACACACAAAACCTGGTACCATATCGGTTAAAATGTGAAAGGTGTCCCTCCCTAATTGATGAGATGATTGAAACTGTTCATTATGTGTCATTCATGTTGTTGACCAATCACAGCAGAGTGTTAGTCACCTCTCTCACTGTGACCTGTATGACATCTTAGGACTTCTATGACCTCATATGTTCCCATATGACCCCCTATGACCCTGCTGTGTCCTGTCATTGATCACCCTAAACATTCGTTGCCATGCTTCTTGTTGCTAAGGCCACGTGACGGACAGTGAGCAGCACCATTCTCTGAGGAAGGGAGGCGTGGCCAGGGATAGGAGGTGGACCTCTGTCCGCACCCGGCGATCTAAACCCGACAACGAAGCCTCTTCAGCCGGGTACCACAGCGAGGGTAGGAGGGACTGGGGGCCAATCACAGGGCAGAGAGGCAGTTGGTGGGCAGAGCCATTACAAAGTGAACTTCTGCTGCTGATGAGATTTTATTAAAAAAGTAAAATATGATTGAACCTTAACGGCTTCATGATCTGATGATGTAATAAAACAGGAAGTGCACGGAAAACTAAAATCTAAAGTCAGTTCACCTGCACAGGTACATTAACACACACCTGTACTCAGTAGATTCAGTTAGTGATGCTGCTTCATCGTCATCGTCGTCATCATCATCATCATCATCATCATCATCATCATCATCAGTTATTCACTCTGTTTCATTCACTTCAATTTATCTGCCCCCCCCCCCCCAAACCCCTCCTCTCTGGTCTTCATCAATGACCTCTGTGTAAATCTCCCTCCTCAGGTGAGACATTGAAGGAGCAGCAGGCTCCTCGTCACTTCCTCAAACCTCCCTCCTCCTCCTCCTCCTCCTCCTCCAGTCGCCTCAGAGACTTGAAAGAGACAATGAGTAACATCCTCCACAGCCGTCCCCTGTCCTCCCCCTCCTCCTCCTCCTCCCTGCCAGTCACAGTCCTCACTGACATCACCTCCACCACTTGCAGCCATCCTCTCCCCTCCCCCTCGTCTGCACCCCTCTCCTCCTCCAATCCCCCCGCCTGGGAGGCCGTCAGCACCGGCAGCGAGTCCAAGTCCAGTTCGTCAGGGGGGCAGGGTCGGGGAGGTACCGGCCGACGTGGAGACCCCGCAGGGAGACGCTCAACATCGACGGCATCTTCACCCGAGAGAGGAGGAGGCAGGCGGGGTACAGCCCGCTGGCCCCCCCCATGTCTGATGACTATGGAGCTTTTCCCCCCAGGGAGCAGACGCCTCCTTCTCTGCCCCACAGGAGGTGACATCTGTCAGGCCGGGCTCCTCCTGGACCCTTCCCCCCACCTTCACCAGAGGAGGAGGAGCAGCAGCAGTAGACCTGCCTCCTCCTCCTCCTCCTCCGCCTCCTCCCTCCAGGCTCATCCAGCGGATGGAGAGCGGCTATGAGAGCAGTGAGAGGAACAGCAGCCCGGTCAGCCTGGATCAGAACCAGGACCAGGACCACAGGGGCAGTGTGATGAAGAAGCCTCCACTCAGCTCCTCTTCCTCAGCACCGTCATGGAGGAACATGAGGTCAAAGAGCAGTGGTGCTCTGCTGCAGGAGGTTGTCTCCACCAGCAGGGGGAGCCTCGGTATGACACGTGTGGTTGGTGGTGGTGGTGGGGGGGGGGGGGGGCTCGGTATGAGGGTCCTTAATCGATGTCAAACAGATTTGTAAGATGGTGGGTTAGGGTGATGAGGTCACATCCTCACAGTGCCAACACACAACATAACCTAAAAGCAACTGCAGCTAACATCAGGGAGCAGCAAGAGGCTTCAGGTCCTTTCACACCGGGGACGTATTTTTCATGCAAATAATTCGTGCGTCAGTATTTTTTTTCAAACTCCAGTTTCCATCACGAGTCCTTTCACACCGACCGCGAATGTTAAGTGGTGAAAATGCAACATAATTTTTTTTGGGAGTGAGGTCAGTTTTTCTGAGCTTTCGCTCGGCGAATAAACACATCAACCAATCATGTAGCCTGAAAAGGAGGCACATCGCAACCCCACGTCACATCACCATGACAACAGTGTCAACAGCCTGTGTCTCTCACCGCCCTGTCTTGTTTGACAAGGGACACACACTTTACAAAGACAATGAAATGAAGGACAGCGTGTGGAGAAGCGTCGCCGCAGCTCGGCTGTCAGGACAGAGACCAGACAGTGAGCTGCTGTGTTGGATAAAGTAAAGTTGGTAACAAGACGACAGTGGCACAACAGGTGTTGAATACATGAGGGATGATCAACGAGTAGTTGTGTCAAACGGTTTTCAGGCACGACGTGGAGGCGAAGAACCACCCGGCGCAAAGCCAAACTTTGGTTTATAATTGTCGCAGCTGTCGTGTATTCGCGTCGCCGCCGGTGTGAACGGTTTTGAATTTTGTGTCTTTTATTCCTCACATCCCCGGTGTGAAAAGGCCTTTACTCTGTGTGTGTGTGAGACAGTGCCCCCCCCAGGCCGCAGTGAGCTGGACGAGCTGCAGGAGGAGGTGCTGAGGAAAGCGAGGGAGGAAGAGCAACAGAGACGTCAAGAGAAGGAGAGAGAGGCCGCGCTCGGGTTCAACCCCAGACCCAGCAAATACCTGGACCTGGACCAGCTGCAGATCCAAGGTACACACACACACACACACACACACAGTGTGAACAGAGTAAATTTTAACAAATACTTGTCAGAAAACATGGACTCCGTTCCATTGTGTGTGTGTGTGTGTGTGTGCATGTGTGCATGTTTGTGTGTGTGTTCTGCAGGTAAAGGTGACAGTTTCGAGCGCTGTCTGTCAGAGGCGGAGCTCTTGTTGGACCAATCAGTTCGTCTGGAGCAGGCGGGTGATGTCACCTCTGCACTATCAGCCGTCAACGAAGCCGTCTGTAAGCTCCTCCCACTGCTTTTGACCCGGGGACACACACACACACACACACACACACAAACACACACACATATATCAGGGTCAGAGAGCAGAAGAAGCTTCCTCCTCTTCAGATTCACATCTGGCTGCAGTTGGGCTCTGGCTGATTGACAGGTCATTAGCTCCTTGTTAGCTGTGCTATGCTAAACAACCTGAGAGGTCGCCCTCACCTTTCACCTCTCATCATGTGACCGTCAGACACCTGGTCAGTGATGTCATTGTGTAAATTTTTTTTTTTTTTTTTAACCTCAGTTGGTTAGTATATTTTTTTACCATTATCATCAAACCAAATCAGAGTTATTGATCTGTTAATGATGTCATCTCTCAGACACACACTCATGACATCATCAAGTTGTTTTCTTCATCCTTCTTTTTTCGTTTCCTTATTTCTACTTTGTTTTTCTGTTGTTGTTTACTTCCTGTTGACATGTGACCGGCTGCAGCCAAACTGCAGCCGGCAGCAGCGGGGGGCGGAGCTAGTAGTCAGAGCCGACTGCAGCGTTGCATGAGGAGAGCCCGCAGCCTGCAGCAACGCATGCACCTGCAGCAGCAGCAGCAGCAGGAGGAGGAGGAGGAGGAGGAGGAGCAGCAACAGCCCAGGTATCACTTGACAACTGCTCAACCAATCAGAGGCCACAGAACATCACAGCATAGGTGTCAGTCTGGAATTAGAGACCACCACAACAGACCTCAGCGATGTCACAGGACTCACCTGAAGTGATCCAGGTGTGATCCAGGTGAACTGATCCTACCTGGACCTTCAGGACCAGAACTGAACCTGGTGTCTAATGAAGCCTGTGGAGCAGCAGGTGCAGTGGGCGGGGCTAAAGGAACAGTTCAAATGTTGGTGTTGAGTTAATGAGCTCCTCATTGGTCTGGACTGACCAATCACAGCTCTTCAGCTTCATTACCATAGTGACTCTTCCCTCAGTTTTAATAATCAACGCTGTAATGTTGTGTAAGTGCTGTCATGACAACCAGCCACACACACGTCCTCCCTAACCCTGTCTCTCTCTCTGTCTCTCTCTCTGTCTGTAGTGAAAAGCCTCTCTCGCTCCAAATACTTTTGACAGACAGACCAACCGACCAATCAGCTGTCAGTCAGGACCACCAGGCTCCACCTCTCCATCCCTGCCATGTGAAGGCCTCCAGCGCAGCCCCCCCCTCTAGCTCAGGGACCCCCACAGGTTCTCCCAGGGAGGACAGCAGGGCTGGGGGGGCCCTCCCTGCTCTGTGTGACACCTGTGGGCAGAGTCCCTTGGAAGATTTGGCTCCACCCCCTCTACATGAGGAGGCGGGCCTCTCCACCCAGTGGGGTGATGTACCCCCTGTCCCCACCCCCGCCCCCACCCTGGCTTTACTCCCAATCCCCACCACCTGTCAACACATCTCATCTGATGATGGAGGAGGAGCCATATTACATCACACAGCCGCTGACCATGCCCCCTGCTACCAGCCCTACATCCATACTAGCCCCACCCCCCTCTAGACACTGGTCCTGCTACCACCTGGACTCACCTGATGCAGTTGATTTTCCTGATTTACCCACCTACAGCCCCCCACTCCCACCTCCCTCCAGGCCTGGTCAGACCTGCTCCCCGCTCCCCCATCAGGACCATGGCCCCGCCCTCCCTGTGGAGCGCTGGGCCCAGAATGTCAACAGATACTACGGCTCCCAGAGTGCAGCAGAAGGAGGGTGTGGGGTGGGGGCGGAGCCTAGTGAGGAGCTGTCAGAGCTGGACTCACTGTACCAGGCCAGTCTAAGGGCTCCCAGCATGCACCGGGGCTGCCATGGGGTCAGCCCACTGCCCAGCAACAAACCAGGTGAGGTCACAGGAGATGTAGAGTCACATGACCTGACTCAGGTCAGAGGTCAAAGGCCACCTGTACTCAGCTGTGTGTGTGTGTGTGTGTGTGTGTGTGTGTGTGTGTGTAGGTGTGAGGACTCTGTCAGGATCTGGACGCTCTAAAACACCGACAGCTGAGATCGAGAGATTCGCCTACAGGACACTTGAGGTACAGCTATGTGTGTGTGTGTTGTCAAATCTCTGTACTGTGCAGTGTGTGACCTCTGACCTCTGACCTCTGGCCAGCTGCCTTCAGTTGAGGATGAGAGCTACAGTGCAGAAAATCTGCGACGTGTCACCCGCAGCCTGAGTGGCACCGTCATCAGGTCACGAGCTCAGAACATAAGCCCCTCCCACAACTATGTAAGACACACACACACACACTCACTCACACACACACAAACTCACACACACACACACAAACTCACACACACTCTGCAGCAGGTCAACAACAAACTTTTGTTGTTTGTAAATTTGGTGTTTTTCATTTCTTTGTGTCATTTTCATTTCTCCTGTTGCCCCCCCCCCCCCCCCGGACCTGAAGCCCTCCTCTGTGTCCAGATCCCCCCTCAAACACTCCTCCTCCCCCTGCATCGACCCACCTTCTCCTCTCTGCACCTCCCCTACTCCGACCCCCCCTCCCCCTCGTCCTCCCTCTCTACAGATCCCTCTTACCCCCCCCACCATCACCAGCCCCGATACTTTGGCCTCCCAGCTTCTGCTCCTCCTCCACAGCCCCCCCCCTCACTGACATCACGGCCCCACAGCTTAGGCCACGCCTCCTGGGGATACACAGGTAAGCTCCATCAACACACCCCCCCGTTCATCTCCCCCCCACCTACACATACACAACACTAACCCTGTTCTCTGCCCCCCCCCCCCCCCCACCTTTCAGGAGCTGCCCCCCCTGGGCTCCGCTCCCTTTTGGTTATGTCTGATGGGCGTCAGACTCGGAGCCTCCACAACGTCGCACTCAGTTATGGGACTCTGCCCCGCCCTCCTCGCAGAGCCCCGCCCCCCTCCTGCTCCTCCCTCCCTAGGCCCAGAGCTAGCCCTGCCCCCCCACCAGCTCCTCAGGGTCTATGCACCACCCTGTCCCGCCCCCTACACCAGCAACCTCCTCAGTCTGGCAAAATCAACAGGTCGTCCCTCCCCTCCCCACCCCCCCTCAGGGCGTCAGGTGATACCCCCCCCCAGCCGCTCCGCCTGGATGTCCCCCCTGAGAGGGACTGGCGTGGTGATGCTGACCTTAGGACCACTCACTCCACCTCCACCTGGAAGCTCTGCCCCCCGCAGGTCCGACCCCCCCACCTCTGCTCCCTCTGTCAGCAGCTTCCTGCAGAGAGGCCCCGCCCCTTTTGCGCTGCCTGCGGCGCTTATGTGGCTCGGTTCCGATCGGTCAGCTGATCACCCCCCCCAACACACACAGATGAAGATGAAGCTTCTGTCACCAAACAGGAAACTGGTGACATCACTGACATGCAGCTGAATCTTCATGGATCTGGACTGAGGTGGATCTGGACTGAGGTGGATCTGGACTGAGGTGGATCTGGACTCCAGTCCAGCAGCTGATCGTGTGGTCAAACAGGATGTGAAGAATGAGACAGGAAGTAGAAATGAACTCTATTTATTTTTGTAGCCTGAGCTAGCTGTTGCTGTAGTTACCTGCTCTAGTTTTCTAATGTTAGTCGCCTTGTCTGGGAGGACCCGCCCCTTGTGGGCGGAGTCCAGCCTTCAGCCTATAGAGAATTTAGATCAAAATGTCAAGCTTTGATTTCAAAAGAATTGCAGCTAATATTTAGCATGATCTTTTCAGACAGTTGTGATCCAGTTCAGACCAGGTCAGACCAGGTCGGACCAGGTCGGACCAGGATAATTGGAGGAGAAGGACTTGAATCCTGATGCTGTTGTTGACAGGTCTCTGTCCTACTGCCAAGAATCCAGGGGCTCTGCTGACCCCGCCCACCCAGAACTCTGGGTGAGATAAAACAAACGAACCCAGTCTGCTGGTATAGGACCAGGACCCAGACTCTGATTGATTGATTGATTGATTGATTGTTTGAATGATTGATTGATTGATTGATTGATTGATTGTCAGACCAGACTTGAGTTCAACTCCACAAAGTGTCAAAGACTGAGAGAAATTATTTTTTCATCTTTTCTTCCCTTTGCTTTTTCAGATTAGATTCTTTTGGTTTTTGGTGTTTTTGATTCTTATTTTTCTACAGTTCAGATGAAGAGAAGAATATACAGAAGAAAAGAGACAAGGATTCAGACGTTTACAGTTCGATAGTTTAGTTGATTATTCAGTAGAACTCTTCTGGTTTGCTGTTCGGCCTCTTTAACCTTTGAACCCACTGATGATTCATTAATGAATTTACTTTAAGTTTGAAGATGAAACAAACGAGTTAGTTTAATGATTTCTCTGATGACTCTTCACAGCAGGTGAGTCAGCACCAGGACCAGGACCAGGACCTGCTGTTGGCTCAGTGTCCTGCTCTGATGTGTCTCTGACCTTTGACCTTTTCTTGCTGTGCCAACAGATTCTGTATTTTTGCAATAAAGTTCATCAGTGAGACGAAGCAGAAACGATTCCTCTTCTTGTCACTGTGACATCACATCTGTCACTCATGAGGAGTTTAAACCAGAAGATCGTGATGATGAACCAACTTGTGATTCATATGAAAATCAAACAGAAATGTTTTATTGTGAATCATCTAAATTATTTGAAGCCCCGCCCCCACTGGATGAGCTTTAACAGGAGAACAAGGTGCTCATTTTCTTTACCTGACTGTCACTCACAGCATCATGTTTAGCTCCACATCCTGAGGAGGTAGCTAGTTGCCAATAGGTCAATTGCTAAAACAACCAGAGCTTAATCAATTAGAACCTGATCAATTACAGACTGTAAGTTATTTCTTCAAGTTTTCAAAATTAAATTTGACAGCATTTAACTTAAAACTTGTAAGTGTTGCAGCAGCTATCACGGCTAACAGCTAACTTCTTTTGCCAACATCCAGAGGTGGAAAGATGCTAATCTGCTAGCATTCTAATATTGACTCCAGCTGAGGCCGTGTACAACCTCTGTCAACAACAACTGAAGCTCAGTTAACAGCTGCAAATGTTAACTTTAGCTATGTAGCATTAGCAAAAACTCATACTCTTTGAATTTTTTTTTTTTTTTTTTTAACAGTGAAGTAAAATCAGTGAAAACATGCTAATATGAGGTCACAGACTCTAACATAGATGATAGTGTTTTTATTGGGTGAAGATTAAAGTTCAACTGTTGATATAAATATAGAATAAATCTGTTTTTTACATCATCACACACGCAGTGACTAAAATACAAAAAATCTCCTCAGCAGAATATGGAGAGTAAAAATCTGACACTTGTCTCCAACAGACAGGTGAGAGGACAGCAACTGATCTAAAGTCAGTCTGAAGCTAAAGAGACATCACCCCTGTCAATCCTCAGCCAGCTGAAACCAAGCCACCATTCAACACCTTAGGTCACAGAGGCAGAGTCACAACATGGTAGGCCTAGCTTAGCATGAAGAGTGGAAGGAGCCTAGCTTAGCCTAGCTTAGTCTGAAATGTTGATCCAGGTGTATGGAAAGGGTTAGCAAGCTATGCTAAACTGTGCTAACGTCCTTCTGTGTGCACAGACATGATGTCTTGTGGGAGGAGGAGCCAATGGGAAGAGGTTTTATCTTATTAGTGGTTTCCTGAATCCTTTATCTGCGGCTGGAGCCTCATTCCATAGGGGATTCAGCTCCACTCAGTGGATTGAGGTGCAGTTGTTTTACAGGTGTGATGTCTTTTCCTCACTTTGACTATAACTCTGCCCCCACCTGCAGTCTCTGATCAGCTGATTCGTTCACAGCCCTCAGGTGGTCTGGTGGAGCAGCAACCCAGTGAACACATTGTCCTCTGACTCCCCCCAAACCCCTCCACGCAGCTCCAGCCTCACCTGCTCCCCTTCCTTCAGCAGCAAGAGCCCCACACCTGTGACTGGCCCCACCTCCATCACCTCTTGTTGTAGCAGAGACACCTGAGCTTTGTCCCCCCCCCTCCTCAGGACCACGTGGGCAGGGCCAGGGCTCAGGTCAAGAGTGAGGACGAACAAGTAGACTCCACCCACCGGAGCAGTGAAGGAGCTCCCAAGGAGGGACTGACTCAGAGACGAACGGAAGACAAGGAAGTTGGAGACACTCCGAGGACGTTCCCCCACAAACACCAGGGAAATCTCTGATTGGTCAGAAAGGACAGGGGGAGCACCTGAGGAGGGGGGTTGGGGAGGATCAATGTAATGATCAATAAATATTGATCAGTTTATTCTGTGAAAAGGTGTACAACTCACCTGGTGACTCCCTCCTGTTTCTAGGGTTACCTCCTCCTGCCCCCCTCCTCCTCTCCCTCTTCCCCCCCTCCCTCTTCAACAGGTGCCACAGCTGGTCCAGATCCAGAGCAGCGTCGGATGCCATCAGCACATCGGCGTTGTGGAACACGTTCTTGAAGACCCTCAGGTGTTCCTCCAGCCCCCGCTTCAGCCACCGCACCTCTGCCTGCAGCTGCTCATCTGGCTCTGCCCTGTGGGAGGAGCTGTTGCAGGTGCAGGTCTTCTCCTCCACCTGCCCCACCCTCAGCTCCAGCTGCTCCACCTGTCTCTCCAGGTTCCACAGGTCGCTGCCGTCTCCTCCAAGCTCCACCCTCCCTTCAGTGGGGAGGAGAAGCTGCCGCTCCCGGGCTGCCTCCCCCCTGTGGCTCCTCCCCACGCCTACAAGATGCCAGTCGTCAGGAAGGAGGTGGGGGGAGGAAGGCTGGTCAGCAGACGGCACCTCGTCTCTGTTTCCTAGCAACAGAGAAGTTGTCAGGTGTCAATATCATTATCATCAACATTTCAGTTGTTTTTTTCCATGGTTACAGTGGATGAAGGGTTCATTGTTCACATGGTCCACCAGGTCCCCCCCCCCCCCACACACACACACACACTCATACACAACTTCATGACCTCATCAGAGGGAGCCACACATTCCCGCTCCCCCCACATCAGGGGGCTGATCTCAACTTTGCAGGAACCAATTGAAGACGTTCCTCAGCTCAGAGGCACCTGGAGAACACCAACACGTCTCCAACTAGTTTATCGTCAGCGTCAGAAGAGACATTCTGGTTGGACAACAGAACCCTGATGATGATGTCACATCTAGAAGCAACAGGAATCCTCAGGACACCTGGTGACAGGAATGAAATTCAAGGATGTCAAGAAGAAGATGATCCAGGAGGTCGAACCATCACCCGACCAGTAATTGTTGGGAGGGTTGATGCTTCTGGTTCTGACAGGGATCAGGTTCAAAGACTGGATATATCAGGACCAAGATGGACTGATACCAAGATCAATCACCAAGCTTCACCTCAGCGGGTCTGCATGAACACAGCTTCTCCTGTCGTCAGTGGTTGAAGAGTTCAGGGTGGAGTGGAGGGTTGGGGATGATGTTCCCCAGAGGTAAGATCAGGACTTAAATGTTGCTGAAGTTGAGGAACATCATTGGGAACCTGCTCAGAACACAAGGACTCAGAACCTCCTATGACTGGTCTTAGGAAGAAGAGACCTGATCCATCCAAAGTCCTGGAGGGGCAGGGTGAAGATCCAGATCTGTGGAGACCGGTTGATCTTGTCCACCAGGGTCAGTGAAGACCCTGAGGTGTGGATCGTTTTATGGACAAAGACCTGGACCTGGGCCCTGACCAGCCCACAGAGAACCTGTCAGCTGCTGTGAAACTGCAGTGAGTGGGTACCTGGCTGGTTGCTGAGCAGCGCCGTGATGCTCAGGTGGTGATCTCTGACCTGCTCCTGCAGGAGCCTCAGCTGCTCCCTTAGAGCTGGGATGGAGTTGGCCTCTTGGTCCTGGACAGGCCAGTCCAGGAATTCCAGCACCTCCTCCCCCAGCAGCAGCTCCAGGACATCGCTGTGTCTCACAGCATCTTTGAGCAGAGACCTGAAAGATGCCGCCAGGTGCTGCACATCCTCTCTCAGCTTTCTGTCAGGCTCTTTCAGGGCCAACATCGAACTGTTGAGCTGGGCCACACTGAGGTCCAGAGTCCTGGTCCTGGTCTGCTCCAAGACTAGAGCCTCCTCCACCTGTAGGAAAGAGTCAACAGAGATTGTCCCACCAACTTCTGACCTGTGACATCACATCCTGTGTATGTGTGTATTACCTGTCGAAGGCCTCTCTGCAGTGCCTCAAGCGCCTCCCCCCACTGCTCTGCCTCCCCCTTGCTGCTCTCATCCAGGGCCAACCTGTTGTCATTGGCGAGTGCTGTTACATTGACCACGCCCCTCTCCAACTGGGTCATGGCGGCCTTCAAGTCCTGGCAGTCACAGGTGGGCTGGGTGGAGACATTCTGGTAGTGGCTTTGGTACAGGTAATCCACATCCACCTCTGTCTCCTGCAACTGCTTGTGATACTGTGTCAGGTTTCCTGCCAATTCCTCCACCCGCCGCAGTACTGCCACCTTGGCATCCTCCACCTCCAGTCCCGTCTCCATGAACAGCACCTGGCTCTTCCTTGCCATCTGGTCCAGCCTCTGCTCCAGCTCTTGACACTCCCGCTGCAGCTGCTGCACACCACCCGCTGCCATCGCCACATCCTCCATCAGCCCGCCCACCTGCACAGAGGGTGGAGGGTTCAACATGTTGTCAGGGTTAGACGGTCATGGGGGCCTCACCCGCTAGTTCTGCATCTGTGGTGGAGAGGTGTATCATGGGACACAAAGCCTGCACATGCCCTGATGGGAAATGACTGACTCACCTTTACTGTGTTGTTGACCACCATGTTGTCAAGACGCTCAATGGCATCCCACAAGGCTGAGGGGTCTGAGGGCAGGGGGGGTGGAGGGGGGGGCGAGGCCTCCATGGTTCTGTCCGGCTCCAGCTGTGACAGTGTTCTGTTGATGGCCTGAAGTCAGAAGTCAGAGTTTCATCACCCTGTCAGTTACCATGACAACAGCAGCACCTGTGCAGTGTCTCACCTTCAGTGCCTCCTGGTGGCGGCTCAGCCTCAGGTCGACGTCACTCCTCAGGCTGCTTAGGTTGTGTTTCAGCAGTGCATGCTGGGAGTCCAGCCTGTTCTCCAGCTGAGCCTGGACCTCCCTGATGTTCTGGACCACCTCTTCCAGTCTCACCTCCACACCATCCTCCACCGCCTCGTCTAACTCCGCCCCCACCCTCCGCCCCTCCTTCAGCAGGGCCACATCGCGGCTCAGCGCCCCCACCTGCTGGCTCAGGTGTTCCAGGGAGCGGTTGAAGCCTTGAAATGTTGGCTCCAGCTGAGACAGGACCAGAGCCATCAGGTGGGGGAGGGACAGGGCACCAGGGGATTGTGGGTAGTGGAGGACAGGGGGGTGGATGTCATCTACAAAGGGGAGGAAGCAGTTAAGTGTCTCTATTCTCACACACACCCGACTACAAACCCACCCCCCCGATTACTCATGTCCCCCGAGGAGTCACTGTCGTGCTGGTCTAATGGAACCAGTTCAGTTTCCAGACTGGATCAAACTGAGCAGGCTCCAATAACACAGCAGAAAGTTCCTGTTGGGATGATGTCATCATGAGGTCATGATGACCTGTCAGTGATGTCAAAGGCCAGAGGGAACAGAGCACTGTGGGAAACAGGGAGGAGGAAGTGTGTGTGATGTAACGTGCAAGTTTAATATAGTGTCAATGCACGCACACACATGCACACGCACGCACACGCACGCACACGCACACACTCTTCCTCTACAGGAAATCCTGCCTTTCTTCTGTCTGTACATTATGGAGGTGTCATGGAGTTCCGGCCACACACACACACACACACACACACACACACACACACACACACACACACACACACGCACACACACACACACATCGGGGTTCTGGACTTGTTTCCATGGAAACTGATTGGCCTGGTTCTGGTGGAGAAGACCAAGCTCACCTGGCAGGAGCTCCTCCTCCTCTTCCTCTGCCTCAGGCTGGGGGTAGGGGGTGGTACTGGGTTCCCAGGTGGGGTTGGGGTTGTGCTGGTTGTCATGGTGACGGATGTGCCGTGGCCCACCGGCCTCCTGGTCACCTTGATGGTGCTGGAGCCATGTCTTATCTGAGACACACAGGTCGCCGTGACATCACAGATTTAAAGAGACAGAGGCAGAGAGAGAGGTGGCTGATGGGAGACTAAAGAGGGAGGAGCTCTCTAGTGATGTCACATCACGTTCCTGCTCCGAAAGGGTGAACTCTGACCTCCAGTCACATGACTGTTCCTGTAGGAGGCGGGGTGACAATGACTCATCTCTCAACTTTCCATTGTTGTGCTGATGATGTCATCATGTCAACCTCATGGACAGGAAGTCAGTTCAATCAGAGGTGTGGTGGGAGCAGACTGTGTGTGAGTGTGTGTGTGTGTGTGTCTTTGTTAATTTAAAGGTCAAAGGTTTATTTTGGTTTTTCCAGAGATGTGTTTGTTTTCTCAGGCCGACACCCACTCAGGAAACAGGAAGTGGAGTCAGCTCTCTGTACCTGAACTCAACCCCATCTGCTCCAGATTGTCTACATCATCATCATCACTCAGTTGCAGACATGTTGCTGTCTGCTGTTACCATGGTGACGGTGACCTGTTGACTCACCTGTGAGCTCACAGTTGTCTCCTGTGTGTCCGGAGCAGCAGCTCCACACCAGAGAGGTAACGACCTTCTGGGTCTGATGGTAGAGCGGCCGTGTGGCCAGTTTGTACCTGCGCATACACACACACAGTCAGGGGTCAGGTGAGCTTCATGTTGACACACAGGAAGTGAACGGCGGCGGTGACTCACAGGACAATCTGACAGTCTGGGTTCCCGCTGCTGCACGGACTCTGAGACCTGATGTTGAACTTCTTTGTCCCACACTTCTCCGTCACCATCACCTTCTTGCTCTGGATGTAGCCACACCAGTTCCTACATACACACACATACACACATACACACACATACATGAATCATTGATTACTCCAGGTTTTGATAATGACTCACCTCTGACCTTTGACCTCTGACTGACTCTGTGTGTGTCTTGACTCAGTGTTGTCTTGTCACATGTCTTGTATCAGATCCTCCCACGTGATCACCACACAGAATGACGCTGACTCCACCCCCTTCACATTTCCTGTGATGACATTTCCTGAGGACGACTGTAATGTCTCTGGGGGTCATCACCAAGGAAACAGTGTTTTAAAGTTCCTTAAAGACTTAAGTGAAGACTTCAAGGGGAATCTGAGCCTCAGGTGCTCTGACCTCTGACCTCTGACCTTTGACCTCTGACCAGTTGATGTGACCACGTGACCCTCTAACAATGTCTCAAGGAGTGAGCTGATGTTTAGTCATCATGGGAACCATGTCTGTTTGTGTCCAGGTCCTTGGCTCTGAGAAGAGACTCCGCCTCCAACACGAGCATCCAGTCAGCTGCTCCAACATGTCATCATGATGTCAGAGCGACATCACCACTGTCCACACCTCCCGCTGCCATCCAGGACCAGTCACACCCAGCACCTCACCTGTTCCACATTCTGCCCTCTGCTGAACCAACAACCTGCCCCCTTGATGCCCCCTCCCCAACCTGGTCTTACACAAGACACTTCATCTTCCACTCATCTATACTGCCACACTCTCACACTCTCCTCTACCCCCACCCCCCATACTCCTACAACAACAGTAACTATGGACTGGACTTACACGGCTGCAGCACACGTACACCCCCACCACACACACACGTCTGTAATATGCTGTCAATGCACTTCATGCACTTCCAACGTCATCTCATTGTTTTAGAACAATGACAATAAACTATTGAATTGAACTGGGGGGGGGGGGCGTCACCCCCACACACCTGGACTGATTAAGTCACAACTGTGGCCTGCAGGAAAACAAGCTCAGGTCCAGCTCTCCACCCCACTCCCCAAGATTAGCTACCTGTTGACCTCTGACCCCCCCCCATTACCCCTCATAGCAGAGGAAGCTCCAACAGGCAAAGAGCTGTGTGGCTGTGTGTGTGTGCGTGTGGGCGAAGGGGGGGGGGTCATTCAGGGATCATGTTACTGACTCAGAGTTCATGTTGTTTCCTTTTTTTTCTTTCAGTTTCGGTGAGGGGGTGTCGACACCCCCCCCCCCCCATTTAAAGTCAACAAATTAAAGACCAACAACAGGAAACCAAAGGAACATGACTAAACATGGACTGTTACGTGTTTTGACTGCCAGCACACACACACACACACACACACACACGCTGGGGGGAGGGGGGGGGGGGCATCAGTGTCACCATAAGGAGAGGAAGAAGAAGAAAATCACTGATCTGAGTTCAGTTTCAGTTTCTGGACTTTTTGTGGATTATTGATTATTTATCTTTTGAACTGAGTTTAGGTGAAGCTCATTGATTCTATAATCTATAATCTATAATCTATAAAGTATAAACCAATTGTTCTGGTTTTATTCTCAGACAACAGGAACCTCAGGATCAATATGACCATAAATGAGTGTGATCAGCTGACAAAAGGCTAATATTGATCATTGTGACTTTACATAAGTCTCACCCATTTCGTACTGTCAGATATCACCATGGCAACATATTGTTTAGTTTGGGCAGCCTGGTGTTGGGGGCGGAGCTACAGCACATCTGATGTCCAGGTGTCTTCAATGAAATCTGATCAATGGTTCAGATGTTCACAATAATTGGTTTTATAAACCAATCAGTCAGTGGTAAAACCCCTGGGGTCAGACGTCAGAGTCACACACGGACGTGTAGTAATCAATCTGATCAGTGACCTGCTGATCGACCAGCTGATCGATCAGGTCAGTTAAGTCCAGGATATTCATGTGACTCACCCGTTCTGGACAATGGGGTCTCCTCTCTCACTCTGCGGGGGGGTCTCGCTCACCCTCGGCTGAAGTTTCTTGGGGGGAGGGGGTAACCCCCCTCCCCCTGCCGCTCTTCCTCCCTCCTCCTCCTCCTCCTGCTCCACCTCGGGGTCCCGGGCTCGGACCTCACAGTGAGCGCTCACCAGTAAACACAGAACCAGCACCAGAGCCCCCACGGCCGCCATGTCTGCTCTGAGAGTGGATCTTGCACGACCACCAGCTGCCTTTAAACAGCTGGAGGGGAGAGAGAGAGAGGGGGGGGAGGACACACCTCCCATTTCCTCTGCTGGTGGACTGTTGATGTCTCTCTCTCTCTCTCTCTCTCTCTCTCTCTCCCTCTGTTTCTTCCTGTGGATGAGATAAGACGACAGGAAGTCTACTGACCCCCCCATCAGTGTGTGTGTTCCTGTTCTTCCATCTACATGGGGACTCCCATTCAGAGCTCGCTCTCTCTCTCTCTCTCGCTCTCTTTCTCTCTCTCTCTCTTCCTGTTCGCAGCCATCTTGGTCAGGACTCTGTCAGCACTCTTTCGTTGTTGTGTAAAGTTGTGTGTGATATGTTTGTAATAAATTTAGGACGAGCGAGGACGTAACTGTGACGTCCTGTAAACAGATATAATACAACACAATATAACATGTTGTTGCTACACCGCCATTTTGCTGCATCATTTTATTTTGTTGCCGTTGGAAACCAGAGCTCCTGGAGGATGGAGGACGTGGGCCCATCTTGTGGAGAATCACCTGGTGAGTCGTTTCCATAGCGATCTCTGTTGTCTCCGTCAGACATTGGATCTCCACCTCCTGCTGGCTGATGATCCTGAGGAGCACGCCGTCAGCTGGCTCCAGCTTCCTGTGTCTGTAGATCTTGTTGATCCTGTCAGTTCTGGAGGTCCATCTGTCATATCTGTGAGGCAAGGCGGAGGTTTTCCTGAAGAAGCTGTTGGATCTGAAGATGGAGACGTTCTCTGTGTCTCTGCTGAACCTCAGAACATATCTCCATTTCCTGCTCATACTTCTGGATCGCCCTCCTCCACAGCTCCATTTGGGCCCGTTCTAGTCTCTGCTCAGCCGGAGGCTCTGTGACCTCCTCTTCCTCCTCTTCCTCCTCCTCCTCCTCCTCAGGATTTCCACTGAGAGCTCCTCTCACCCTCTGAAGAGGATCTCCTGGTTCACCTCCATCTCATCCTCCATCTTGTCTTCCAGGCTGCTTATGTGTCCAGACCTCGTCAAACCTTCAAACTGCTTCTCTGTACAACTCTGCTGTGACATCATCATCAAACTTTTATGACATCACATACACCTGAGAATGGAGAATCAGAACCAGTCAGACTGTATGGTGTCAGAAAAACAGGAAAGTCTGTACAATAACCTGTGGTAGTTGCTAAGCAACAGCAGCTGTGTTTTGTGACAGTGTAGTCAGGGCAGGATCAGCTGACGTCACACCTGGACAACACTGATTAATGCCCGCTGGGAGGCGCCATGACAAGCAGCTCCACGTCCACACACACACACACACACACACACACACACAGTCTCACACACTCTCTCACACACACACACACACACAGTCTCACACACACACACACACACACACACACACACACACACACACAGTCTCACACACTCTCTCTCTCACACACACACACACACACACACACACACATCTGTGTATTCTTGTTCTGGAGTCCTAACGCTTTGGAAATATTGTAAAACACAGTAATGCCAATAAAGCTTGTTGAATTGAAAGAGAGAGAGAGAGAGAGAGAGAGAGAGAAGAATCTCGCGACATTTTAGGCCTCCACGTTGCTCTTTTGCGTGACGTCATGACGTCGCCCTGCGTTCAGCTACGTCGTCATGTTGTTGTATGGACTGTAGAAACCGAACCGTCTGAGACTTCTTGTTTCTGCGGTGATTACAGATCCGTCGGGCCGCGGAGGGAGCGGCCTCACCGACACCGACACCGACACCGAGCCGGAAGAAACCCAGCGGAGAAACTGCTGCTGCGGGGAAGATGTCTGCGGGCACCGGGAGCAGAAACACGAACACGGAACCGTGGGGGAGCTTCGACAACCTCGTCCAGGTGAGCTAACAGGCTAGCCTGCTAATCAAAACACTGCTAACGGGTTAGCTAACAAGCTAACTAACAACTAACGAGTTGATCAGTGGCGTCGGATCAATAACTATATCGACCGCAGTACTGTCACTGTGTATCGCTGTGTACTGTCGTGCTGTGCTAGTACTTTCTCTGTGTACTGAGTGTTTCCTCTTCTCTGAGCTGCATCCTCTACACATTCTGATCACTGATGATCAATATCTACCTGTGGATCGGTCTGATCAATAACAGAATATATGATCATTATAACCAACGTTAAGATTGATGCGTTCACTGACTGTCAGTTTGTTCAGTTTTCATCAAACGTTGAGTTTTTACTTTAGAAACAGTTAATGATTAATTCTGTTGATTATTAATTATTGATTCTATTGGTCCACTGAGTGATCGTCACAGACTCAGAAACACATGACTAAGGTTTGATTCCTTCTGGTGGTGCGTTCAGGGCGGTTCAGCCGTCATCGACATGGAGAACATGGACGACACGTCAGGCTCCAGCTTCGAGGACATGGGAGAAATGCACCAGAGGATGAAGGAGGAGGAGGAGGTGACGGAGGAGGCCGCCGCCACAGAGGACGATGCCCCTGATGACGGAGAGTTCCTGGGCATGAAGGGGATCAAAGGTCAGCTGGGCCGACAGGTGGCCGACGAGGTGAGTCCACTCGGGCCGGGGTCAGAGGTCAGAGGTCAACCACACTCAAACAACTAGAAACAACCAGGCACTGCTCTGGTGATTCTGATTATTGGTAACAATCATTCCAACACCTGTGATGCGTTCAGGTGTGGCAGGCAGGGAAGCGTCAGGCCTCCAAAGCCTTTAACCTTTACGCCAACATCGACATCCTGAGGCCGTACTTTGATGTGGAGCCGGTTCAGGTGCGCAGCAGGTGAGGCTCCACCTCCTTTTCCTGTTTACTGTTACCTGCTCGGTCTGACTGTGACCCACTCTTTGTCTCCCAGGCTCATTGAGTCCATGATACCTGTCCGCATGATCAACTTCCCCCAGGTAAACACACACACACAGTCTCACACACAAACACGCACACACAGTCTCACACACACACACACACAGATCTGACAGTGTGTTCCTCTGTAGAAGATCGCAGGTGAGCTGTACGGACCTCTGATGCTCGTCTTCACTCTGGTGGCCATCCTGCTGCACGGGATGAAGACATCAGGGACTGTCATTGTAAGAACACACACTCACACACACACACACACACACACACACACACACACACACACACACACTCACTCACACACACACAGTAGTAACAGTTTCTACACTTTGATATTGTTTGGTTTGTAAAACAGTTAAATGCTCCATCAGCTCCACAGTGAGGTTTAAATTCCCACTGTCAGTGAACACAGCATGAAGTCAGTAAGTGACATACACGGGGTGTATGTGAATCCGTGTGTGTGTGCAGAGGGAGGGCACTCTGATGGGGACGGCCATAGGAACCTGCTTCGGTTACTGGCTCGGCGTCTCCTCCTTCATCTACTTTCTGGCGTACCTGGTCAACGCCCAGATCACCATGCTGCAGATGTTATCCCTGCTGGTCAGTACTGGTACTGCAGCCACACGCTGCACACGGTCAACATCATCTCAACTGTGGTACTTTAACTTGATGAACCACCTCCTGTTTGCCGTTGTCAGGGTTACGGTTTGTTTGGTCACTGTGCCGTTCTCCTCATAACCTACAACATCCACTTCCACTTCCTGTTCTACGTCCTGTGGCTGGCGGTCGGAGGACTGTCCACGTTACGTATGGTGAGGACTACATTTCCCATCAGCCCTTGCTTGTTCTCAGCTGTAGACTGACTTCTTGTGTGTCCCCAGGTGGCGGCGCTGTTGTCCCGTACGGTGGGTCAGACGCCACGGCTCCTCCTCTGTGGGACTCTATCTCTGCTGCACATGCTCTTCCTGCTCTACCTGCACTTTGCCTACCACAAGATTGTGGAGGGTGAGACCTCACCTGACACCTGATATCTAACACCTGTCACCTGACACCTGAGCTCATGTGACCTTCTGACCCCTCGCTGTGTTTCAGGGCTGCTTGATACTCTGGAAGGACCAAACATGGCTCCCATGCAGCGAGTGGCCAGAGATGTCCCTGAACTGACCCTGAACGCCACAATGAAGAACCTGGGGGCCTCAATGAGGCTCCGCTGACCCTGGCCCCTGACTCAGGCTCCGCTGCCCCTGCCCCTCAGAGACACTGTTTCATCACTGAGAACAGAAGAAACAGAGCGATGAGGTCAGAGGTTAGAGGTGATGGGGCCTTTGACTCTGTTCATGTGTGATGATGAAGCTTCCTGTTGCAGAAGATAAGAAGACTTCCTGTTTTCATCTTTTATTCAGTTGATGTTTTTATAGTTTGTTGTTGTTTCATTTCCACTCTTCTTCACTCTGGTGAAATTAAAGATGAACGTTCATCAGAACTGAGACAATGATGATGAATTATTTTCCTGACAAACCTGAGGTCGTCGTGCAGCATCCGCTCCTTCACTAAACAACTTTATGATTCATAAATTAAGTTTTAAGTAGTTGTGTAAATTTACTCAGTGCCCTCAGGATGCCACTTTATTTTGAAAGGTGTAACATGAAGTAATAAAATAGAAACAAAAAATGTGCAGGTCATCATCAGGCTTAAACTAGCTCCTCCCCAAAATTAAGCACAGTCCAGACTGATCTGATCCAGGCTAACTCAAGTCTGGCTCAGTTTCTGAGAAGACCAGGTGAATGGATAAAGGAAAAGAGGATGAAAGAAGTGACAGAGAGGAAAGTTAGACCTGAACCAACACTGATGGAGCTGGGCAGCGCAGTTTTCTTTGTATAGCCTGTTTTACAGCGGAGCTGCTCCTCCTGTAGACGTTCAAACCTCCTGACGACGTCCAGCTGCTCGGAGCTCAACATGACTGATGGAGGAGGAGCTGTGAGCTCAGGTGGGTCTGTGAGCAGCTGCTGATGTCACAACAACACCTTTCATCACATGTCAGTATGGCAGCAGTGTGTCAGTGTCTGTGTGTACAACCCTAACCCTAACCCCGCCAGGGAGCCTTGAGAGAGAGAGAGTGGCGACCATTGATCTATTATGAGAACATATAATATAATACAATCTAATACATCAATGGTGGCAACATCTCCGTTCACTGCAATGGTCCAGTGTTTCCACAGCATGGCGGAGCATGGAGCCCCTCCAAAGTCCCCGGAAGTTAGCACAAGCTAACTGTCGCTCCATGTAACTCCAACGGAGCAGATGTCGGAGCTTCACTTGTTCAGGGTAAAATGTTTGAATAATCAAATGTCCATATCAGTAGCGCATCGGAATCAAATCGACGTGAGAAATGGAGTATGTTGGCGGATTGTTCTCGTCTAGATTAGAAGATTTAGAGAATATTAACAGGTAAAAGTTTGGGCTAACATGCTGGATGACGACAGCAACTCATGCAACAGGCTGATAAATGTAAAGTCTGTTCTCTAAATATAACTTAATCCAACTCTGTTGAAATATACTAGTAGCGAGGTTTATGTGTATTGAATGTGATTGTAATTAGGCAAGGCAAGGCAATTTTATTTGTATAGCCCGTTTTTACGAACAGTTGGTCTCAAAGGGCTTTACACAGCATTATGACAACATCCTCTGCCCTTAGACCCTCACATCGACTGAGGAAAAACTCCCAAGAAAACCCTTTAACAGGGAAAAATGGAGAAACCTCAGGGTGAGCAACAGAGGAGGGATCCCTCACCCAGGATGGGCCGACGTGCAATAGATGTTGTGTACAGACAAGAAAACAGTTTACAACATGAAATACGGAAAAACATGGAGATGGAATCAGTCAGTTAACGAGAAAGAAAAATGATGAGGGCAGCTCCTGGGGGGCAGGGAGGGAAGGCCAGCTTAATGGGACTACTGGACGGCAGACTGGGTCATGAGCAGGGAGTGCAGGCCGGTTTAACAGCAGGAGAAAGGAGGTGATGGGGGTGGCGGTTGGTTGGTTGGTTGGTGCAGGGGGATGGAGCTCTGAAGAGATCTGTGGAAACACAGAGAGAGTGCGAGACACCAAGGCCAGACTACAAAGTGCAACAAATAATGGCAGTTCAAAATGTGAGGGGAGAGAGGAGAGGAGAGGAGAGGAGAGAGAGGAGAGGAGAGGGAGGGGAGGGGAGGGGAGAGGAAGGATAGGGCTCCATGTAACCTGATGTGTCCCCCAGCAGTTTAAGCCTATAGCAGCGTAGCTATAAAATGGATCAGGGCTACCTGAGCCAGCCCTAACTAAAGCTCTGTCATAGAGGAAGGTCTTCAGCCTGGACTTAAATGTAGAAAGAGTGTCTGCCTCTCTGACCCATGGAGAGAGCTGCTTCCATAATAGAGGAGCGTGGTAACTGAAGGCTCTACCTCCCACAGACCTCCCTGAGAGAGGATATTTCTGATCTTAGACATATTGCGCAGGTGAAAGAAGGCAGTCCTAGTCACATGCTTTATGTGAGAGCTGAAGGAAAGATCCTGGTCAAAAATGACTCCAAGGTTCCTCGCTGTTGGACTGGAGTTCAGGGTGATGCCATCCAGAGTAGCAATCTGATGTGAGAATGTGTCCCTGAGATGCTTGGGTCCAATCACAATAACCTCTGTTTTGTCAGAGTTCAGTAGTAGGAAGTTAGAAGACATCCAGGATTTGATGTCTTTCAAGCAATCTTGCAGATTGATGAGGCGGCTTCTATCATCTGGCTCTATTGATAGGTAGAGCTGAGCATCATCAGCGTAACAGTGGAAATTGATGGAGTGCTTACGGATTATATCCCCTAATGGGAGCATGTAAAGAGTGAAGAGAACTGGCCCTAAAACTGACCCTGCGGCACACCATACATAACTCTGCTGTACTTCGAATGGTCATTATCAACATTAACGAATTGAAATCGGTCAGATAAGTATGAAGCAAACCATTTTAGAGCACAGTACAGAGACAAGACCTCTGTCGGAAGCTATAAGAAGATCATTGGAAACTTTGACCAGTGCTGTTTCAGTGCTATGGTGTTCCCTAAATCCAGATTGGAAAGCTTCAAAGAGCTCGTTACTGTGCAGGTGTTCATGAAGCTGCATTAGGACAACCTTCTCAAGGATCTTAGAGATGTAGGGAAGGTTGGATATAGGCCTATAGTTGGCCAGTACATCTGGATCAAGAGAGGGTTTTTTAAGCAGAGGATTAATGACAGCCACCTTAAAGGCCTGTGGCACGTAGCCTGTGACTAAGGAAAGGTTGATCTGGTTCAGTATGGCAGCGTTAACTAAGAGGAAGACATCCTTGAGCAGTCTTGTTGGGACTGGGTCAAGCAGACATGTAGCTGATTTGGAGGAGGTGATTACAGAAGTTAAGTCTGACAGGTCGATGGGGACGAAGCTGTTCAAGTATGCACCAAGTCTGGGAGGTGCTTTCGTTGGGGCTGTAACCTGTGGTCCACTACTGCAGATCCTTGTTCTGATATTTACAATCTTTTCAGTAAAGGATGTTTAGTCTGTATCCTAGCAACGACTTCATGGAGACCTTCACATGGAACTACTGACAGGCTATTGATTTACTGACAGGCTGTTGATTTACTGACAGGCTGTTTATTGACAGGCTATTGATTTACTGACAGGCTGTTTATTGACAGGCTATTGATTTACTGACAGGCTGTTTATTGACAGGCTATAGATTTACTGACAGGCTATTGATTTACTGACAGGCTGTTTATTGACAGGCTGATTTACTGACAGGCTGTTTATTGACAGGCTATTGATTTACTGACAGGCTGTTTATTGACAGGCTGTTGATTTACTGACAGGCTATTGATTTACTGACAGGCTGTTGATTTACTGACAGGCTGTTTATTGACAGGCTATTGATTTACTGACAGGCTTTTTATTGACAGGATGTTATTTACTGACAGGCTATTGATTTACTGACAGGCTGTTTACTGACAGGCTGTTGATTTACTGACAGGCTGTTGATTTACTGACAGGCTGTTTATTGACAGGCTGTTTTACTGACAGGCTGTTTATTGACAGGCTGTTTATTTACTGACAGGCTATTTATTTACTGACAGCTGTTTACTGACAGGCTGTTTTACTGACAGGCTGTTTATTGACAGGCTGTTTTACTGACAGGCTGTTTACTGACAGGCTGTTTTACTGACAGGCTGTTTACTGACAGGCTGTTGATTTACTGACAGGCTATTGATTTACTGACAGGCTGTTTATTGACAGGCTATTGATTTACTGACAGGCTATTGATTTACTGACAGGCTTTTTATTGACAGGATGTTATTTACTGACAGGCTATTTATTTACTGACAGGCTGTTTTACTGACAGGCTGTTTACTGACAGGCTGTTTTACTGACAGGCTGTTTACTGACAGGCTGTTGATTTACTGACAGGCTGTTGATTTACTGACAGGCTATTGATTTACTGACAGGCTGTTGATTTACTGACAGGCTGTTTATTGACAGGCTGTTTTACTGACAGGCTGTTTATTGACAGGCTGTTTATTTACTGACAGGCTATTTATTTACTGACAGGCTGTTTACTGACAGGCTGTTTACTGACAGGCTGTTTATTGACAGGCTGTTTTACTGACAGGCTGTTTACTGACAGGCTGTTTTACTAACAGGCTGTTTACTGACAGGCTATTGATTTACTGACAGGCTGTTTACTGACAGGCTATTGATTTACTGACAGGCTGTTTATTGACAGGCTGTTGATTTTTAGTGTGTGTGTGTGTGTGTGTGTGTGTGTGTGTGTGTGTTTCAGTCAGACTGGATGTATAACTGGATTTAGTATGCTAACCAGCTAGCCCACACACTCCACTGTAAACCTGCCTCTCTCTCTCTCTCTCTCTCTCTCTCTCTGCCTGTTGTTGCCTCACTCCAGATGTTTTGTATCTGGATCTTCGTCCCCCTGGACCCCCCCCCCCCATGTGTGTGTGAACGATGTGACGAATACGAATCAGTACACATCAGTTTACTGTCACTGAACCTGTGGATTGAAGGGTGAAGCTTATAATATGAGGACATTCACATCACATGATCCTGGACTGTGGGCTCATCATGTGTCTCACCACCACATCACACTGACTCAACACCATCGTCAGTTCATGTTATATAACAATTAGAAAGAAGCTATTTTGTGACATATTGCAGCCGATACCATTACACAGCACTGTATTAGGGCTGTCAGACTGTATTTGATATTCGAGTGTAGGTTGGAGTGCAGGGTGAAGAGTTCATATTCGAATAATCGAACTGTAGACAGAGCCACACTCATCGATCCTGATCCTGCTGATCAGCTTTATTTAATACCAGAGAGTGACTGACTGTGGTTCTATTTAATATTATCATTATATTAAACATTATTATTATTATTATTATTATTAATAACTTTTTTCAGTGCTCCCTTAGTTGGATTAGGGTTAGGGGTTAGGGTTAGGGTTAGGGTGTCCCTCTGCCCTTGTCTAGCACTGTCCTGAAGCACGTTCAGCTGTTCTGTTGTTGCCCGATGTTGAACCGAGGCTACTGTTCATCGTCACCTTCTTGGTCTGGGTCTTCCAACATGACCATCTTTTAAGTGAAGTTTTTCCCTGTTATTTTCTTCTATTTTTTCGCTTCAGTTTGCAGCGTAACTCCCCATGGTTTTTGCATCGTTTTCCCTGTTCTGTCTTCTGTTTGACTTCTTCTGATACTGTTTTCATCGTGGTATTAAGTGCATTGGGGAAAAAAACAAGACTGTGATTTATTGTGTATCAGTGAGCAGAGTAAGTTTGGGCTGAGTAAGAATAGTTAACAGATAGTAATAGACTTCCATTTATTTGCAATGAATTCAGATCAGACTGTGATGTATTTTGCCATGGATGTCCTGTAGATCACAGGTATCATCATTATGCTGCTGTGAGTCCAGACTTATCGTGTAGTCAATTAGTAAATCATTGTTTGTCCCCTGTTAGTCTCCCTCAGTCAAGTCTGAAAGTTAAAGTAAAAAACGGATAAAATATTATTTATTTATTTATTTATTTATTTTTTATTGCTTTCGACAACTGTACAGGTTTAGTAAACTTAACAGAGTTAAAAACAATTAACACTATCATATAAATATTGCAAAGCAAAGCATTTATTGGCCATAATTTGCCTATTATCGTGGTTTTCCTATTGTTTTCACTTCCTGGAACTTTTTTTTTTTTAAGACATAAAGAGGTGTGTCTCATTAAACAAGTATGGTCCTGCACTGATTTTGAGCCAACAGGTCACATGACCTGGAAGCTATCGAGCTAAAACGCTCATATATACATTACGAAATGTATTTTTAAAGAATCATTTAAAAAATGAAGTGTTAAAATGGGATTTAATACATTTAATACACACGTTTTATTTTGAAAACCGTACGTTTCCACACGCTGCAGTGAGCTGGAGAGAGTGCAGACAGGAAGCTAGCGCTGACTTTCCCAGTCGTCTCAGTGTATTTGCCATAAAGTCTGTAATAAGGACGCACTTGAAATGTTGGTGCGGCTGGCTTGACCGCAGTCCGGAAGCTGCGCAGCGGAAGTCGGACGCTCATTCATCACAAACAGCGCGGGAAGCGGCAGCACGAGGACACAGGAGGAAGATGAAGGTTTATTTCTGCGGGAGTATTCGCGGCGGGAGAGATGACGTAGCGCTGTACCGGAGGCTCGTGGACAAGCTGCAGAGCTACGGGACCGTGTTAACGGAGCACGTGAGCAGCAACAAGCTTAGCGAAAGAGGTGAGGGGTCACTGCAGTGACGTCACTCAACTGTATCTATCCATCCATATATCCATCCAGTTGTTTAAAGGAAGCTCACCTGGCAGGATGTTTATTTTGAAAACTGTCTCTGAAGTCAGGTGATGACGTCATGGCCATTTTAACATGAAACATTTATAATGTTTCATGTTAAAATGGAATAAGATTCACAACAGAAAGATGATGAAACCGTAAAATAAACAAAAGGACAAAAGTTTACAACAGGAAGTTATTGACATGGTCACAGATTTTCAAAGTAAGAATCAGAGTATCAGGAAACAACAACAATGATCAATAATGACAATGATGTAACCGCCATATACAAAATATAAACACAGATTGACCGTCCTGACGTCCTCTTCCTGCTGAAACATCCCAGAAAAGAAGCATGAAGTGTCAATGGTTATGTCACTGATGTCACTGAGCTGGAGTGCTGTGATTGGACAGGTGAGGACGCCTCAGCAGCGGGAGACAAGTTCATTCACGACCGGGACTTGGACTGGCTGCGACAGTCTGATGGTGAGGATCAATGATTGTTGATTATTGTTTGTGTGTACCTGCCTGTTGACCTCTGACCTCTCTGACCTCAGTGGTGGTGGCAGAGGTCACGCAGCCGTCTCTGGGCGTTGGTTATGAACTCGGTCGAGCGGTCGACATGAAGAAAAAGACCTTGTGTCTGTTCAGGCCGTCGTCAGGACGTGGTGAGGTCACTTCCTGTTCCACACATTCTCAACCTGCTGACAACACCCACCAAATAAATCATCATCAGGCCAAACATGAGCGAATGCTAAAGGTTTTACTAATGCTAAGTGAGCTCTTCCTGAGGGTGAACAGGCAAGGTCACGATAACTTCCTGTCTCTGTGCAGTTCTGTCGGCTATGATCCGAGGAGCCAGCGACGGCGAGCTGTTTGTGGTGAGAGATTACAGCGAGGACGAGCTGGAGAAAGTTCTGGAGGACTTCTTCAGCTCGCTGAAGAGAACCTGAGGATCCTGGAGGACTGAGCCTGACTTTGGTCTGTTCACGACTGAACAACTCAATAAAGTTGACTGACAGAAAACAACACTTTATTTTTTATTGATTCATGAAGGATGTCATTGATCAAGTGATCAGTTATCAGTTTATTTCTGTATACTTTTTAATATAACAGTTGTGTTTTACACGCAGACACACAGACACACACACATATATGGGATGATATATGTAAACATTGATGAGACCCCATCATCATGAGAAGATCAAGGTGGAAATGACTTTTCTCAGGTTCTCAGTTCAGTTCGCTGCAGGTCCAGTAGGAGGCAGCACAGCTCCACAGGTCAGAGAGACTGATGACACCTGGACTCCTGGCTTCACGACTTTGTGGTTCTATGTAGAACATTTGCACTGGACGGAAACCCAGAGCTCAGTGCTAGAACCATGACAAGCCCTGAAGATGATGAAACTAGAAATATCTGGAGAACCTTTGAGGTCTCCTTCAGGTTTTTTTTGTTTTTTTTTTAACTTAGTTTTTATTTCAGTTTCATTAAAAATCATACCTACAGGATCATGTTAATCATATCTGCTGTTTTTCAAGGTTTCCACTACAATGTAGTGCTTATAGGAACATGATAACAACTATGACACAACAAAGTAGACGGAAACTATAATGACAGAAGGAAATATAAAACCAGATAAAATAAAACAAAATAAGAAAAAATAGATTAAAAATAAATAAATAAGTTAAAAAAAACTAACAGATTAATGATATAGATCGGATGGGTTCCTCACTATAACAGTATACCCATGGCAGGGCTCCACCTTTTAGTGAGTACATCTTGTTGAAGTCTCAGGGAGTATGTTATTTGTTCCGTTTGATACATTTCCTTTATTCTTTCAGTCCACATATTGTATGTTGGAGGGTCAGGCCTCAGCCACCTTACTGTGATGCATTTAATTGCTGTATAGCATTTGTAAAAGATGTTTTTTGGCTCTTCCTTCGATGCCTTTGGGTAATAGACCTAGTAAAGCCCCCATTGGGTCCATTGTAATATTTCCACCACATACTTTTAATTAAATTAATACCATAATTTATTATTTCTTCTTCTTAAGTTTTTATCATCTTATTCTTATTCTCATTTATATTTATGTTTTGCACTCAACACCAAAACAAATTCCTAGTGCTGTAAAGTGTTTACTGCTCTTGGCAATAAAACGATTCTGATTCTGATTCATTAAGTGCTTCAAACACTTCTCCCCAGAACGTTTCTAGTTTTGGGCATGACCAAAATATGTTTGGCCACAGTTTCTCCAGCATTTATTTGAGTGTGTAATGTAAAATTTGGCCATAATTTCAGGTGTCCAAAAGAACCTGATGATTATCTTCCATCTAAATTCCCTCCATACATTCGAATTAGTTACCAAATGTACTTCAGTACATATTTCTTCCCACATTTCATATGATATGTTGGAATCGATTTCAATTTCCCAACTCTCTTTAATATTATTCAAATTCATGCCCAAAAATATTTGGTAGCAATAACTTAATTATTTCTTATCCCACTTTCTTGTTTGTACTTTTATCAATAATTCTTCAATTAGCATTGGTTTAACAACTTTGATCCAGTCTTCGTGTTTTAATAAGACTGTAAGTAACTGTAAGTACCTGAAGAAATCTGTGCTTGGTAGTTTAAATTCCTCCAGTAGCTGTGCAAATGATTTAAAGTTGCCAGCATCGTGGAGTTGGTGTAAGTTGGTGAGTCCAAACTTCGACCATTTTCTGAAACTGTATCTGATTTAGAGGGCACAAAATCAGTCGTATATCCAATATTTGTAGGTGCTGAAATTGTTTTAGACAGGCCGAATGTAGATTTTATTGTCTTCCATATTTTCAACATGGTTTTGGTCCATTCTCCCATATTTATTTTACTTAAAAGGAGATCTACGAATGGTAGTTTTGGGGATGTCAATAGGTAACATCTGAAACAGATATAGTAATTTAGGCAAGACATTCATGCAAACACTCTCCATGCGGCCCAGTAGAGATAGGGGCAATATTGACCATCGGTCCAAGTCCTTACCAATGTTTTGGATCAAACTTTTGTAATTAAAATCGTGCAGTTTTTCTAAAGGTGGTGCCCAGATATTTAATTCCTTCAGGTTTTTGATGATCAGTCAGACAAAGTGTACAGGACCCAACTCAAATTCCCAGAGCATGAGAGAGAGACTGAGGAAGAGTTCAGAGTTCAGATGGTTCCTCATAAACCTTCACCGAACCTCTGAGAAATCTGGCAAACCTTCAAGAAACAAAAGGGTTACGAAGGAGTGGAAAATTTCCAGAAATGTTGGGAATTTCAGATGGAAATTTCTGTGGAAATTATGTGAATGAGCTGTAAATTGTTGGTAGTTTAAACTAACCGTACCACATACAGACACAGATATAAATGTATTGTTGTGTCAGAAACAGACAACTATGCAAAATAAAACTGTTAAAAAAAAATTTCAACAGATTTTCAATCTGTTGAAGGAGAAAGTTAAAACTTTAAAGGCTGAATATGGAATATGGGCAGAATAATCCAGCAGTTGGGTTGCCAGGTTTGTTGCTGACTCTGCCAAGTGAGTCAAGCGATCAGCCTGCACCATGTCCAGTGATGAATCATACAGGGTAATGTTACCTAAGTGAGCGAGTGAGTTAGCTTACCGATCAAGGAGAAAAGTATCCATTTCCGCATGTATTTTGAGGCCGTGTAAGTTCTTTAAATGAGTCCATCGAGCATATGCGTCACTGATATTGACTCTAGTTTTTGTGCTTCTCTGGTCACTCTGCTGCTGGGGCAGATAACGCACCGTTTGCCGGGCTCTGAAGCAGCTGCAGGACTTGCAGACTCTGCCATTTTTCCCAGGGCCAGCCTAACTGTGCCAAGCACAGAGACCGTAATTGGCAACCGGCAATGCTCTGAACGCTGTTGGCAGGTACGATGTAAACAGAAAGTCATTGTCGAGCCCATCAAAATTTTTAGATTAATTAATTCAGACTAAATATAATTTTTTATGGAAAAGCAATACTTTTAGTCTGCACCCCTCTAAACGCACCCTGGACGTATTATTTTTGAAAAAATATAGCTTTTGATACACATTCTCTATATTCAATCTCTAATTCTTGTATTGAACGATCAAAACTTTAATTGAACTGCAAAAACATGAAACTTCTGGGTTTCTAAAAACCAAGTTTTCCATTGAACCCAGTCTTTTCTTTAAACAACATACATTTGTAACATTAGTAAATGTGTTTTATTTAAATAAATGAGTAAACAAATATTTGAACTCTTTATAAATCAAGTTAAAAGAAGTGTGCATGTGATAGCACAGATATTCAGTCTGGTTCTTTTAGCCAAAAGGCTGGAGAAGCTGAAGGAGGAAACCTCCACAGATCCTTCAACTATCCTGAGAACAGTGAGACGAAGAGCAGGTTCCTGTAGGTTCCTGACAGAAAATTGAAGAAAATTGTGTTCCTCAGTCTGGTCTGATTGGTGGTTGGGTGACTGACAGGTGGTGTGATGTCATCAGGAGGGCTGGGCCAGCAGGCGAACACAACAACAGAAACCCCAGACTGATTCATCATTTATCAACTAAATAATTCACACACCAGGGCGATCAGTATATCAGCTGTTACCAGGCAACAGGACACACCTACCTACCCCCCACCCCCCACCCCGACACACACACACACATGCACAGCTGCTCCCATTAGTGATGAAAAATAGTTTATGCAGCAGCTTCATTAACACTGATGAATCATGTGAGGACAGGGTGTCTGTGTGTGTGTGTGTGTGTGTGTGTGTGTGTGTGTGTGTCTGTCTGTCTGACGACAGCATCCATTAATATTAATGATGTCATTTACTCAGGTAACACACCTGAGCTTCTACAAGAACAAACTCCAGCTTCAACACATCAAATTTAGAACAAACCTAATTTGTCAGACTTTTATTTCTTCCACTTCCTTTAAAAACAGGAAGTGGACCTTCACTTGTTTGATGATTAATTTAGAAATGGATCAATAAATGACCAAATCATCTGAAGACACTGCTTTTCTCTAACTTTTTATTTTATCTTACTGTTTTTTTTTTTTTGGATGCCACACACATTATTTTACAGTGTATAATGACAATAAAGTTCATTCATTCAAATACTGGTCAGTCATTAACATTGAATATGGGGGTCTAACCCATGTCTGCACATACCTGAAGCTCTGATCTCTGGTTTGATTCCCAGCTGAGATGTTCTTTACCACATGCGCCTCTTCATCTAATAAAAGCATAAAACATTGATTATAAGGAGTCGTGTATTGATCAGATTGATATGAAGTGAGACTCTTCATGTTTGAGACAAAACGAAGACGACTGAGCTACGTTTAAAATATTTTATTTGTTTTAAAATATACATCAGTTACAAATTGAGAAAATAAAATCATTAGTAGTTTAACAGTCTCTATAGTTTGTTGTTTTTATTCCAACAGGAAGTGAAACAGAGACAATCAGAGAAACTCAAGGAGAACTGTTCAGGTGAGCAGAGAACACCTGGCCAAAGTCAGAGGTCAACAACCTCAGAGTGAGCAACAGCACCTGTGGGTGGAGGGTAAGGAGGCGGAGTTACAGTCACCTGAACTTTACATTAAATTGACATTCAGCTCTGAACATTCAGCTGTAAAGAAAACAAACACTCCTCCAGCTCCTACTTTGTCTTTCAGAGGTCACAGGTGTCCACAGGTGCTCAGGTGAGTCCACGTCCTCAGTGAAACACTTGGCCGTTCCTGGTAGCCATGTTGGAGAATCTTAGCACTGCTAACAGCTGTTAGCCAGCTAACCAGCACTGTTTAGTTACTAACATGTCTGATTGGTGCACGAGCCAGTGTGGCAATTATGCTTGCACTACCATGTTAGCATGAGCATCAGTGTCTGTCTATGTGAGCTAGCTAGTGAGCTTACGGTGTGTTCAGCCTGATTGTTGGTCTCCACTGGATCTGGACCTTCTGAGCCCATATTACACTTAGTTAGCTTTAAAACACTGAGCCCTGTTTTCCAATGATGCTAATTATCACACTAACAGGAATAAGTTTGTCATATAAACTAGCCATCAAGAGCTAGCAGCAGAGGGAGTGATCCAGATCTGAAGCCATTAAACACTGAGATAAATAAGATAACTTTTAGCTACCACCAGCTAGTCACAACTCCATTTATCTACGCCTGTTAGCCATCCATTGTTGTAGCTACTGAGCTAAAGTCTCCAGGATGACACAAGTTTACAGTTTTTACGCTATCAGCTAAGTTAGCTAAGCTAAGTTCATTAGCAATGTGAAGTTAATTAACACAAGAAGACTACAGGTACGAACGGGCTGAGGCTTGTTAGCTTGGTTGTTGCATCTGGTGATCAGAGCAAATAGATTAATTTGTTTGCATTCTGTTTATCTGTCAAGGACAAGATGATGCTTGTTAGCGGAGTATGCTAATGTTTTATATCAGCTCAGTATTAGCCCAGCTTTAGATGAGCATCTGACACGAAGCCTTGGTTCTTGTTACTTTTAACGTTTTAGCTGAAGGTCCTGATGCAGTCGAGAAAATCAGGTTCTGTCAAACGACACAGTTAGTTTTAGTGTTTGCTAACGGCTCTGTTGGTTTGATTTTTTTCTCAAAGATGAATATAATGTTTTGTCCTTTAAAATCTAAAAAAAGATTTTACATATTTCAGATGAAAATCAACAAAACACTTTTTGTCTTGTCATTTATAAACCTGAAAGAAAAAGTGAGCGGCTAAAGACGGTGAGCCGTCATGCTGCGTTCACGAGTGTTGACGTCGTCAAAGCTGCAACAACAGAAGGTTCAAATAACATGAATCAATAATAATGTGAGTCAGAGACGTGAGCTCGGGTCAGATCCTCCATGTTTAGACTGACATGAAGCTGGTTGGTGTTTGATGTTCCACATGTTGGAGAACATGCAGCACGTCAACGCATAACCAACGATAACTGTTTCAAGTGAAGGTGATATCAGTGCAGCGAAGCATGATAGGAAACAGACACACATCACACTGACCTCAGATCAGGAAGCTGCGAGAGAGACAGAGAGAGAGAGAGGAGTGAGAGGGAGGGAAGGAGAGGAGGAAGAGGATGAAGGTGACCTTGTCTGAGCGCGTTGACGTCTCCGATTAAACTCATGGCGAAGAGTCATTAATGTTTCACCAGGCCACATGTAAAGTCTATTTATACACTCACACACTCGCTCTTTCATTTCCAACTTTCTATTCTCTTCTGAACATCTGATGACTCACATGAAATATTGAACACACACACACACACACACACTCACACACACACACACACACACTTTAAAGTATTAACGACCCATTTCTGATAATAAAACCTTAATAATTTAACATAAGCTGGTTATTCGGCTGATAACTATGTGTGTGTGTGTGTGTGTGTGTGTGTGTGGGGGGGGGGGTTGATGGTGTGTTCATGTGCCTATCTAACTGTGGGATTTTGCAGCCGTCATAGAATAAAATACTGTTGTTAATAATTCAGCACTTGCGCACAAACAGGATCGTACGGCTGTTTGTCCATGTTTTATTCACACAGACCATGTGACTCACACACACACACACACACACACACACACACACAGTCACTGCAGCAGTGTCTTGGCCTCGATATGTGGAGCTCGCTCGACCAGGTGAGAGACTGTTTCCCATCATGCTCTCTGAAAGCATCATATCCAACAATGCACCATCAGGAAGTGCGGCCCTGTTGGGAAGTGGCGGCCTATGATTGGTGCTCGTTATCACCATGGCAATGCTCAGCTTCCATAACACTGACAAACATTTATGGTACAGACTACTATTGATGATGATGAAGAAAATCAATACTGACACTCTGATCACAGACTGAAGCTCAAAACATTCACACACACACACACACACACACACACACACTTCAGATCAATAAACTGATCAGTGCTTATCAATACTCATCAGAGTGAAAAACAAAGTGTCAGCATCTCAGGAAAATCAATCAATCAGCTGATCAATCATTGAGTCATTGGTGACAATCAAAGAGCTGTGAAGGGGTGTGGGGGTGTGGGGGTGTGGGGTGGAGTACGGAGGCTCGCAAGTACCACAAATCATCAACCCAGGTCACACATCCTGTGGCTCTTTCACAATAAAAGCCAGATGACATGATTTAGATGCTCCAGCTTCAGCCACACACTGACCTGGACCTGGACCCAGATTCCACTGAAACCAGTGAACATGCAAAAGTGAAAATCTAAACAAGAGCAAACTTAAATTTGAATTTAATTTCTGTTGTGGAGTTTGTGGCACTTCCAGGCCTCCGTACGAGCACGACTACGTGTCAACACAAAAACCAAACGAAACAAATTGACAACAAATCAAATCAAAACAAAGAGAAAAATCATCTTTTCATAAACAAAAAACAACATGTTGATGGTTTTACATTCCTGCCCCCCCCCAGCAGGAACAGTCAGAGCAGTGGGGTTTGGGGTGGAGTCAGGGTCAAAGGTCAAATATCAGCAACTCCAAAACAAACCATCAGGCGACTGAAGAACTCATCGTCATGACAACAAACAAAAACAATGATTATTGACTAAATAAGAGAGAAAGAGAGACCTTCAGGAGGCCTGGTGTCGCACTCGCAATCTTCCCCAGAGAAGTGATAGGCACTGAGGGGGGGTGGGGGTGGGGGTGGAGGGGGGCGGGGTGGGGGCTAGAGTGTGTTCATCCAGGTGTGTCTCATCTTCAAAATAAAAGCTCCTGGTCTTGGAAACAAGGCAAAGACATCCGTAAAGTTTTTAGTTCTGTGTTTTTTAAAGTGTTTTTTTTTCCCCCGACTCATGCACACACACACACACACACACACACACACACACACACACACAGAGTCACACACACACACACACACACACACACACACACACACACACACATCATTGATGCTCGAATGTCCAAAAACCTTTGGCCACGTGGTTCATGTTGAATGTCGACAGCCAATCAGAACGCAGCACGTGGCCAAAAGCCTCAGACAGGAGCGACATCATCACACCTCGACTAAAGTAACTTTTGGCCTGACGGTGAATTTGAATGTTTTCATTAGTTATTGATCAGTTATTGATCAGTTTTCTCTTCATCACAGAATCTTTCAAAATAATTATTTTGCTTGATTTATTTTCATAATGACACACGTTCAGCTGATTCACTGGGTTTTAATCACTAATCAGTTTCAGCTGATCAAAATCAGAGCTCACACACACAGTGGATATGGGATTTCTAATATTGATCCTAATACTGATTGTTTATCTTGGTCAGGTGATCAATACTCTATGGAACAGGTCACAGTGAATCACCTGTCCTCATACTTTTGCCCAATCAGTGCATCTCTCACACACACTCACACACACACTCACACACACACACACACACACACACACACACACACACACACACACACAGAACTCGGCAGCATACAGTAGAGTATGGCTATATCCTGGATGAGCGTGACCTCTGACCACGGTGAAGGACAGGCCAGTTGCCATGGAGACAGACAGCAGCTGAAGGAGCACAGTGTGGGGCGAGCGATGCATGCTCAGACAGCAGAGAGTGAGCGTCAGTCCAGCAGCGTGCCTTGCTCCTGGGCTCGGGTCAGGCTGTCCTTACGGTGCAGGTGGTGGACGCCCATCCTCTTCGGACTCTTCTGGGGCCGCTGAGGGGGCGTGGCCCCAGAGAGGGCGGGGTCGAAGTCCAGGAGGCGGGGAGAGATTACAGGCAGGTCGTGGGGCAGGACGTCTCTTACCTCCTCCTTTTCCTCCTCCTCGTCCTCCTCGTCCTCCTCTTCCTCCTTCCTGTTGGGGGAACAGGTTGCCATGGTGACTGCCGTGTCCCCGCTGCCCCCGTCATCCTCCAGGTTCATCAGCAGCCCCTCCCCCTCCTCCACAGAGCCGTCTCCCCCGTAGCGGCCCCTCCGGCCTGACCGGGGCTCGGTGTCGGTGTCGGTGTCGAGGCTGGAGCCACGGCTCGGTGTCCAGCTCCTCGCCGATGAGCCCTCCTCGCCATCAGAGTACGCTGCTCTGTGGTCAGAGGAGGCCGCGCCCCCTGGTACCTGCCTCCTCCTCTGCAGCTCCTGGGCCATCTGGCTGCTGAAGGACGTACGGTGGACAAGCGATGTGTCGCAGGATGGCGCCATCTTTTCCACAAACATCCGCTGCCAGTTGGCGAGGAGGTCCTCCTCCGAGCTGCCGGAGCTTGCCAGGACACTGGGCGCCTGAGGGACAAGGGGACGGGGCTTCGTTAGTCATCTGTAAAGCTGTCTGAATCTCTGAGCCTGTGTAAGTGGGCGGGGCTTACCTGTGGCGGGCTGCTGAAGGGGCTGGACTGGCTGGACTGCGGCTCACTGGTGGCATCCTGCTGGGACAGCGGTGTACGCTGGATGGCTCCGCCCCCACCGCCCGAGGAGGAGGAGGGGGCAGGGCTGCCAGGAGCCAGCCGCTCATCATCGTTCTGCACCAGACTGAGGGAGATGGCCTGCCGCGTGGCGTAGGTACAGTTGGGCAGGGGTGAGTTCTTGGGGATCTTCACTTTGTCGTCCGACGAGAACTCGATGACCTTGCGGCCAGGGTAGAGTGGGTGGGGAGGGGGCGGGGCTGGGTACGGGTTCAGCTTCTCGAAGGACGGAGCCCCGCCCACCTCCTCGCTGCCCGACTGCCCGTCCATGCTGCTCTGACTGCGACATGACCCGTTCTGCTGCGCTGCATCCTGAGCGCCGCCATTCTCCCGCCCCCGGCCCTCCACGCCCGTGGCACCCCCTCCCGTCATGTCCACGTGCACAAACACGTCTTCGGCGACGGGTCGACCACAGCTGCTGGACTGGGCTGAGTTCAGGACCAGCGGCTCCGGTTTCTCCAGGACCCGCGCGATGACCGAGGTCGGCACCACGTCGGCCGGAGTCAAACTGAGTGTGTCGGGGTCCTGAGGGCCGGGGGCGGAGCCGGGGGCGGAGCCTGCCTCAGGCAGGCTGCTCTTCATGTGTTTATTCAGCATGTCCTGCAGCTCATAGGGCAGCTACACACACACACACACACAGTGTACATTTCCATCTAAGTTTCAGAAACAAATTAAAATCAAACAACAACAAGTATTGATCAGTGATCAGTTACTCACATCAGCGAACTTGTGGTTCCTGAAATGGGACTTGTTGCACTTGAGCAGCTGAACAGCCAGATTACAGTCCTGTCTGTAGCGCTCCTGAACACAGAGCAGCCTCATGTCACTGCTGGGTCTGGTTCTGGTTCTACTAAAACCCTAAAATTCATGAAGAACCTAAACCCTGAGACACTGTAAACTACGTAAGCCGTAAAGTACACAAATAGAGTACAGTAGAGTACAGTAAAGCAGACTCACGTTGAGCTCCTCCAATCGGTCGATGGTGTTCTTGGCATCCAGCAGCTTGTTGGTCAGCTCCACAATCTCCTGGTCCATTGTCTTTTTGTCCCTCTCCACCTTCCGTAGCTAAGAGGGAGGGGCAGAGACATCATGTTAGAGCACTGGCTGTCAATCATAGCTGAGACAGCCGACAGAGGCAGGAGGCGGGACTTCAGCAGAGAAACTACATTCAGATCATGTGGGAACAATCTTCAGAAAACATGTTTGTGCAGCTAGACAGGATTGTGTCAAGGAGACGCCATCTTTGTAGTTTTCTGTAGCTTAGCTTCTGCTGATCTTTGTCTTCACACTTTATGTCTAAAATCTGATGTGTTTTATGTTTCTCCAGGTTTCCCAGACAATTTGAATGCTGCATTAGCTAGCAGCACTCCAGAGGTGCATTATGGGATGGAGTGGCCGCTGCAGTAGGATCGATAAGATCAGTAAGATCTTGATCAAAGCGTCAAAGCTGAAAGATGAAATAGTTTCATCAAGTCTCTTCCTGCACTGAAAAAAGAACAAAAAGAAGCAGCAGGCAAACAGCTAACACTGCTAACAGCTAAGCCCTGCCACACAGCTAATGGCTAACACAGTTAACACTTGCTAACACAGCTGGCATTAAATAAACCATCCTGTTAATGTGGATTTCCTTTTTTTTTTTTCCCAACAAATCGCTCCTCGCTGCAGCAGAATGTGGGCGGAGTCAAGCAACAGGGCGCAAATTTGCTAATCCGTGCTTTATGCTGGTTTATCCGCAAATGATGCTAACATTAGCTGGTCCTCAGTAATTCATCACTGATTTTATTTTGAAATGAGCAAAAAGAGAATCTCATCAACCCCTTTTACTGTGACGGTCACTGCACAGGAAGTGAAGCTCTCTGCTAATTAACAACAGTCATTTATTATTCAAGGATGGAGGAGGTGGTGCTACGAGGGAGCAGCGGTCAGCTGACCTCATTCCCCCAGGTTCCATGTCGGTAAAGAGCAGCAACGTTAACCTGGTGTCACAGGTGATTTATTACATTAGTGTGAATATTCACAAATATTCAAACTGATCAGTAATCAATAAGGGGCTGATAAGAAGAATCAATGATGACATTTGTATCAATTAAGTCTCATCAGTTCTGTAGAGAGGAGCGATCAGGTTCTAAAGTCAATTTCAAATCATTAATCAATAGTTTGAACACCGAGTTTAAACAGTCACAATGACAACACCTTGTTGTTGACATGGCAACACAGAGTGGGAGGGGGCGTGGCTCTCAGACTGACACTCATTTAAAAATGTCATTGTTTTAACAGACTGCTGTTGATGAGACGAGTCGGTGTTCAAACCTCTGACAGAGTGAGGAAGAGGGGAAGAGATGTGATGAAGAGGAGGGGGAGGAGGAGGAGGAGGAGGAGGAGGAGGAGGAGGAAGAGGAACCAGAGGAGGAGGAGGGGGAATATGAATGAAACGCAACTGCATGAACCCATGTTTGACTGACGGCAGCCTGATGAGTATGAAGAGGATGATGAGGAAGATGAAGATGAGTCCATCAGAGAGCAGCATGAGAGAGAGAGAGGGAGAGAGAGGGAGAGAGAGAGGGAGAGAGAGAGAGGGAGAGAGAGATGAACGACATCAGACAACAAACAGGAAGTTGATGTTGACGAGATTTCTTTTATAAAACTAGAAACTTATCAATAATTTATCCAAAAACAAAATAAACGAAAACTAGATGTCTGAACCTGACCCTTCAAAATAAAGCCTCTTTCAAAATAAAAGTCAACAACAAAACTTTGTGGAAAAGTTCTGGTCGATCAAAATGTTTCATGTTTTTTTTTTTAAATTCACTCCTTTACTGACGATCTTTGATTAGTGTTTATTTATTGACCAAACATTTATTGTTTCATCTGTGAACAGCTGATCTTATCTGAAATCAATACTGCTGTTAATTTCATTAATTAAACAGACTTGTCACCATGGTAACTACCCCTTTATCTTTTATTTTTCTTTGCTGTGCCAACTGAGGACTGGTGACCTCTGACTTCCAGCTTGGTCGCCCGTGGCAACCACAGTGCTGTCAGTCACATCCACTTTTCCACTATTAAATCAGTGCAGAGCATCAGAGTGCGTTATCATTTAGTCATCGATCAGTTGTTGGCTGAATGGTCAATGACAAACACACACACATATATACTCAGGAGGGTTTGCACCAATCAGGAGCTGCGTTACAGAGTTGACACACACTTATGAGCAGAATCAGTGAAATAGAGGTCAGAGGTCAAGGAGGTTTACCAGAGCATGAAGCTTCTCCTCCAGGTCCTGATTGGCTCTCTGAGACGCTGTGTAGCTGTTCTGGAGTCTGGGGAGAGAGAGAGAGAGAGAGAGAGAGAGAGAGAGAGAGAGAGAGAGAGAGAGAGAGAGAGAGAGAGGAGTCAAAACTGAGTCACAGCCAATTAGAACAGAGCTGTGTGTGATGATTTTCTATGGTGGCCTGTGAGGCAGTGAGGCTCAGACAGTGAGTGACAAGTAATGACAGAGACACACCTGAGTTATTACAGGCTAATAACAGAGTAATAACAGAGACACACCTGAGTTATTACAGGCTAATAACAGAGTAATAACAGAGACACACCTGAGTTATTACAGGCTAATAACAGAGTAATAACAGAGGTAATTCAGAGTCTCTGTTCTGAGCGGAAACTTAAAATCTCTTTCAGACCATTTCAATGTGTCTCATTAAGTCCAGTCACAGCAGAGCACACACACATACCCTGCAGATTCTGATGATGAGAGTGAAGTGTGTGTGTGTGTGTGTGTGTGTGTGTGTGTGTGTGAAATCACAGTGTGAAAGTGATGCTCTCTTGCCCTGTGGTTTTCCCTAGTGGGAGCTCTGCCCATCTGAGCTGCTTGGTGAGGGGGCAGAGCCATGTTTAAAAGAGAGAGGCCCTGTTCCATGTCTCCACACTTGGCTGAGTGACCTTGCTTACACCACACACACACACACACACACACACACACACACACACACACACTTTGGTGACGTTTTGCTACATGGAATGTACATTAGCATATTGTGTGCAGCACGTATGAAGTGACCAATCGCGTGGGGATATTTAAAAACAGGACATCGTCGTTTTAACGGGAGGTTATAACGGGAAAGGGCCAGAGTCATGTTGATTGTTAATGTGATGTGGGCGGAGCTTGTTAGCTCAGTGACAGGAAATGTCCACAGTTAATTAATAGAAGGTTCTGACCAAGCTGTCGCCGAGCGGCCAATCAGCTGTTCACCTGCATTCATCCTGTCACCTGTGTGTTCCTCTGACAGCCAATCACAGCACTGATTAGAGTCCTCACCTGCGGAACTTGTCTCTCATCTTGTCCAGGTCGTCTCTGGTCCGGCTAAGCTCCGCCTCCATGTAGTGACGGTTTCCGTCAAACTCAGCCTCCATCGCCTCCATCTTGTGGGTGGAGAGAGAGAGGCGGCGCCGCAGGTCCTCATTCTGCTGCTGGAGGATTCTGGGTAATGGGAGGAGACAGTGGGGGGGGGTAAGTAGAGAGCAGTACAGCACAGTACAGTAGAGTACAGTAGAAGTTAGGTGGAGTGCAGTAGAGCACAGTACAGTAGAGCTCACTCACCTGATCCTGTCAGAGTCCGTCAGCGCCTCCTGCAACAAACAACAACACAATTCAAACAGGAAGACGCTGTTGCCATGACAACACGACAAACTTATCTTGTTTTGATAATAATCAACAATTAATCTTTTACATGTTTATCACAACAGAGGAAGAGGAAAAGCTGTTTTAACAACGAACAGATTCAAAAATCAGTAACTTACAGATATTGATCCAAAATGAACATCAGCAGGATCAATCATAATATTATTACTATTAACATAAACAGGAGAGAACACGAGGGGAGGGAACACAGAACAAACTGTTTCTGATCCACCATCACCTGTCAATGTATTGATTAAGCTGAAGGAGGCGGAGACTGAGGATGTTATGAGGGTCAATGGAGCTGATGTCAGATGACTAGTCACATGACATATGACCCGTTCAGTGATGTCAATCAAATGACATCAATGAGATAAACTGATGTTAATTTACAGAAACACCTCCCAGCATGCAGCAGGGTTTTCTGATCAATTGCCCTCACAGCGACACAATAAGTGGGCCGCTGTGATTAGAGCAGGGGAAGAGCCAATCAGATCACTCCATTCTGCTGTCCGTGTTTCCTGAATTGTCGCTGTCAGTGATCATCAATAATCAATAACATCAATAAGAGGAACTAAAAGCTGCATTCAGACACCAAGACAAGTTTTCAGTCTGTGGCATTCTGGGTAATTCAAACTGATCCTGACTCAAACAAAAGTTCGTCCTGAAACAGACCAATCAGTGAAGAAGCCTGAGCACATCGGTCCAATGCTTCATTCAATAATCAATAATAAATTATGTTAATTAACAATGTTTCACAGTTTAAATGTCCAAAACTGAGTCTGTGAAGAAACATTTTGAAAATCTGCAGATTCAATTTTTTTTGATGCTCAGGAAAAAGGAAACAGGAAACAGAGTGAGGATGATGATGATGAAGGCTGTCCCCCTCTGACCCACCTTGATGCGCGACAGAAGCGACACATTAGAAACAGGAGCTCTGTGTTTATTCTCTTGAAAATCCATCTTTACTCCTCCCAACACCTCCTCCTTAGGCCCCGCCCCCTCTGTGACATCACACTCCTGCCCTGCCCTCTCCTCCTGGAGGGGCTGGTACCAGCTGCCTGGACGCTGCAGCGCCGCCACCCAGTCGTCCCAGCGCCGGGTGCGGTCCGTGGACGAAACCTCCGCCCGCTGTTTCCTGTTGCTGTGTCGCCGGCTGTGATGTCTGCGTTGTGGGGCGGGGCCTTGCTGTCCAGAGGACGACCTGCCGAGCAGCGTGAGGTGGGCTGGGCTCAGGACCTGACCGGTGATCTCGTCCAGAAAGTTGGAGAATTGGACCTTCTCCTCCAGAACTTGCATCTTCCAGTTCCAGTCTGTCCTGCAGGGTGAGGGTGGGGCCGATGACCGCCTGGACGCCAGGGCCCGTTGCTCCGCCCGGTCCAGAGAGCGAACAGGTCGGTGACAGTCAGTAGCATCCCGCCGCCGGCCGTCATCCAGCAGCTCCACCGATTTCGACTTCCTGATGACATCATAGGTGTGCTCCACCCCCAGAGTGGTCGGCTGCTTCAGGATTCCCTTTGGCGGGGCGGAGGCCTGAGTTCTATGATGGCGCACTCTTCTAGGGCTGCTGGCAGGGGAGTGGCCCCAGGGCGCCGCCACTGCAACATTTGCCACCGCAGCCACTGCAGCAGGGCTACGATGTGCTGGAGAGCTTTGGTTGCGGATGGTTGAGAGAAAACTTGCTGTGTGGCGAGGACTGGAGACGTGGTGAGCACTGGAGGTGTGGCGAGGACTGGAGACATGGTGAGGACTGGAGGCCTGGTGAGGACTGGAGACGTGGCGAGGACTGGAGGTGTGGCGAGGACTGGAGACATAGTGAGGACTGGAGGCCTGGTGAGGACTGGAGACGTGGCGAGGACTGGAGGTGTGGCGAGGACTGGAGATATGGTGAGGACTGGAGGCCTGGTGAGGACTGGAGACGTGGCGAGCACTGGAGGCGTGGCGAGGACTCAAGGTGCGGCGGTCAGATGCCGTGACGCCAACCGCTGTGGTTCTGGTCCTGTTGGATCGGTGGGTGTGATTCCTGAAGGTTGATGGTGGCGGGATGCAGAGCTCCAAACTGGACAAACTGGAGATGTCTGGCTCGCTGTCCGAGAGTGGGGGCGGTGCTGTCAAGATGGTGTGCCGCTGACAGGCACTCTGTGGCCGTTTGGCGGCGGAGGTATGGGTGAGGTGCGAAGGGGGTGTAGGGGTGTGGAGGGTGTGTTGGTTTACCTGATTGATGTCAGGCTGCGGTGCGGGTGGGGGCGGAGCGGTGGGCAGGGCGTGGCGTGTCTCGCGGTGCTGCGGTGGAGCCTTACGGTATGGCTTCCTGGCCGGGGCCGCACTTGTCATCCTGGACCCTCCTCCTTCCCACCTGTACTTCCTGTCTGTCTCAGTCCTGCAGGAGAAGAAGACGAGGTGAGAAACAGACGCTGACGATCGCCCGCCACCACCGCTGCCACCACGACACCTCGACCACAACTGGACTCACACAACTATCACAAGGTCGCCCTCTCTCTCTCTCTCTCTACAGATCAATGCTTGGTCGCCCCTCATCAACGTCAAACAGAACTCCTGTATGTGTGTGTGATGGAGCGTAAATATGTGTGTGTGCGTGTTTGTGAGGACATTTAACAGGAAGAGATGAAGACGACCTGATAACTCCTCATGTCTGTCTGTGTGTATCCGTCCTCACAAGAGTAGGAACACACACACGTGTGTGTTTGTGTCAGCGTAAAAGAGTCTGTAGGAATTAAACATGACGGTCCTGAGAAGTGTGGCAATAGATGTACTGTGTGTGTGTGTGAGTGTGTGTGTGTGTTGCCTCAGGCGACACATTGATCTCAGTTTGTTTCCAGAGCAGGAAGTGCAGCTGCATTGATCTAAATGAGGCTAACGTTAGCATGTGAGCATTAGCCTGATGTTGATGTAGACGACAGACAGCAGAGCTAAAACAGCTAAATCAGCTAACGTGCTCCATGTGATCCTTCATCATCTCTTCAAGCAGAGACCAGATGAACATGGTGATGACATCGGGATCAAACCAGCGATCTGAGCAGAGTGGTCCCTGATGTAACCTGTGTGCTGTGTCGACCGCAGCCTGTGGATCAGACTACAAGATGCGTCATCATGTAAATATGATCATGTGTTTGTAAAGTCTGCTCTGTTTCAGTGACCTGACCATTTAGTTTGTCCTTGTCACATGACCGGGCCCCACCCCCAGGGAACCAATGAGGAGCCATCGATGACTGTGTGACTTCCTGCCACAGACACATTCATAATTTGTGTATTTGTGAGGACTCTCTCACTGGCCCCACCCCATGTTGGTGGTGGTGTGTGTGTGTGTGTGTGTGTGTGTGGGCAGGGACCAGTGATAGTCACAGTCAAAGCTCCACCTACAGGAACAAAAGTGAAAACACATGGCTCATCAGACACAACTTCTTGTATTTTCCTGATGAATTATGTTTATCATTTAATCAAAATGCATCCTGGGAGTTGTAGTTCACTTCTCTACTTAAAACTCTACATTCCCTCATGTTTTCTACATGTCTTTTATTTTGAAGGGCTGATCCACGAGAAGCTCTAAAAACCACCTCTCTCAGCTTCTCTCTGGAGCTCTAGTAACAACAGGTTTGTGTCAGCCAATCAGAAGAGAGGAGGCTCTGAGCCTCTCTTGTGATTGGCTGACTGTTTTCTGAATGATCCAATAAAAACAGAGCAGATTTCAGAATAAAACACTCAGAGAAACCAAATCCTGCAAGTTGTTGGATGGTGGGTCCAGGAGGTGGGTGGGGCTTGGTGTCTGCTTTGTTGTGACATCACAAAGTGACAGGAATTCCTGACAGCTGGTTTTAAAGGGATAGTTCAGTTTTTTTGAAGTGGGAACATTGTGCTGCAGCCAGACACAGGCGTGAATGGTTGTGAATGGGGGGCGATTAATCAGCGTATTTTCACCGCCTATGAGAAGTCCCATCTCAAAAAAATGCACCAGTTCAAGAGTACAATATAAGGTAAAAACTTTACAATGCATCAGCTGGTCGGAAAAAGGTCAGTTTATCTGGAACTAGCTAACACACTGAGCATTCGTCCGTGCAAGCAGGTTTCACGACGCGCTGGATCAATTTGTCTATCAGCTGTTTTGGTATTCCTCTGCACAGGCAGGCGGAGGAATACCACAGATAGAGCTCTGTTTTTGTCTCTTTTCAATAGAAACCAGTCAAAACTAGCAGATGATTGATGCCTTGTTTTATGTGCTGGGACCCTGGTTGTACTGTTGATGTAGTTTGGTGATGTTCTGAACATCATCTGTGGCTACGAGTGACTTTTTTGATCACGGTTGGCTTACGGCCCCACAGACAGCAGTATGTTGCTATCGTGCGGTTGCTGAAGTCGCTACAACTAGAGAAGTTTGTGGTCGACAAACTTGATCTCTTGAGGGGGTGTTTTACTCGGTGTAATGGACCATGGGTTAAACTTACACCAGAATATCCTTTGAAGGCAAACATCTCCAATCAGATCAGAGTGATAATCAGTATTGAACTGTTTGATAAGGATTCTCTTGCTGTCAGGTGAGGATGAGGAGGACAGAGTCTTCTTCTCATCCGACTGCAGCTCCTGAATTTTACATCAAACCGCAAGTGTTTTTACCCAACATGCTCTGCTGTCACGCAACACTGTCACACACACACTCGCACACAGACACACACTTTATATTTGTATACTTATGAGAACCTTCTAATTACAGTCACTACATCACAGCTTTTCTTTTCACCATCTCTCTTTTCTCTTCTCTCTCTTTCTCTTTCCTCTTCTGTTCTGTCACTGTTTCTTTTCTATTATTCATTCCCTTTCTGTCCTCTTTCACTTCCCTTCCTTACAGCTCTCCTTTCTTCCCCTCCTTCTTTCGTCTCTTCCACTTCGTCCTCTTTTACCTTCTCCTGTTTTCATTCCTGTCCACTTTCATCCTCCTCCTTTTTCACTAACTCTTTTATCCCCCCTCCCTCCTGTCACAGCTGCAGGTATTTTTTTCTTTTATCAATCTATTTCTCGTGTGTGATGTCATCCCTCCAGGATGTGACATCAAAGGCTCAGGTGTTAGTGCTTGTACCTAAGCTGTAGCAGCAGCAGATTTGACGTCCTCCAGAGAAACGACCTGAAACAGACACAGAAACAGCTGTCAGCCATCAATCAGCCGTCAATCAGCCGTCAATCATCCAGGATATAGATACTAATGTCATTTTTGTATTCCCCCTTTATTTGGAAAAGTACCAGAACACATATTGATACCTGTACCAACATATTTGTATCAGGACAACACTATTCTCAGTCACAGAAGAAGACGACTTCTCACACAGGTGAGAGAGAAAATCACCTATTCAACTGTTCCTCTAAAGACAGACAGTCACATGACCACACTTGTCATCATCATCATCACCATCATCAGTGCACAGGCTACATGACAGAGAGGACAAAGAGATGAAGGAGTCTCACCTTGTCTGTTAACACAGAAACATCTTCAGCTTCTGTGTTCGTCCTCTCATGTTCAGCCCAGTGTCTCCTTCTCTTCCTCCTCTGGGCGACTGAGCCTCCAACAACCTGAAACACAAGATGCAGGAAAAACCTGAGTCGATACCTGTGGCTGCCAGTCAGACAGAAAACACCAGAGACACAGGCTTAAACAAAAGCTAACAGGCTAAAGGCTGCAGGTCTGTCACAACATTATTCTGATATTCAGCTAACAGCTGCTCATTAGCATCATCAGAGAAGCTAACAGAGGAGCTGAGGTCAAAGGTCATCCTCACACTACACACAAGTGTACAGGTAGGTAGGTAGGCAGGTAGGTAGGTAGGTGTGTGTGTGTGTGTGTGTGTGTGTGTGTGTGTTCAGACTGCAAAACCCAAACAGACAACAGAGAATCACACAGACCTAAATTTCTTCTAGCTTATGGCAGACTTCGTTTTTTTTGGGTTTCTTATTTTGTAAACTGTTCTTTCAGCTTGTTGCTTACGTAGTCTCCAAGACAGAAGCTTTTTGTTTGGTAGACTTCTTTTTTTCTCTTTCTTCTTTAACTTGAATGTTGAGTTTCCAGGTTCTTCAGTTTTTACAGCAACTCCACTAAGTGTTTATGTTTCTCCTTTTTCCTACGGGCTGCAAAGGCTATGAGTTTACCCCTAACTACTGCATTGCAGGCATCCCACAGGACATTTGGTGAAACTGTTCCATTATCATTATTTCGCAAGTATTCTTTTAAATCTTCTTTTATATTATTATATTCTTCCTTTCATTATCTAGATGCAGAGAGAGAGGTATACTCCTGAATGGTCTGAGACATCTCTAACACCTATCTCGCATTCACTTATTCTATGTCTATCTGCAGCTGAGATAAAAAAATAAATAAAAAATAAAAAAATAATCCAATCTGGAATATTCTGAGTGGCAAGAGGAGGAGTAGGTAAATTCCTTTTCTGTGGGGTGTAAGTCCCTCCATATATCTATCATACCCAATTCGCTTAGCATTTTCCGCATGAATACTGAGTCTTGGTTTCACCTCTTGTGTAAATTTGTTGAGTCAAGTTTGGGTTGCAATGGATGTTCAAGTCACCCCCACAGATTTATGTTCCTGACGACTCCTGGGTTAATAAGTCAAATATTTTTTTAATAAATGATCTGTCAGGCCCTGGGTTGGAGCGCATCGCCTTGATCTCAGTGTGAATGCTAGCTAGCAGGCTAGCTTTGGTAGGATCAAATCTGGCCGGGCTAGGGGAGTTAGCATTAGCATCATGATTCACCATAGCAACAAGCGAAAAAAAGCCCTGCCCCTCCTACTTCTCACATGTTTATGAATGCTGACACAGAATATGAGCACGCGTTCTAAAAAAGAAAGACATAAAAATTGATTGTGTAGCAGCTGCAGAGGAACGTGAGCTCTGATTGGTGATCAACTGACAACTCATAAACTGACGGTGCAGAAAAACCGAACGTTTGAACAAACAGAGGTCTAATGATCCTCTGACAGAGGATACACGCCCTCTCTGCTGCTGTCAGTCTGCAGGCTTCAGATAAAGGGGAGAAACTCAGGGTTAGTCGAAGAAAACCTGTTAGGTTCACAGAGTATGTTGCCATGTTGCCATGGTAACTGACTCAGAGTCAAGCTGATCTGGCTTTGTGAAACTGAAAACCCAGAGTTTCCTCTAACTCTGAGTTTTCACTAAACCTGCTCTCTGAACCAGAGCCCAGGACTCATCTCAATGTGAGCAGAAACTAACCGGCTTCACACACACACACACACACACACCCTGCTGAGTGTGTGTGTGTTGGCTGAGTCACAGCCGTCTGTTGGTCAGGAAAAGAGCGAGTATCTCTGACAGGAAGTGGAGCGACCAGCTGACGACCTGCCGCTGACATCACCATCTCACCTCCAACTGCAGGTCAAACTGTGACAGATGGCATGCTGGGAAATCCACTGGTTGCCACAGAAAGTCAGCCCACACCCAGAGGGAGAAAACAGTCTGCACAGAACCAGACCAGAACCAGATCAGACTGGACCTGGAGAGTCTCAGTTAAGAGGTGGATTCGCAAAGTTTAATGTGAGCTGATCAAATATTGATCAGTGATCAGCTCCTGTTTCACTGATTAAACAGAGCGACAGAGAAAATCAGATTCAGTTCTTCTTCTGCTGTAACAAACACAAGCAACAACACTGATAAACAACACTGATAATCAATACTAATGACCAATCAACACATTTACAAGCTGAATTCTTCTGTCAGTTATCGAGCTTTAATGGTCATCATTCATTCTGGGCAGGTGAGTGTGAGCTCACCTGTTGACACAGCAGGTTTGCTGACCTCAGCTCTTCTTCTCTGGTTTCATCTCTGAACTGAAGCTTAAGTGAATCTAAACATAAACAACAGAAGAAGAAGAAGGGTCGGCTCTGGTAAAGGTTCTTCACAGACTCTGACCTTTGACCTTTGATCAGACACTGATCAGGGTTCAAACAACACACAACTCATGGCTATTGCCATGGAAACCTCCTCAGGGTCCTCTAGTCATTTTATCACCTGCTTGACATTTATTCTCTATTGTTTCCATTGCCTACATTACCCAGAATTCCCGTTGCCCCATTCAGATGTGTGTATACTAAAACCTCGCATCCCTCACCAATGCAACACATTCTGGTCCGACATCATTATAACATGTAACCTGCAGAACACTGACCAATAAGAGAGCAGAGGCTCCGCCCCCTCCAAACCCATCTTACCCATAATCCTCTGAGCAGAGATAAACCCCTGTGGCATGTAATCCTACACACACTCACGCATGCACGCATGCACACAGTTTTGCTTTGCTTTAGGGCAGCTGAGGATTCAAACCAGCATCACGAGGATCTTTACTTCAGTCTGAGGGTTGTTCGACTCCATCTGACAGTGTCACTGACCGCTGACAACTTAACATAGCAGAAGGGAGCTACGTCATCTTCCACAACGATGGACCGCCTGATGTGTGTGTGCAGGCGGCGGGGGGGGGGGCTCTTCTATAAACTACATTACCCAAAACACACCACCACACACACACACTGAAGATGAGGACAAGTGAAGGACTCATAAATAAAATATGAACATTTAGTCCCCACGCCCAGACCTAACACACACACAATTACACATGTTTATGAATGTTGACGTAGAAAATGAGCCGGTGTTCTAAAACGCTGCAGAAGAACGTGAGCTCTGATTGGTGCAGAAGAACGTGAGCTCTGATTGGTGATAAACTGACAACTCATAAACTGACGGTGCAGAAAAACAGGAACGTTCAAACAAACACTCATCGAGGATAAAACAGCTGCTTTCAGTCTCCAGGCCTCAGATAAAGAGGAGAAACTCAGGGTTCGTTGAAGAAAACCTGCCAGCGAGCAGGTTAGGTTCACGGAGTATGTTGCCATGGTATCTGACTCAGAGTGGAGCTGAACCGGCTTTGTGAACCTGAAAACCCAAAGTTTCCTCTAACTCTGAGTTTTCACTGAAGCTGCTGAACCAGGGCCCTGTGTTGTGTTGTGTTGTGTTGTGTTGTGTTGTGTTGCTGTTGTTGCTGGGGCCCCTCCTCCTCTGTCTGAGGAGGAAACTGTCATGTTGCTGCTTCGTCTCATTAAACATTTGCAGAGTTGATTTAATATTTCAGGAATTGACCTCATCGTTTCTCCACTGTGACATCACACTGACTGGGGGATGGGGGGGCTGCACAACGCTCTTCTTTCTTTGAACCAGAAATGGACCAGGTGGATCCAGGGGGACCTGCTGACTCAGGACATCTCTGAGATGAAGTCTCCACCTTCATCCTGCTGCCTCCCATCTGCTATCATCACCATGGCGACAACATCATCTGTGATCTGTATGAAGATGTTTCTGCATCAGAGCGGTGATGTCAATGGAGTGGGCGGTGCCTCCGTCAGGATGGAAGAAATGTTGGTGTCACCCCGAGACACCACAGACTGTAAACAAAGATGGCCGACGCCTTAGAGTCGGTGCCCACTGGTCTCTGAGCTGAACCATCATCGCCATCTTGGGAGTGTCTGACTCCGACCCCCACCTCCCACTAAGTATAAATATCGAAAAGGAGGAGCCTGAGACTTTGGTGCATCAGTCAAAGAGACCAGAGTCCTGATGCCGCACCTATCATCATCATCATCATCATCATCAGACCCATGTTTCCTCTCACTTACTTCCTTTTGGTGACTCCACACAGAAACAGACTCAGACTGTTTCCTAGCAACAGCCCAGTTATAGATCTATAGGAGCTGACTGGTCAAACATCAACACATCACAAATCACCTGACGACATCACCTCAGTCTCAAATGGCACCGACACCAACAACTGTTTTCAGTGGCATCACGGAGCGGCGGCTGATTGGCTGAGACTGATGAGACTGTGTTTGCTCTGAGGAGGAGGAGAAGAAAAGATGAAGAGGAGGAGAAGGAGGAGGAGATGAGGATGACTTTGACACTCTGGTTTGTTTCAGCTGTGTCTTGTTCCTATTATTCGACTTTAACTTGGAGATAAAAATAGAAACTGTAAATATGATGGAAGTCCGACTGAGTCACTGAGGATGACAAGGTTCCTCTGGTTCCGTCATGTGACTTTAACCTCTGGTCAGTATTGGGTTCGATATTGATGATTCCAGCTCAACAGCCAATCACAGCGAGTGACCAGGAAGGGTCATCAACCGGATGTTACTACTTTCATAACTCACACACATGGACGCTCGTACAGGAAGAAAAGCCGCTGGTGTAACTACACTGTCAAACAAACCTCATTTACAACAGCTCACACTGAGAATTTCCCATCAACCCCTGCAGGATTTAGGGCAGGTGAAGGAGCCATCAGAGGAGGTGCTGATGACCCCATGATGACATCACAATGACCTCATGATGACCTGCCAGCGTCATCTACATGCAGGCTTCATCAGGAATCAAACGGAGACTCTGCAGTGACCCGTGTGACCAGTTTAAAGAGGAGCTCTGCAGGATTTTCACATGGCTATGCTACATTACCTTCGTTAAACAGATGATGGGAAGCCTGCGAAGCTAGTTCAGGCAGACAACTCGAGCTGCGCCCATCCTGATCAGCTGATCAGTCACATGCTCGCCTCTCCAAATAAGGCTATGTAAACCCCCTTGCTTACCCGCTCATCCTGGCAATGCTGCCGCTGCTGCCCTGCTGCTGCCCTGCTGCTGCTGCTGACCATCACATTGCTGCTGCTGCTCCGGCTGCCACAGCATCCACCTGTGGGCTCTGTCTCTATGATCCCCTGCGGGGGTCTGCTTTCATTCCCTGTTAGGTCTGTGAAGCAGATCATTATTCAGGGAATGAATAACTGAGACAGAGCCTGAAGCCAAACCTGCTGCAGCCCTGCTCAAGAATACCTATGCTCTGCTTCAGCTTGCCATGCGTATGTGTAACTTCAGTTCACTTCAGGAATGGTTTTGGTTACATACATGACTTGTAACATGTTACGGTAGAACGGAGGCTCTCTGTCCTGCACCTGCGTCTCTGGGCTGAAAACCAACCTCGCAACATCAGTGCAGCACTTGGCCTCCACCCCGGTGCCCCAGCTCTCATCTCTGCGCACCGCGACATCAATGCCCTCCGTAACCCATAATCTTTTGTTTATGATGGTTAAGACAACACAAATACAGAGGCCATAAAGCTGCTCTCAACGTCAAAGATGTCAAACACAAATTTAAGGACAACCACATTTCGAAGCTAACACAACAATCGCCAGCTAAGCTAATCATCACAATAGTGGTTCTGTCCATGGTTTTGTTTTGTGTTCAAGCAGCTGATGGAGACAAAACTAACTGTCAGTGTGACCCCCCCCCCCCCCCCCCTTCAGACCAATTCCTGTCATTATCTTTCAGAAAGTACATAAATGATTTAATTAATTGGTGATTGATTGATGATTAACTTGTGACCCTGACTCTCAGCTTCCTGTTGCAGCTGTCAACATTTTTAATATTTCCTCCTTCTTTATGTTTTGTCTCTGAGAACATGGGGAAACCATCCAGAGATCAATAATCAATAACCAAGTGAATAGTGGCCACCCTCAGTCATGCAGCATCATGGAAGCAGAAGGGCCTCACTGCGCATGCTCAGAGCCTGAGGTCCACAGGAATGAAGGCAACGTGGTCTTTGAGTGCATTGTCAAGGTTTTGATGGACCGGTGGAAGGTGGTGACAACCCCGCTGTGTTTCAGCATGC
>MU270002.1:655087-685087 GCA_021432705.1 Caranx ignobilis | reverse complement strand
CGTTCACGTTAGCATGCTGCTAACTAGCTGTATTTCTTAATGTGTTAGAGTTCAGTCCAGTCACTGAGGTACTTGTACTTCCACAGTACATGTTGTACTTTCTGTCACTGCCAACTTTATATATTCAAATATTATAAACACAGTGTGAAAATACTTTCAGTAAAAACGATCATTTATGAATTAACATGATAATAATCTAATCAATTAATATAATTATCAGAGCTTTTACTTTGGTACAATTAGCCAGCTAAGGAAATGAAAATGACTTGACCTGACTCTGCGCCGTTGCTGTGAGCCCCCCCCAACCCTCTCCGCCTGCAGGGGTGTGTCGCTGTGGTCCAGTGTCTTTCTGAGAACAGAAGTGACTGATATTTCTGTGGTGACAGTGAACGTTACGCCAGCTGCTGTGACAGTGTTGATCTTTGACACTGATGAGGTCCTGAACGCAGCACAGCTGTTACATCTGCACACAAACAGGACGTGTTGTTGTTGTTGTTATTGTTGATGAGGCTGATGAAGATGTCGTTCTTGTTGTTGATGATGAGGCTGATGAAGATGTTATCGTTGTTGATGAGGCTGAAGATGTCGGTCTTGTTGATGATGAGGCTGATGAAGATGTCAGTCTTGTTGTTGATGAGGCTGATGATGTTGTTGTTGATGATGAGGCTGATGAAGATGTCGTTCTTGTTGTTGTTAATGAGGCTGATGAAGATGTCGGTCTTGTTGATGATGAGGCTGATGAAGATGTCGTTCTTGTTGTTGATGATGAGGCTGATGATGTTGTTGTTGATGATGAGGCTGATGAAGATGTCGTTCTTGTTGATGATGAGGCTGATGAAGATGTCGTTCTTGTTGTTGTTAATGAGGCTGATGAAGATGTCGTTCTTGTTGATGATGAGGCTGATGAAGATGTCGTTCTTGTTGTTGATGAGGCTGATGAAGATGTCGGTCTTGTTGATGATGAGGCTGATGAAGATGTCGTTCTTGTTGTTGATGATGAGGCTGATGATGTTGTTGTTGATGATGAGGCTGATGAAGATGTCGTTCTTGTTGTTGATGATGAGGCTGATGAAGATGTCGTTCTTGTTGTTGATGATGAGGCTGATGATGTTGTTGTTGATGATGAGGCTGATGAAGATGTCGTTCTTGTTGTTGATGAGGCTGATGAAGATGTCGGTCTTGTTGATGATGTTGATGATGATGATGATGATGATGTTGTTGATGTTGTGGCACCTCTTTGACACAGGTTGGACTTTTGACTCTTTTTGTGAGGGGTCAGAGGTCAGAGGACATTGTCATGATGCTGTGTAAAGCCCTTTGAGACATACTTTAAAACTGGGCTATACAAATAAAATTGCCTTGCCAGTACTTATACTGTAGTACTATGGTACTTAAACTGCAGTCCTTGCACTGTAGTACTTGTACTTAAAGAAAAGTAAATTCTGGGTCTTTCTCTGCTGTTTACACTCGACTCTGTCGATGCCTGAAAACACCAGCACTGAAAACATGAGGTTGTTCACATTCGTGCAGCTTTTCCATCTGCGCGCGCGCGCGCGCACACACACACACACACACACACACACGCACACACACGCACACTGCCCTCCTGTCTCTGAAGAATGCAGTGTGTGTGTGTGTGTGTGTGTGTGTGTATGAATGGGTACATGTTGAAGCATTAAATTGGCCACCTGTTGCTATCCTTTCTCAAACACACACACACACACACACACACACCCTCAGTCTTTACTTTCTCAACCAAACACTGAAGGATTTGTGTGTGTGTGTGTGTGCGTGCGTGCTCTGGTATGTGACTATGGACAGACACACACACACACAAACACACACACACACTCAGTAATCCAGGCATGTCAGTTCCTGTCTGTGTGTTCTTGTTCGTCACTGTATCTCTGGAAAACGATCCTGCTCGTTGTTTCCCGCCGCTACTGCCTGCCAGTCGAGTGTGTGGGCAGAGCGACCTGCAGGTCGGTCGCTACAGCAACAGGCTGCTCAGACTGAGGCAGGAGACAGAGGAGAGCAGTCGGCATGGACAGAGAGCAGGGGTCTGAGGAGAAGCCGGAAGTCTGACAGGAAGCAGCAGGTAGGAACAGGAAGCTGGAGACAGGTCACATGGTTTGGGTTCAGACTGTTCTGGGTTCATTTTGCTTTTGGCTGCTTCTTTGGGACCTACAGGCCGTTAGCTTAGCTTAGCACAAAGACTGAATGCAGAGGGAAACTGTTAGCTTTGTTCAAATTAAGTAGACAACATTCAGCTAGCCTCAGGCTAACACACTAACATGCGCTGACTGAGTGACAGGTTTACAGCTCTGAGGCGTCCAAGGCTACATCCATGCTAACACCGTTAGACCAGCTCCATACCAGAGTTCATCTCTGTGGGCATCCACATCATCATCATCATCCACCTCCCCCAGTGTTTTCAAAATAAAACACAACCTCAGATTTTTGTAAATGAAACAGGACCAGCAGTGTTTCCATAACACAGTGAACCTAACCCTTCATTTACAGGCAGTATGAGTGTCTTAGCTTGTTAGCCTGTTAGCTTGTGGAGAGTGAGACAGGACGCTCCGATTGGACCGAGGAGACGAGCGTCACCACACAGGTGGAAACAAGAAGAAAACCTGCTCTGGTTCTGGTTCTTGAATAACAGCACGGTGGACATATCCATCCGCCACTCAAACTAGTTCCTGTTACTCCAGAGCTAAACTGTATTTACCATTTATCATCATCATCATCATCATCTTCATCATCATCAGAGTGAAACCTTCACGATGCTGAGGTGTTTGGGGTGATGAAGAGGAGGATCAGCTGTTTCGCTCTGACTCTAATCAGAGAGGAAGATGGGAAGTGTAGTCTCTGACTCAACCCCCTCCACCCCCCACCTCATCAGTTCTTGGAAGAGAGCTGCAGATTCATTGAAACATGAGTTCTGGTTCTGGTTCTGGTTCCACTCCGTGGTTCTCCAGCTGCTGTAGGACTCAAACATCATGAGGTCATGATGCAAGGCGTTGACATGTCAGAAATGTCCGACATCAAAGAGTCACAGGTTTGATCTCAGTGAGGTGTTGATGTGCATCTGTCAGCTGATCAGGTTTCACAGTCTCATCTGGTTCAGACCTGAGGTCCCGTTTCTAAAGCCAACCACTCGAGCTCAGAGTTCACTGAGACACTAAGATCCCAGGTCTGGATCACACCAGCTGATACCAGAGGCTCAGATCATCAGAACCTGTAAACACCTCAGTCTCCTGGGCCCAGTATTTCAAAAGTGATCTGACAGGATCATCCTGGTCGGATTGGATTAAATCTTGATCTGATCTGAAAACTGGGTGTTTTCAACACAGATCCAGAGCTGAATCCTGCTCCTGAAGATCAGGATTCAGCTCTGGTTATCCAATCCTCCCTCCCTTGAATCCAGATAAAAGGCTGGATTTGGGTATTTCAAAAGTTAAGGCAGAGATCTGGATCAACCAAAACCTCAGGATCAGTTTGATCCCACCTCAGAGGTGGAGTTGACTTGGATTGACAAAGCCTCGGCTCCACTTCTCCTAGATAATGTTACTTTAGATGTTCATTACACTTAATCAAAATTGTTAGTGTTTTACTTTTGACGAATAATTGAAGTAACTGAAGACATTTAAAGCACAAATACAGACCTGTTTCTCTATAGCTTCACCAAACACTGGAACTTCTTTGTACCAAAATGTCCAACATACATGTGTGGTCAGACAAAGACGACAGGAATGCAGCGTCCAAACAAACTTTAAGTAAAGCCAACAACACGTGATACAAACAAAATGAAGACATTTTAAATAATGTGGCCATGTGGTGCACGCATCTGCCCTTACCTGTCTTCTAGGTCAGTCTGTGAAAGGCCTGGAAATTAGGAAGAAACAGCAAGGACCAGGAAGAGGTTTTTCTCACTGGGGGTGGGGTGGGGGTGCTCAACATGATTAGTGTGATTGACTGTACACATGTGCATATTCAGGCACTTTATGCCAGGGAATGGGAGCATGTAAACAGAAAGGGCCGGTTGCATGTTCCCCACAAGCTGCATGTTAATCATGCAGCGTGCTGACCCTGTTCTCACCAGCTGTGCTGTGAGATGGCCTGCGTCTGTACGAAGTAGACTGCCTCCGATGGCATCCGCCTTGTGTGGAGCACAGAAAGCTTGTTAATTTATCTGTGCCTGCATCGTGCTACATAACATAGCACAAACAGGGAGAGTGCCACTACAGGAAGCTGTCATTGATGGACCTCCTCCCTGCGCAGGAGGCCCTGTCCTACTGCCGCCGCCGCCGCCACCACCGCCACCACCGCCACTGCAGTCTGATGGTCCTACTGGAAGAGACATTAAACTATACGAAGTGTACACTTTTCCATGTTACAGTGTATTTCATATGCCGCACATTCAAGCACTTTCAGGGCACATTTTCATGCTTCTCATTTAATGAAGCCAAATTTGAGCACAATCAGATAAGCCTGAAAATGCACATTGTTTGAATGTGACTGTTGTTGAAACAGGCAGCAGCCACCTGTTCCCTACCTGTGGTCTTCATTAGCCGTGGCATTGCTGAGTGGCCCATGGCTGTGATCCTCTTTAAGTAGGAGGGGAGGGTGTATGAAGATTATCCTTGTCATCACCACAGTAATTGTGTTTATGACAAAAGCATGACATCACCGGCATCACTGAAACACGTAGTTCAACCTCAGACAGTGTAACGTTATGTTTCCTCAGCACTGCACCGGGCTGCCCTGCACCGGCCTGCCCTCACCGGCCTGCCCTGCACCGGCCTGCCCTCACCGGGCCGCACACATGTAGCTACTGAGCCGCTGTGCTGCCAGTGACAGAAACTCTGGACAGGTTGGTGTTAGTTTAAAGAGTTAATACATGAAGTACGTCACATTAATTCCCCTGTAAATTAAACCACAGACCGCAAACTTGATCCACAGAGCCGGCTACGTCTCTAGCCCGCTAGCTATTTAACACGCCAGTCAATGGAGCCGAGTTAGCTGCCGTTAGCACGAGTTAGCTGCCGTTAGCATGAGTTAGCCGCCGTTAGCATGAGTTAGCCGCCGTTAGTACGACGTCGGCTCAACAGATCGATACGCCCTCGTTTCAAGTCGGTGACAGTTCAAATAGTTGGTTCGCATCGCATGTTGTTTGGCGTTTGTGTGGTTTTAAAAACACGACACATTAGACGACGGTAAACTCACACTTTAGACGTGAAGGTCCCAGCTGCTCCTCTCGTCAGGTCGTCCGCCATGTTTCGATCCGGAGGCTGAGGCGCGACATTTTGAAATCCGTATCCGGTCAGATCCGGATCACGGTGATCCACCCTGCCGGTGTTTAGAAACACTCAAAGTCAGCAGGATCACCTTGATCCGTGACTGAGAAAAGCGGGATTTCATTATCCGGATTACTCTGATCCAGATCACAAGTTTTGAAATACTGGGCCCTGGTCTGTGGTTCTGAGACGGTGTGTGTGTGTGTGTGTGTGTTCCTGATCCTGGACCAGCCGCTGATTTATCTGTCCTACCTGGTCCAGTCTGACGACAGCTCGTCTCACCTTTCACTGCGTCTCTGTTTCAGGTTCTGGTCTCTCAGACATGTCTCCGCTCAGAGTCGCTGTCCTCGCCTTCCTCGCCGTCCTCCTGGCCCCGCCCTGCGCAGGTCAAGGTAGGTCACGTGACATCAGGGTGGCTCTCTGGTTCGGGGTCAGTTTTTTAGGAACAGGCGACATTAAGTGGAGTTCATTAGCAGGCTAAGCTCCGCCCCCTCCCAGTGAACCGTTCCACCTGACGCCTGCTGCAGTGACGTCACAGGACGTTTGGTATTGATCATCAGTCTGATCACAGCTGCACAGTCCAGATGTTGATGGATGCAGGTCCTCCAGAGGGGGCGGAGCTTGCCGAGCCAAGCGTTAAAACCTTAACCAGTTTTCATGATAAACAAGCAGAGTGAGTGACGTTCACAGAGAAGACACTGATCGATCCTGATCAATAAACTAAATGATGAAGACGTTTCTCCATTGGAGTATTTTACTTTGAAGTCGAGCGACTGAAATTCTTGTTGATGTCACTGGTGTTTCCACCTGATCACTAGTATTGATGACTTACACTGATCACTAATACGAATCACTAGTATCGATCACTTACACTGATCACTAGTATTGATCACTTATATTGATCACTAGTATTGATCATTTACACTGATCACTAAGGTCAGGAGTTTCGTTCACTCTGTTTTTTGTCTCGTGTTCAAACTGAGAGAAGAAACAGACGACACTTAAAGAAGCTTCTCTTCATTTGACACCTTTGCCCCCCCCCGCCCCCGCCCCCGCCCCGTGAGTCAGCTGGCAGCAGATTAATCAGAGCAACTCTGGGTGTTGAGGATGGAAACAGGTGTCAGGACGAAGGTCCAGGATCAGCAGGACCACCACCGAGAGGCCGGGGGTTGGGGGGAGGTCGTGCGTGCGTGCGTGCGTGTGTGTGTGTGGGGGGGGGGGGGGGGGGGGGGGGGGGAGTGTGACATTGGGAGCTTTGTGAATCTCTGTGCCAGTGGCTGCTGACCTCAGAGCTCCATTGATGGTTATGGTTAAAGTTCAGGTGGGATCCTGTTCAGGTGACCTCACCCCCCACCCCCTCCTCATCCTCCTCACCTCCCCCACCCCCTCCTCACCCCACCAGCCTTGTAAAATAATCACCTGCAAGTATTAAAACCCTCCGACTTCCACAGACTATCCCTCTGACTCATGTATTTTTGATTCATGACCTCTGACCCTGACCTTTGACCTCTGATATGAGCCGTTACTGCATTGACTCTGTTAAAAATATATTGAGGTTTTAATATCAATATAATATTAATTAATTATTCATTAGCACTAATTAGCAGGTTTCCTTAGCTTTCTGACTGAGTCCTTCATGGTCCAACGTATCCCAGGATTCATTGCATCTCACAAACGAGAGCCAACACCACAGTTAAATCTGTGTGTTATAACCAGAGACCTTAAAACCAGGATGTCAAGGTTGCTAGGCAACAGCGAACCTAAGCCTATGCTTAACGACAAGGGCAGGAACAAAGACCCTCCATGGACCAGACAGTTGTTCCTGTTCCATGAGACACAGCTTTTGTCAGATTGTTAGCTTAGCTCGTTAGCTAGCTAGTTAGCATACAAATGAATTAGCCTTTGACTGAGACCCCCATCTGTGCTAATGATGCTAACAGCAGTTTATGCTTGCCTCTGTTGTTGAAGGGGATCATACACTGGAATCTTGGCTCCACCTCTTTGCCCATATTTGGATTAGCTATGCCTTGGGGGCAGAGTGGGCGGGGTCAGGGTCTGCCAAGATGTCGACAGTGTTGCAGCTCACACCTGAAATCTATAGCTGTCGTCTCAGATGTGACGTCCGTCTTCATCCCCGGAGGAGCCGTGTGTATTTCTGAGGTCATACGTTAGGTCACAGTGAGGTCACACATGAGGTCACAGTGTGACACCTGATCAACTGCTGCTGCATCAACACTTACCTTGATTATAGCTGCTGGCTCTGATTGGATGGGTGAAGAGGAACAGGTGACTCAACCAATCAAGGAGCAGCAGAGCAGGGAAGGAGGTGACGTCAATCAGACGAGTGTTCGTCATCAAACACACACACACACACACACAAACAAACACACACACACACACACACACAGGGAACAAGCTGAGACTCTCCAAAAGGAGAAGTCATCTACGAATCCCCTTTTCAGCAACATCCAGTCACAGAGCTTCACTCTGTTGTTTCCACAGAATCAGATCAATCAGTTCAGCCCCCTCCTCTTCATCACTCCTCTTCATCACCTCATATTCGCATTGTCCTCTTCATCACCTCCTCCTCATCAACCCCCTTCCTCGAACAGAGTTATTCAGGGGCCCCAGGGGCCGGGGCCAGGGCCCTTCAGGACAAAAATAGGCTCTTGTGTCCACCTCGGTGTCAGTGAAGGCATCACCAGTGCTGATGATAAATCATGTTGGTGGGTGTGGCTCATGACTGAGTGGCGGTTCATTGTTCTGGTTAATCCCCCCCCCCCCCAGCTGTCAGATTAACCCCACGCTCTCCGTTGTCGCTGCTCTCACATAACACTTAGCACCTCCCAGCTGTTGTCAGAGTCGAGGACGAGCCCGTTGTCTAACGACTCCCTTTGAAAACAATACTGCCTCATTCCTGCTGATACTTGATCCACTGTGGCTCTGCTTCACCTGAGCTCAGAGGTCAAAGGTCACGGTCTGTGGGCTAAACGTGGAGCCGGTGTTCCCGTCAGTGACCCGCTCCCAGTTTGATCCTCAGGAGAAAAATAAAGTCTCTGTGTTTTCATTCGTCCAAACATTACAGAGGAATTTAGATAATCTGTGATGTTCAAGTGCTGCTGGGAAACTCCAGCGTTCAGGGACTCAGACACACTGTGGGGATGGAGGTTTGAGTTAACCTGGACTCACGGAGATACTGGTTGAAGTTTGGAGGTCAAAGGTCACAAAACTTGAGACTTCATACAGAGACATGAAACAGAGAGAAGGACTGACAGTAAAGACTGTCTCGGTTGAGAGGAGGGGAAGGGAGGGAGGTAGGGAGGAGGAGGAGGTGACAGTGGTGGTGTTTTCCTTAGAGCAGTTGCAGCAGCATCAGCTGTTTCTGTGTCTCTGACAGACGAGCTGCTCAGACCCTGAACGCCACGTGCCTTGGCGGCTGCCAGGGTCAAAGATCAAACCGCCTGATACTAATGTCCCACCAGAGACTGAAGCACTGAATGACGCCCTGACACAGACTCTCCATGACACACACTCTTATTTTGACAGCTTCCTGTCTCTGATGTGACCTGTTCTGACTCCAACAGGAAGTGACTGCAGCTGCAACATCACCAACAGCCTCTGTGACGAGGGCGGAGTCTGCAGGTGAGACACTGTGTCGTCATCATCATCACGACAGCATCTGTCATTTACTCTCACACATTAACTGTTGCTGCTGCAAGGGATTGTGGGATGGCATCATCTGTAGTGCTTCCTCTCAGAATAAAACCTCCTGTGTGTTTGTGTTCCAGGTGTGACCCGGGATGGGCTGGTGAGCGCTGCGAGCGCTGTGTCCTGATGCCAGGCTGCGTTCATGGTTCCTGTGAGCAGCCGTGGCAGTGCAGCTGTGACCTGGGGTGGGGGGGTCGTTTCTGTGACAAAGGTCAGACACGAGTTGACCTTTTTTCATGTTTGTTTGTTTGTTTGTTTGTTTACTTCTTCCTGTTATTGTCATTGCCTCAGACCTGTCTGTGTGCTCCGAGCGGCAGCCATGTCAGAACGGCGCAACCTGTGTGATGGAGGACAGCGGCGAATACACCTGTCTGTGTCCAGAAGGTTTCCACGGCAACAACTGTCAGTTGAAGACTGGACCATGTCACCAGAGGAGGTCAGTTCACACAACGTTGTGTTTCTGGGGACACAATAAAGTGAGGGACCAGTCTGGGGCCGTCAGTTGTTCTTCTTCTTGACTTTAGAAGTGGTGCAGACGGCTACCTGTTAGTGGGGTTTGACAATAAGCTGAGTTTTTTAGAACATCAGTGTTACATGATTCACATGCTGTTGATCACATGGACTGTTAGCTTAGCATTAGCCCTTAGCCTGGACTAGGGCCAAGGCCACCGTAGTAATCTCCACTCCATGAGACGCCACTCCCATGATGCTCACATGACCCTCTTCTTCCTCTTCCTCTTCTCGTGTCTCCAGGTCTCCGTGTAAAAATGGCGGCCTGTGTGAAGACGCTGATGGCTTTGCAGAGGAGCTGACGTGTCGTTGTCTGGCCGGCTTCACAGGCCGGCGCTGTGAGACAGATGTGGATGACTGCCTGATGGCACCATGTGGGAATGGCGCCACCTGTCTGGACGGGATCAACCGCTTCTCGTGCCTCTGCCCCGCTGGTTTCACCGGGCGCTTCTGCACCGTCAACCTGGATGACTGTGTGAGTCAGCCCTGCTTCAACGCCGGCCGCTGCCTCGACCGCGCCGCCGGCTTCCAGTGCATCTGTCAGCCTGGCTACACTGGAGCCACCTGTGAGACGCCACTCAGGAACCAGGACACCCATGAGCCGGGCCGGACCGGGAGGGGGGGGGTAAGACATCACATGACCACCGGAGGAAACCAGAGGACTGGCAGTAACAGCAGTCGTTATGATGAGCGGCTGTTTAAGGTGACGGTGAGCGAGCGCGGCACCTCCGGCCTGACGGAGGTCCAGTTCATCGTCCTGTTGGTTCTGGCCGGACTGACGTTCACTGTGGTGCTGCTGACCGCCGCTGTCGTCCTGCAGGGTCACTGCAGGAGCTGTGGCCATGCCCCCTGCCTGCCACTGTCATCATCATTAACATCATCATCTCGACAAGGAGAGAAGAGTAGGCGGCGAGCACAGCTGGACAAGCGGGACGGTCAGATCAGCTTCCTGAACACTGCAGAACCAGAGAAGAAGAAAGTCAACATGGATGTTGTCTAGATGGCGTCCGAGCATAGGAATGAACAGAGGGAGGGAGGGAGAGAGAGAGAAAGAGAGACAGACAGAGAGAGCGAGAGAGGGAGGACATGCTCTCTCACCCAGCCTAAGGGAGCAGGGTCAGAGGTCAACATCTGACGTTGACCTGACAGCCACACCTGCCTCAGGTTCAAGGTCAGCTCTGAATCTCCCAGAATACAACTACTGGTGATGAACCGTGACATCATAACCTGGTGTGAGGACACGTTCCCTAAACTACAACACCCATGAGCCTCTGTTGCCATTGCCATGAAGATGATGTCATGAAGAGCTAACGTAGCTTTAGGTTCCACCTGGTCACCTGACACAGCTTTGAGTTCTGTGATTGGGTGTTTCTCACCCAGGTGCATCTTGGGAGTTGGAATTCTCACTCACATCGTGTGATGGAGCTACTGTTTTCATTGGTGGTTTGATCACAGCTGACGTCACTATGTGTTGTAAGACAGACGACTCTCACAGGTGAGTCTTGCCTGTCTCACAGGTGAGTCTCACAGGTGAGTCTCGTCTGTCTCACAGGTGAGTCTCATCTGTCTCACAGGTGAGTCTCACAGGTGAGTCTCGTCTGTCTCACAGGTGAATGTAATGACGTGTCTTGTTTTACGCTGGTTTACAGAGAATCCTCATACACATGTTTTTCTGTAATTATGTCTTGTTTTAAATATTTAACGTGTAAATCTGTTTCTTGTGGTCTGTGATTCATAACATGTGATCATTGAATTAATCTGGTCAACGTCTGGTCTAGGGAATTCTGGGTAAAGCTCATCTAGGGAAGCTCTAGGGAATTCTGGGTAATACTTATAAACAACCCTGATCCAATCTCTGACCTGTTTGTTTTACTCTTGAGCAAATTGACAGCAGGAGAAACAGAAAAACAAAATGGCTGCTGTCTCCATAACAACATCATCAGGTTTCTGTTGAAGCTGTTGCCACGGTAACACTGGTCTCAGGCCTGAGGTGTAACATGGTATCACTAACCGCTAAAAAACAATGGAGACTGACGAGTTATTAATGTTATTAATTAATGAGAAGGTTGAAGACGTTAAAGAGGTTAAAATACACATCTGAGATGATGAGGCCACAGGTCACTGGATGGTTACCAGTATGTTATGTTTATGTTATCAGTACGTTATGTTTACGTTATCAGTACGATATGTTTGGTATCAGTACGTCATCTGTGGTCATGTACAGAAGGTTTACCACAGTGACAAGTCTTCAATCTTCAGGATTTTAAGCACGATTTAAAATTAATTCAATAAAGTGACAGAATTTAAAGTTTGATTAGTTACCAGAAGAGATGAGCTCGGCTCAGGGAGGAAGTGGACAGTCTTGAATCACACACACAGCCAGTCATGCCTTCTGGTATGCGGTATCATGTATTGGTAGGTAACAAAACTAGGAAACCAAAAGGTACAATAATTAACAAAAGGTAAATGAGTGTCAGTTTTTGGAACGACCATTAAATAACCTTTAAAAGCACTATGATTAATTCCCAAACTTTAAAAGCCAAATCCACATTTCAAGTGGTGAAGTCATAGTTCTGAAGAATCAATTCAGTCACATGCAGCACTAACATCAACCTAACTCAGCCCATACGATCCCACTTCCAGGTTATTAAGGTCAAGTCCTTGTATGTCCCCAGTTCAGTCCATATGTAAGAGTCTGTGTGTTGGGTGGTGGCTCAGTTCTCCTACCAGGACCAGCAGGAGAGAATGAGTGAGGCTGGGCTGTGGGGTCACCTCTTCAGGCTCCAGGCCTTCCATCCTGGTCTGCACACAAGACAGGATTGTCATTAATTATGATTCCTTCCACTGTCTCTACAGTCATGGCTTTCAAAGCATCTGCTTAACAAATGCACAGGATACCGACTCAACTAAGGTGCACAGAGCTTGAACAACAGAGTGTGCAACAATTCAAGTGCTTAATGAATTTACAAAGTGCATTAAAACACTCCAATAATACTGCAGTCTGACGTCATCAAGGTAGCATACAGTCACGCGTCAACATCCTCCTTTAGTTGTGGTTTACATTTATTCATTCATTCAGATACACACTCAACCCTGCATGGGCTTTAAAGTAATGCTAATCTCTAAAATAATCGGTCCCATTAAAATACACGGAGCGGCTACACTACGCTAGCAACGAACAACAAACACCAGCAGTTCGTTCACAATCAACCGACTCCAAAACCACTTGAACCGCCGTCACAACCAGAGCGACTTCCGGCTGCAGCTGCCGTGCCTCACTCACATGACCGACCGTATGACATCATTACAAGGGTAAGTAACGCGGTGTTTCAATCATGGATCTATCATAAGAGATGGCCGCCGGCCGCCGGGAGACTGAGGCTGGCCAGGCCGTAGCAACGGACAGAGCAGACCAACACGTCCACATACACACACACGGGGCTCACAGCTGAGAGACCAGGAAGCGAGGGGCGGGGCCGGCCGGCCGCCGGGAGACTGAGGCTGGCCAGGCCGTAGCAACGGACAGAGCAGACCAACACGTCCACATACACATACACACACACGGGGCTCACAGCTGAGAGACCAGGAAGCGAGGGGCGGGGCCAGATGGCTGGGTCCGGGCGGCGGTCGCGGCACACCACGGGCTCACGCCAGCCAGCCTGAGCAGAGACTCACCCCTAACGATCATATCAACGATCATAATCAACCTACAATCACACCGTCTTACTTTTTCAACCACTGTCTTTGTTTTCAAGCCCGTGTGAGTCTTGTAAAAGTCTTAAAACTCGTTCTTTAAATCCGCTATCATAGTATCATGAACGCGCAGCGCCAAAACCAGAACGCCGATTGCGCGTTTTCATTGCCCAGAGGCATGATGGGAGGGGCCCAAAGCATCATGGGGGGTGACTCTACTACGCATATTCAGTGGGTCCATAACGCGGAAGTAAACCCGGAAGCCAGAAACTTTTTCGGCGTGTGCGCCATGGATCTATTATAAGAAATCAACCGCTGCCTTTTTCGATCCGGCATCCGGTTCATACAATACATCCATGGCTTCAATTCGTTCGCATCACCAGAGTACAGGTACAGTAGAAGCAGGCTGCTCCGAGCCCTCAGTGTCCGCTGCACATGACTGGAGCTCAGTTTGTGACTTGTTATTAGTACAGTATAGTATAGTATAGCATAGCATAGCATAGTACAGTATAGTATAGCATAGCATAGAATAGTATACTACAGTACAGTATAGTATCGTATAATATAGTATGGTATAGTGTGGTATAGTATAGTATAGTGCGGTATAGTATAGTACAGTACAGTATTGTGTGGTATAGTATAGTATAGTGTGGTGTGGTATAGTGTAGTATAGCATTAGTTAACGTAGTCCCTGCTTTTAGAACAAATGTTTAATTGGACTCAAAGACAAATATTTATCCAACAAATCTGAACATTTCTAGATGAATGTTGTAAAACTGAAACTTCACGTATCATTTTATAAATTGTCAGGTTCTGTTTCATTTGTCAACGTTCTTATTTTATTCATGAAGTGTTTATCAGCTCTTCACTGCTGCCTGGGTTTCTCTGAGACTTTCTGTAGCTTCTTCTGATTTTTATTTATCTCATTTTTCCTCATATTTTATTCATTTGCTTTGATTGTTTGTAAATCTTCTGTTCCTGCTGTCATACCTGTTTGTTGTTTAACATGAATGAAGAGTTAAAAAAGAGAGAAGAGCTGGTCACATCTGGTCGCACCTGGTCATATCTGGTCACATCTGGTCCCACCTGGTCATATCTGGTCACACCTGGTCACATCGGGTCACACCTGGTCCCACCTGGTCCCACCTGGTCCCACCTGGCCATATCTGGTCACACCTGGTCACATCTACTCACACCTGGTCACACCTGGCTCAGCTCCAGGTGTGACAGCGTTCAAAGACGAGTCAGAGTCAAAGCTTCTTACGAAGCTGTAAACAGTTTTATTGTTGTGACATCAGAGCAGCAGAGCCAATCAACAGAGCAGAAGTTACATTCATCAGAACCACAGGCGCCGCCGTCCGATGAGGCTGCAGACCGGAGCCACTGTTCATGTTCAGGTTCGACTGAAGCTAGGTCAGCTACAAGAAGAATGGCTGGGTTGCAAGGTTGTGGAGAATCCTCCGGTGGGACGGACCAAGGCCACCTGGACCAGAACAGGTCTGCACCACCTTCACTGGACTCTTCTCTCTCATTAGATAATTTAACATTATGTTAATAAAGGGTTTTTATCACAATGAGTTTGCAGCTAAAGGTCAAAGGTCACCAATGTCCCACAGAAGATCTACAAACTGGCAACCCAAACATTTCTCTTATTAATGTCTGGTAACTGATGTAACACACACACGCGCGCACACACGCACACACACACACAAAGTAACAAACAGATTTGGAACATGACCAAACTTAAAGAAAATCAGATCAAACATGAAAAATAATTAAAAGCCTGAGAATAAAAAATGTTCTTTAGAAGAAATCAATCATTAGTAAATGACTGATTAATGATTGATTAGCTGTTGATTGTACCTTCTAAAACCTGACTGAACAGAGCCTCATCAGAGGGAGGAAGTGAACACACCTGCTGATCAAACACCTGTCTGTAAGTCACTTGGTGTGTTAAGGTTTTGTGCCATCACTCACTCTGTCCTCATCTATGTACAGGTGCTACATTGAACCATGCGGAGCATGTGATTGGCTAACAGCCGTCAGGTGATCTGACAATCCAGAGAAGTGCAGTGCAGAGAAACAAAAGGGAACATTCAAACTCCAACAGAAGAATAAACAAAGAGGAGAAAGTGAGAGTTTAACAGGAAGTGGGTGTGTTTGTGGGAGGGGTCACATCTCAGTCTCAGCCAATAAGCTCTCACCTAGACCTGACGTCAGCAAGACCATCTGGGGGCTGGAGTCTGTGGGGTTAAAGAACAACACGTTTAAGGAGCAGACCAAGAAACTACAGATCTTCTCTACGTCACATCTGATCACCGATCAGTTTTTATATTGATTTCTTCATCTGGAACAAGTCCCTGCAGACGATGCTCCGCTAAATGATCCCAAACAACTTCTGTCAGACAAGTCAGACCTTAAGTGGGTCAGAACTGTCTCTGGAGTTAGAGTATTGTCGACTGATACCACTATTAGCTTGGTTAGCTTAGCTAAGCTTAGCTTAGCATGACCCATGATAACCCTGTGATACATGTTCATCTGTGATCTTTACTTTCCTTCAGACAGAGCCAGACTCACGTCCACCCCCGTCCTCATGTTAAGCTTAGTTAAGCTAACCAGCTACTGCCTGTAGTTTCATATTTATTGTGCAGACATCAGTCAGATCCAACTATTTCTCTAAATGAAATCAATCTAAAAACTGATTTGGGAAAATGTTTGAATATACATTTAGGACATTAAGTGTTTCCTCTGAGTCCTCATTGAGCTTATGGACCTGGACCTGGACCTGGACCAGAGCTTTAGACAGAACAGCTAAGTGGACTCTCAGAGGAACCACAGACCTTCAAAGGAAGTATTGAGGAATATTCCTATAAATATTGATGATCAGAAGTAAGTGGGATTAGATAAAAACCACTTTGACCAGTTCTACACGAAGTCGGTTACTATACAAACACAAAACCTCCTACTGTCACCGGGACACCTATCACCACAGAACCAGGATAATACTGGGCTTAACTGGGACAAACCAGGTTAATACTGGACTCAACCAGGGAAGAACCATTTCAGTACTGGGCCAAACTGGGTCATAACCAGGTTCATGTGACTCTGAACCACTGTGTTGACCAAATGGACCGGGTTCGTACTGGGTAGAACAGAACCAGGACCAGAGGGAGGAGTTCTGGTTCTGCTCTGGTTCTGTGCAGTCTGAACCTGCCTCCCTGCCTTTGGAGACCAATATGGAGGGTAAACTGGGTAAACTGGGTAAACTGGGACAGGAAGTGAGAACAGTCTGTAGGGAAGGGGGGGATCAGCCCTTACTGCTGTGGGGGAGCCAGGTAGGGGGCTGGTACTTGTCTCTGATTGGATGGTACTTGTCTCTGATTGGTTGGTACTTGTCTCTGATTGGCAGCAGGGCCCTGCTGGAGGCGGGGCCTGGCTGGTGGGGCGGGGCCTCTCTGTCCTCATCCTCCTCTCCTTCAGACAGCAGGTCACAGATCTGCTGCTGCAGCTCCGGACTGATGTCGTTCTCTGCCAGAACCAGGACCCGCAAACTGGTCGGGTAGTTCTCCACCATGTCCAGGAACACCTGCACACAAGCATCCTGCTGTCAGTTAGAGGGAGAGGTTTTACACTGTGATGGACAAAGAGACATTTCTACTGTTTTACTTTTCATAATATATAATATATAAATCAACCCTGACAAACACAAACAACAAGAGAACAAGCAGACCAGGGCCCTGTACTACGAAGCAGGTTCAACATACAGGGGTTTCCTCCAGTTATCAGGCTTTATCTGCTGAACAATCGCAATCACGCTAAACGGTCACATGTAAGTCAAGTCAATGGTAAGTCAACCCAGGGTTTCCCAGTCTGGGTATGAGCACGTTCACATGAAAGGGGCGGAGTTTGCAGCATCTGACCAATCTTAACCCTAACCTAAACCCAGACATGGACACGTGTGACAGCAGCTGCAGCAGCAGAGCAGAGTATTTTTAAATGCAGACAATAATTCTGCTGAAAGATCAAATCCTGACAGAAAGAAACACAGTCGCTGCCGCAGAGTAGAGAAAGTGCTGCAGAGAATCACTGACTGTGTAAATGTATAAGTTCATAAGATTAAATAAAATCACTGCTCCGTCATTATGGGATGGCTCTGACAGGAATGACAGGAATCACATGTGTGTATTCCTCTTAACTCGCCTGTTGCTCACATGTAACCTTGTGGAGTGTGTGATGCAGAGCTCATACCCAGACTGAGAAACCCTGGGTTGACTAACGAGTTGATAACCACCGTCGTGTGAGCGTTTAACCTGAAAGCAATCGTTAGGTTAAGTGAAGCCAGATAACTGGAAGATACCCTGGTTCTGTTGAACCTACTTCGTAGCACAGGGCCCTGGTCTGAGGGTCCAGACTGAGTGAACAGATGTTCAGGTTGGTGTCGCCCCCTGCTGGACAGACATAGCAACAGCTGGACCTGACAGAGAGAGGAGGAGAAGAGGAGGAGCCACAAGCTCTGTGATTGGCTGACCTGTGCTGATTGGTTGGTCAGCCCGGTTCCCTCCAGGTCCAACACCTCCAGAGTTCTACTGGACGCCACAGCAACTGCCAGCATCCCTGCAATCTGATCACCTGGAGACAGAACCAGAACCATCACAACCAGAACCATCACAACTGGTGTTTGTGTCTGTGGCTGGTCAGTATTTGATATAGTTTATAAACAAGAAACTGATGGGTTATGGTTTTAAAATAACACACACACACACACACACACTCTGTTACCCAGGGGGTTGTAGTCCAGGTTGAGCACTCGGAGCTGGGAGCTGTGAGCCACAGCGATGGAGAGTCGAGCCCAGCCTTTAGAGCTGATTCCTGGGTTAGCACTGAGCGTCAGCTCCCTCAGACCTGCACACACACAATTTTACAACATCTAAAGTTAAGGCCTTAGTGTGTGTGTTTGTGTGTGTGTGTGTGTGTGTGTGTGTGTGTGTGTGTGACTGATCATCTAAATCCTCTGATTTCACACAGTGGTGATGAAGAATGATGTCTGATGGATCCAGGTCACTATGGATATGACCTGTCCTCTCAGCATCACTGCACCTGAGAGGTCAAAGGTCAGCTCCAGACAGGTGTCCTACCTGACTTGGCTCCATCCGGCGGCAGCATCCCACAGATCAGAGCCAGCGCCTCGTCTCCCAGCATGCAGTCGCCCAGGTCCAGACTGACCAGTGCTGGGTGGGTGGACAGCGCCGGGTTCAGGGTCACCAGGCCGGCGTCCAGCAGGGGGCTGCCATGGAGACTGGAGAGACAAAGCACATGCAGTTAGGGGGCGTGGACTTGTGACTCAGATGAGTTCAGGGGTCAGAGGTCACTCACAACAGGGTCTGCAGGGAGCGGTTGGTCTTGAGGGCATCGGCCAGGTGTCTGGTGCGGCCGATGCTGGAGACGACGCCCAGGTTGAGGTTGAGCTGAGCGAGCGAACGGGACTCAGCGACGCTGCGACAGATTCGACCGAAGTCTCTGTCGGAGAGTTGACAGCCGCGGACGCTGAGCAGCCGCACGCCGTCCTCCAGAACACTCTCACAGATGTCCTGCACCTCGGCTGGGGACAGCAGCTCCCCCGTGATCTGGATGGAGGCCGGCAGCATGTCCGGGGGGCGGGGACACTGGGAGCACTGGGACACCTGCAGGAGGAACCTGTCAGTCACACTCAAAGGCTCCGCCCCCTACAGGTGGACAACAGGCACTGATGTCATGACTTTCTTCTTCTGATGACTTTTAGCCGTTAGCAGTGACGGACATCAGCCCCCCTCCCACCTGAAGCACAAGGGCGGAGCACCTACCTGTGTTGCCATTGTTACCACAGGAACACTCCTGACCCTGGTGACCTGGTGATTTGTGTTCACACAAGTAACTCGGACAATCTGTTGTCATGGTAATGAAATGAAGAAAACGATGAGGTGTCGCCTAACAACAAAACCTGACTACGAGTCATAGCAACAATCTGTGGACCGGTCGTCTCCTAGGTAACGACTCTTCACAGCAACATCAGAAACACAAATAATCAATTTTAGTGATTTTAGTGATTATTGATCACTATTATTGACAATTGACATATCATCAATATGGCTCCATACACACTCCATACACAAGCTACTGTAAAGATCAGTCAATCAATTGATCAGTTGATTGAGTTGAGAAATGAACTGATCAGGTTTTTTATCTGCTGTTTCTGAACTTATTGATCATCTATTCATTTATTTATTTATCTTTATTCATCTGTCACAGGCAATAGATAGATGAATCTAAAAATCAATACATAGATAGATAGATCGACTGATATATAGATGAACTGATTGAATGACAGATCAATAGAAAGATGTGAGGAAAAAATAAACTGCAGAAGATCAATGATTGTTCAGTTTTCTCCCTCTGATCAATAGTTCTACTTCCTGTCATATGACATTAAAGAAAACTGATCAGTGTGATCAATTATCAATAGGTTCTGATAATAGTGGGGTCAGTTGTTACGTTTTCACAATGTGAAAACTTATCAACTGACCCCACTATTATCAGATTATCAGTAATCGATTAATCAAAGGTATTGATAAGAGCAGGTTTCTGATGGTCTGTGTGCAGCCGATTAGCTGTTAAGGTTGATCAAGTGATCAATAATTAACTCAGACTGTCATTAGTGCGACATTAAGATGATCAATTAACCTGATAAATGATCGATCAGCTCACGCGGGGAGGATCGGGACTCTCACACGCTGATGTCATCATCCGTGCCTCTGATCCCGCCGCAGGCCATGCGCCGGTTCTGATCCACCGCGGCGAACATCAGAGCCGATCGATCCGAGTAACGATTGATCCGGTTCGATCAGCGGCAGAGGAGCAGGTGGCGGAGCGGGAGGTCGGTGTGCTGCTCCGGGGGTCGGTCTGTCGGTGTGAGCGGTGAGTCCCGGTGAGCTCGTGCAGGTGACCGTTACTATGAGACACAGAGAGGGGAGGGAGAGGAGAGAGGGCTCACTCCGACAGGTTTAACGGGACCAAACACAGAACAGAGAGAAGGCGGCAAACGACAACAACAACAATCTGATACCTCACAACGTTCAGTATCGAACATTACGATACGTGATTAAAAATACTTCCAATTAGCTTCAGGCAGTTCACAAACTGAACATGATGATGAGATCAGATACAAAATCGATATTGATTCATGTCGATTTATTTTATATGATTTAACAGCCGAGGTTTAATCAGATCTCATTTTATTATTTTTTTTCTTTCAACATAACTAATTTGTTAATATAGAAAAGATGACGTCATTTATTCAATTATTATTGATCATTTTATAGATTACATAAGCATACACAGATAGATCTATGGATTAGGTGTTTGTGTATGGACACTGACCAAAAGTATCAAAGATAGTCTATTGATAACTAAGAGGAGTCAACTTTGATAGTTTGAGACTTCTCCTCTTTTACGTCATGAACTTGAACACACCACGACGTCGGTCTCTAGGATAATAAATCAATAAATTATATAAAGATGGTCAATCAGAACAGATGAGGGTGGGAATCTGATCAGAGTGATGCATCTTATCCATACACGAGCTTTACGTTGACTGCGTCACACCCCGCTGACCCGCGTTCTAATCCTCCTCCGTCTGTGACGTCATGTGGAGAAAAATAATTCTACATGTTTCCACGTTTTAAACTGAATATTTAGCTGTTATTAATCACTGATCAGGACCTGATGTTAGCTGATCAGCTCTTAAAAACGGCAAGAGCACGATCCACACCTGATCACGACATCCACTCAGTATTTTCAAAATAATAGCCTAATTGTATTTTCAAAATAATAGCCCTTCCTGGCGGACAGAGAGGACACGCGCCACCTGGTGTTCACTCATTAATGTTTAGAAATGAAACGCAAATCATACTGCAATTTATTGATGATTTGGTCAAATCAAATAATCAATAATCAGTGTATAACCACAGATTATAATGTAGTTTGTTCTCATGCTTCATATTTTAAGTTTTCTCTGTAAACAGCTCAAACTGTTATTAAACTTTATGATAGTTTCACTTTTATGTTTAAATGATCTCATGTTTAGTTCTTACGTCTTATTTTTTCTGATAATACTTTTATTCTGATGATTGATACATGGAAACAGATGAAAAACTGAAGAACAAGGAAATAAATAAATGTTTAAAATAAACTTGATAAAAATAAAATAAATAAAGTTCGTGTTTATTTTTTCTGGTGTTCGAAAAGTTGAACTGTTTTACATTACTTTACTTTTCTGCCCGTGTCTTAAGTCCAAATGTTATTGAAGTTTTTTTGCATTAAAAAAAGCGCCTGACGTCACTCAGTTGCGGCATGGTGACGTACCCGGACGTGTCTGATCAGCAGCTGCAGCTAGCAGCGGCTAACCGCTAACAGCTGAAGCCCGGAGCAGACAGGCAGAGGCACAGACGGAGACACAGACAGACAGGTGAGTCCCTGAACGCGTCACGTGGGACAGGTTGTTGTTGACGTGTCTGAATCAAACGGAGAGAATTCAACTCATCGACAAACACACGAGTCCGTCACACAGCAGCTGTTAGCTGTTAGCCGTTAGCCTCCAGGTACTCCCCACCATCACCGACATCTACCTGTGCGACAGCCCGTCAGGTCGCTCTCAGGCTGGACAGGAGGGAGCGGACGGTCCGGCTGATGGCGGAGGATCCTCTGACGACCGGGGCTGTAGACAATCAATCAATCAATCAATCAATCATTGATCAGTACAACTGACGGTCGTTTCCCCGAGTGATTGTTCAGTTCCAGAGGCGGAACATCAACACGTCTGCGGTTTTAAACAGGAAACTACTCAATGTCAATTCTCTGTTAACTAATCGATCAAGTATTAACCAGTGGCTGGTGCTGCCCTAAGATCTGACTTTCTCTTATGGTCTCACCTGGATGCAGCTTTGATGACGTCATAACTACGCGACATGACATTCAATAATACTTTTGTGTGAAGGATTGTGTTTACTGTTTCCTTAATAAGATCTGATCAGTTGAGATAAGTGACGGTATCGATCTGATCACCTCTGATTAATAAGCAGGTCCTGTGTCTGTGGATGGAAGTGTGCAGCTCCACCATGGGACCGGAGAGAGTCTTACCGAGCTCCGAGGACGAGCTGGGTGAGGATGAGCGTCCGGCCGACGGAGCGCTGCTGCCGGGGGGGCCGTATGGAACGGAGGAGGAGGAGGTGGTCAGGAGGAGGAGGAGGAAGAGGGGGAGGGGGAGGAGGAAGAGGGAGGAGAGATGGAGCTGGATGGAGAGGAGGAGGAAGAACAGACAAGTGGGGGTACTACTACCAACCTCTGAACCAGGAGCCCGATGGTGTGAATGGCACCGAGGGGGAGGAGGAGGAGGAGGAGGAGGAGGACAGGGCGGGGCAGCGGGTGGAGGAGGCGGGGTCACACGCAGAGCAGCTGCAGCAGGTGCAACAGAGGATAGAGGTGAGAGCTGCCCGTCAGCAGGTGACTTCCAGCTTCTGATTGGCTGCTCCAGTCTCACTTGTTTCTCTCCTCCAGGTGATGGGCCTTCACCTGCCCGAAGCTCCGCCCCCTGACAGCGATGAGGAGGAAGATCCCGAGGGGGCGGCGGCCCTGAGGAGCCGTGCCTCCATCCCCATGGATGCAGGTGTGTCCTCCAGGTGTCACTCACAGGCTCCTGTACCTGAGACAGGTTCATTCTGTCGTCTGCAGCCACCACAAACTTTTTCACTTGTTCTTTTTCATGTCAACATTTCGACTTCCTGTTGCCCTCAGACCACGTGGAGCTGGTGAAGAGGACGATGGCGGCCGTGGCATTGCCATCTCTCGGCGTGCCAGCGTGGGCCCGGGAAATCTCCGACGACCAGTGGAAGGACATGGTGGAGCACACGCTGCAGAGCCGGCAGAACGCTGGCGCCCTGCGCCTCAGCCGCAAGAACAACATCAACGGACCCTGAACGCACCATTACTGCTTCAGGAACACTGACACAGGGTGGGAAATAACAGAGTTGGTCTGAAGATGAGAATCACAATCATCAGTTTCACATTAAAACTTCAGAAGCTGCTGAGTTTCATTAGGTTTCACCTGTGAGCACCTGGGGGCAGGGCTTGGTGTGTGAAGGGCGGGGTTTGTGTCACAGCTCATTCAGATTTAGATAATTTTGAACTTTTGATCAATAAACTCACAGGTTCAGAGCTGAATGATGATTCAATATGTAATCAATCAATCAGCTGGACATCATCACATCAGTAACTCTAATAATCAATAAAAATGATGGATCATCTCATTTCATTTGTAAAACTCACAGATCAGTCTCTGCTGTTCTGACGTTCACACATCAAATCAATAATCGATCAGATGAGGAAAAAATGAATCGATGAAGTCATATGAAAACATATTGTTACAAACAAACCTGGTGATTAAAGCCGTAACGAACAATTGATCGATTATTGGATCAATACACAGTGAGTTAAAGAAATATCTCTGTTTTGATCCGAGCTCATCTGTCGTCCAGCAGCACAGGGGGTTCACCCTGAGCTCTGAGCAAACCACAGATAAATGATCAGTTAATTGATCAGTTGATTAGTTGGTGACATGGAAACAGGCTGAAGAATAACTGGAGCTACAAACGTCTCATTTTGTTGTTTTTTTAATTTAAAAACACACATTTTTCTTCTTTGTTTCGTGTTTGAGTGTAAACGTTTGTTTTTCTCTACTTCCTGTTTATGAACTGCATTGTTAATCAATAGAGGAAATTATCTGCAGATGAAGATGATTGATACTTATTTGCAGCTCTAATTGCAGCGCCGCCATCATCATCGTCTTCTTCTGCACATGTGGAGGAAAGGGTCAGCTACATCCTGTTTGATTTTCAGTGTAAAAGTCTCATTTTACCTTGAAGCCTTTCAATTATTTTTTTTTCCTGTTTAACTGTATGTGAATATATCTGATTTTATGCGTGTGTGTGTGTGTGTGTGTGTGTGTGTGTGTGTGTGAGAGAACAAACTGATTAAACTTGTCAACTTTAATTCTTTTATTTTGGTCTGTACATGAACATCTGTACAAAATCAGACTTTGATACTGTGTAACGCTTCGAGCTAATTAAAGTACAACGTATGTACAGGACGACAGGAAGCAGAGTTCAGTTTAGTGTCGGACAAGAGAGAGAGAGAAAGAAAGTGAATCACCATATTTGACTTTTTGTTTCTTCTTCGCTGCTGGACAAATGCGCGTCCTGTTGGGGGCGGGGCTTCTGCTCCACATTAAGAATCATTAACGCGTTTTTGAAGCTAAATTTGTGAGAAACATTGTGATTCTGTTTTAACATGAGCATCACTTCCTGTTTGATGTTTGTCCAGCAGGGGGCGGAGTTTGTTTCTTAAACACCTGACAAGTGAAGTGACAGGAAACACATCAAATTACATTTATCAACTCAGAAGTGATGTCACCGATAACAACCATCTCCACCACCTGTCGTGATGCCCCGCCCCCTGCTGGATGAATGATCAGTCTCACTGTTCTCAAGTCCTAAAGTTTGACTCATTGGGAGCCATTTTTTCCAGTGGCGAAGGAGGGGCGGGGCCAACCCACTGCTGTCATCACAGACTTTTAATCATTGGTCGATCTCTGAAAGACACGCCCACACGATGGTGAGGAGAACGAGAGTATAAAATAAAACAAAGGGGCGTGGTCAGTGGGAGGGGGTGTGGCCAAGAGTCCATACACAACAATACAGAAACAGCATGAAGTGAAGCTGCCACCTCCACCACACGTTCTCCTTCTGCTTCCTCAGGAGTGTTTGCGTGCACGTGATCACTCTCCGTGCACGAGTCTTTGAGCACCAGCTGTTCCTGCTTACTCTTCACAAAACATGAAAGGCCTCAGAGACACCGAGGTCACACAGGAAACAGGAAGTAACGCTTCGGTTGATGGACTGACGAGTCAGGACGTCGGCCATCTTGGATTTGTTTCCGAACAAACTGATGAAGCTCAAACTTCACACATTGGAACATGGGCACTGTTTTTGACGTTGTGGGCGTGGCTTGTCGTCGGCTGAGTCGTCAGACTCACTTCATTAAAAACAACATAGAATAAAGGGATTTGTCTCCACAGCGGATCAAATAACTCCCATGATGCAGTTCTGCAGAGATTAACAGGACGCTAAGATCGAAACAAAACCACTGACGAGCGGCGACACCCCGCCAGCAGCAGAGCATCATGAGGATCTGAGTCCTTAAACCGTCACGTACATGAATCAGTAAAGATCTGACTTCACTTTCAAATGTTAAAAACTGAACTCACAACTCAAAGAGCTCCTGTTCTCATTTGCTGCTTTTATTTTGGCGAGATAAAAGGGTCAGATCAACACAAACCTGTCTGAGGAGGAGGCGAGTTGGTTCCAACTTCCTGGTTTAGGATTCGGTTCAGTGACTCAGACGCTGTTCAGGTGTTTACTTCAGTTCGTTGTTACAGGTGTAAATGTCCCGCATGGCCTATCGCACCATGACAGAGTGAAACACCCCCTCGACAGATGAAGTTTGCCGACAGCAAACTTCTGTAGTCGTAGCGACTTGAGCACAGACCGTACAATAGCAGCACCCTGCTGTCTGTGGAGCCAGGAGCCACCCGCGGCCCACGGAGCCACTCACAGCCACGTGATGCTCAGACCAGCACCAGACTCCATCAACAGCACAAACCGGGTCCCAGCACATAAAACAAGGCATCAATCCTCTGCTGGTTTTGACTGGTTTCTAATGGAAAGAGACGTAAACAGAACTCACCCTCTCTGTGACCTTAACCCTGGGTTGTGGTCGGCAGACTTGATCTCTCCGGGGGGGTGTTGTACACGGTCTCAGTGCGTTTGACCATGGGTTAAACTCACACTGGAATATCCCTTCAAGTCCGATGAGAGGAGCGGCGCCCTCTAGTGGCCGAGCAGCCTCCATTTGACAGGGGCCAAATGGAGGCGGGGCCAAATGGTTGTCAAATGAAGTTCAGACTTTTTAAGAACAAAGTGTAAAACTTTGTGAATGAAGACAGAGAGCAGAGTGACAAACACACAAAAATACAAAACTAATGTAAGAACAAACAACAAACGTGCTGCAAATCCAGAAAACAACAAACTCAAGGCCTGCAGTGGGAGCTTCAACCCAGGAGGCCGGACAAACGACCTAACCTTTGACCTTTGACCACTGACCAAACCAGAGTGTGAAGGAACAAAGAGGGAATAAAAAGGTTTGTGATCATTTTTACATTTGGTCGTAATTTTTACATCATAGAAAAGAGCAGAACAGAGCGTAGCAGGTGTTAGCATTAGCTTATATACAGCCTATGGTGTTCCACTCAGAGCTCCGCCCACAGGCCTGGGGTCCGCCCACCACTGCTTTAGCTGCATTGTTTGTGTGTTGTTGATGTTTTTCTGCCGTTTCTGAACTTGCAGCTTGTTTGTCCTTGTCAGCCACCATACCGTCAACCCCACCTTAAATCAACAGAGCTCAGATCGACAGGTGTGAGGTAAACAGGTAAACAGCAGAGCTACAGCAGGAAGTGGGTGTGTCTCAGTCGTGTTGCAGCAACTCGTGGTTGTTTCCTACAGATCTGATTAGTTATGATTGGATGTCGTGGATCATAGCTCAATGTGTGTGTGTGTGTGTGTGTGTGTGTGTGTGTGTGTGTGTGGGGGGGGGGGTCATGTCATCAGGAGTCAATGTTGATTTAAAAATGTCATTAATTTATTTGCTGTCTCTCCAACAATCACTGAAACCCTTGGACCAGCTCAGTTGCATAATTTCCTACAACCCCTGACCGTGTCTGTGGCGGAGGAGGGGGAGGAGCCTGACAAGTGACGACCACACACAAAATGAAACATTCAGATCAGGTTTGGTCTCGTCAAGTGCTCTGAGTGGACGAAACAACACTGAGACAAATCCTCATGCATTGATGGCTCTCAGTGGCTGAATCCTGATGAGTAGGCATTGCCACGGTAACACGCACTGAAAACAAACAAACAAACAAACCAGAAATATCAAAACAAAATCATGTTGGAATCAAAGGTTTCAGGTTCCTCCTGGATTCTGATTGGACGTCTACATTCACTGTGTCTCCTCCTCATCATCATCATCATCATCATCTGTCCGTCTACAGCTGCTTCAGTCGGGACTCCACTTCAGATCCACGCTGACAGGTGATTGGTCGGGTCAGGTGAAGGGGTGGAGCTCTGGAGTGAAGCTGCTGTAGGAGAATTGAGTCCGTGAACTCATCTATGCTGCGTTAAGGTGTCGTGGGACAGAGGTGAAGAGCTGCAGCCGTTTTCCACTTCAGGAACTTAACGAGCTTTGACCCGAAGAACCTGGAGGATCTGAGAGGTTCTGGTTCCAGGTCCTGCTTCATGTCTCCACTGTCGTAAGTGCAGCTGACCTGGTTTGGAATGGTTTGGACTGGACGGAGGCTTTCAGACTTTATTTGTCGTGTGGAACCAGAACCAGAATCAGTGGTGGCAGAAACACCTGAGGTTCCAGGTGCTCTTATTCCTGCAGTGGAAAAGGCCTGTTGGTGATGCGTTCAGGGACCTGATGCTGTGTTCAGGTGTGACGCTCATGGACAGCGTGGCACAGTTCAGACAAACAGCAGCAGGTGTGTGAAGCAGCGATGAAGGTGCAACAGGAAGCTGATGACATCATCACAGGGACCGCTGACACGTCAAACACCACGGTGACGGACGGAGCTTCTACAGAGTCCTACTGGGCGTCGGCCACCAGGGGGCGGAGCTTAGAGGTTTCTTCTTTTTTTTTTCCTTGAACGTAGCATCAGTTCCGCCCCCAGCCAACCCCAGACCAGTTTCTCCACGACAACTGTAACTTCCTCCCCAGAGAGACACACAGGAGGGGGTGGGCTGAGAAGGGGTGGTCAGAGAGCCTCCTGATTGGCTGTCAGGTATTCCTCCGCCCTCTTATGCGCCTCCAGAGCTTTAATGGTGTAGACGTCCTGAGGCAGCTCTGACTTCCTCCTCATCAGGACCTTGTCCTTCTTGAGGTCCTTCAGGCCCTGAAACACACCACAGTCAGAATGTGTGTGTGTGTGTGTGTGTGTAGACACAGCATGTAGCACTTCGCCTGCATAGATGTGACATGATTGACCGGAGAAAGATGCGTGGTAAGTCATGTTTACGTGACTCCTGATTGGAAACATGAAACTCTGAGAAGTAACGCTGAGCTGTAACAACAGAGAGTATGTTATTTGTAGCTTTGCTCATTTCATTTTATAAACGGACCACTGCAGAGGTGCTATCGGAGCTAACAGGGCTAACAGGGCTAACAGAGCTAACGGAGCTATCGGCGCTAAAAGGGCTAACGGAGCTAACGGAGCTAATGGAGCTAACTGGTAAACTGATTGCTGTTTCTGATACACGTGGTGTCAGACCAGTGTCTGGACTCCAGTTTCCACTGATGTCGGCGTGTTCAGAACAACTGTGTGTGTGTGTGTTCGCGTGTGTGTGTGTTCGTGTGTGTGTACCTGTGAGGCTTCACTCTCCACCGTCTTCTTCAGCAGCTGGATGTCTTCAGCTGTTGGAGTCTCTGTCTCCATCGAGTAAACAGCCACAGAGCTGTCACTGTACAACATGTACTGCACACACACACACACACAAATCAAAATCCTGTTACTATGACAACATCTAATCTGCACTAACTATTGTGTAACAGCATGAGAGATCTGACCTCGTCCTGTGGGTGGAGTCCAGGGCGAAGGGGGTGGAGCTTATTGCTCTGAAGGAGGAGGGGACACACAGTTAGTTTAACAAGGAGGTGAGGACACAGGTGAGGACACAGGTGAGGACACAGGTGAGGACACAGGTGAGGACACAGTACCTGTGGGTTCTGGCGGGCCAGTTCCTCAATCTTGTGCCAGACCTCCTCTCTCTCCTTCAGTTTGTATTTCTCTCTGCAGGAAACAGGAAATAAAGATTCTGAACTACTGCTGATGTTTGACCCTCAGGGCCACCGAGGTCAAAGGTCAGAGGCTGTGTGTGTGTGTGTGTGTGTGTGTGTTACTTCTGCTTCTCAGCCTTGTACTGCTGTGTGCAGTCATCAAACAACTTCTGGTTCATCTCCATGAAGAGCTTCAGAGCGTTGTAGATCAGACCATGGATCGTCCTGAGGAGGAGGGAGAGAGAGGAGGAGGAGGGGAGAGGAGGAGAAGGAGGGAGAGGAGGAGGAGGAGGTAGAGGAGGGAGAGGGTGTGAGAGGAGGAGGAGGAGGGGAGAGGAGGACAAGGAGCAGGAGGAAGGTCACACCAGCTCAGCCTGTGCAGATTTCCCCTCCATATAGAACTTAATGTTAGCTTAGCTTAGCATAGTGAGTGTAAACAGAGGAGCAGCTAGCCTAGTTCTGTCTGTGGAGTATTGATCATCTACTGATTAGTATTGGTGTTTCCATCCACAGCAAGGAGTCATCACACACACACACACACACACACACACACACACACACTCACACACACGTACTTGTTCCAGTGGCTCTTGGAGTTCTTGTAGAGGGCAGGGAACATGATGGGCAGGATCTTAGCAGCGTTGTCACTGATCAAACTCATGATGTACTCGTTGTTCCAGTAATACAGAGCTCGTTCTGCCACCTGCACACAGAGAGCCTTCATCACCAGCTTCATCCTAATCATCATCATCATCAACATCATCTTCACCTTCTTCATCATAGCTCCACCCTCAGACCTCTATCAGCGTCAGTC
>MU270002.1:552587-650087 GCA_021432705.1 Caranx ignobilis | reverse complement strand
TGATGCTCTTCCCCGGGACTCAGACGCTGTCACTCGGTCTGTCTCCGCTGCCTGCGCCCGTTCCCGGCTTCAGTAACCTGATTGGCCGCTGCAGTGCAGATCTGCCCAGCTACGCACGCTGAGAATTTTCTGATTGGCCGTCTTTGAGTTCGGTGATGAGGGTGAGGCAGGACTCCAGTCTTCCCCAGCAACACACCACCTTCAACCTGATGATACTCAGCTCCGTGGTCGTCTCCTCTGGTCACAGCGGGTTTCACACCGTCACTCACACCTGAACCCAATTGGGAGAGTCCATCACAGCGACGCCCCCCCCCCCCCCCCCCCCGACACACACCCCAACAAAGACAGTCAATAAGACCAACAGCTGTTCTAATATGTGAAACCCGAGTGACAGTGAAGAAGACCACGAGCTGCCGCTGAAAGCTCTGAACCTCCGGCCAGTGAAAACATCTGGACCCGAGCCTCATGTTCTCTCTGCTCTGTAAACGTCAGCAAAATTCAGATCCAAACTTCTCCGTTATAGTGGGACGTCACCAGGTAGAGTGACGTCAGCCATGACCTCAGTCTGAGATAACACGTGAAGACCTCTAATCATTGATTTTGAAAACAAAAATAACGAAGAAGTTTGATGTCTTCTTCTGCTGCTCAGTCAATTTAAACAGGAGAAAACCTCCAAACAACTGAAACCAGTTTACATCATGTGTCCAAACTGGTTTCAGCTCAGTTTCAGTTTCCACACATGAACTCAGACCGAATATCATCAGAAACATTGATAGGAAACCAGCTCCTCTGGTGTTGCCTGACCTCACTGTGGCGCCACCTGCTGCTCAGTGTCAGTATCAGCTGCTGTAACTGGAGCCTGAGCTCAGTGAAAAACAGCAAATATCTGGTCAGAACTTCATGTTTCTGTGCAAAGTTGCTGGATCGATTCCTGCTCTTGACTGGCAAGTCGTCACATGCATTGGCATTAATCCCTCAGTGAGGACTGAAAGGCAGCAGAGAAACCTGACCTCTGACTGGTTGTTTCCACCCAGAAACCAAAAACACAACACTGTTGTTATTTGGTCCAACTTTATTCAGATCTTCTCATACAAACACGTTCAGGTTCTTCTGTCAGAACTGAATTCATCTGAATTCAGTTCACCTCCAGTTCCAAAACACATCCTCAGTCAAAAAAGACTTGCTTTTAAAAACAGTGTGTTGTAACTAAGGAGCACAACAACACAAAGTAAAACCCAGTCAAAGAATTCACATCATAAAATGAGACATCTTCTCTGAGGATCTGATTGATGTTGGTAGAAACTGGTCTCTTACCTTCTCTGCAGGAAACTCTTCCACAATGCTGTCAAACTGAATAATCAACTTTTCGAGCTGTAGAAGAAAATGTCTGAACACAGTCGAGGGCGACGCCTTCACTGAACCAAATGACAAACGCACACCTCACTAACATTTCTACAACTGATGAACGTCAGACAGAAGAAATGTGGAGCCCTGTGGAGCTCCTTCACCGAGTTAGTCAAATCTCAGATTCACTGTCACACAATGTCTCACTGAGGAAATGACCTCTGACCTCAGAGAGCCTCATTTATTATGGTGTGTTTCATTAGAACTCAGAAATCTGATTGTCTGAACAGAAACTTCCCCTGAAGTTCAAATTCAAACTCAGAAACTCTGGAGAACGTCAGTCACCTGAGCTCACAATCCAAGATGGCCGCTTGGTGAATCAACAGGGAATAAAAGCTGTACATGACTCTGCTGATCTGCCACATGTTATGCTGTTATGTGTGTCTTTATCAGATAAGGTTAGCTAACAGAGCTAACATGGACAGTAAGGTAACAATAGCTATCAATGCTAACAACAACAATAACTTAAGGGTTGATTTTCACATTTGTCGCCAACTTGTACCTGGTACATGGTCGCCATCATTCAGAGCTCTGAGTCCAGAGGAAAACTGAACGCAGCATAATTCACAAACACTCGCTGTCTGAAAAAGTCTGAACACTTTATATCTTTGGACTTAACGTGTCTTGAGTTTTGTTTCAGTCCGGGTTGATTTTTCTTGGTTGCAGTAAAATGTGGTCATGACGAGTGAGTAGTTTGTGAACAGAACTGATGGGATGAAGTGGAGTGAATCCGTCATTAAAGGAAACAGTTGTGTTTAAATAAATGATTATTTAGTGAAGTGTAGTTGACCTCTGACCCTCAGCCCTTCAGTCACTGTGAATAACAAAGACTGTTCTGTCTGTTTTTTTTTCCTCCACTAACCTTTATTAAAACTTTACATAAAGCAACAGATTTTACAGGACAAGAAGTTTGTTTCTATTCTGACCTCAGATCAGCGTCTCCAACACAACACAGGGAGAAAACGTGGTGCAGATTTCATTCAGGGAACACGTGAACACGACTGCAGCTCTGAAACCACCCAGGCTCTTCATTGGTCCATGCTCGAGTTTGATGTCGGCAGCTGAAAGTCTGACTGGTCAACAAAGAAAAAATAATAGGAGAAACTCCAACAGACAACAACAGGAACAACAGAGAGTCAACAGTTCGTCACTCATCTGTGAGAACGTGACAGAGTGTGATCTTTAGAGGACCAGGCCCACGTTTTGAGAAACCTGGTTTTCCAGAACCAGAAGAGACCACGTTTTAGCTTCTGTGGTGTGATGAATGAACTGAAACCAACACTGAGTTTATCCAGCTAATAATGGAGCAGGTCACTCTGTAACAAGCTGTTGTGTCATGAACCTTTGGATCAGTGGTTCCAACCTTTTTACTTGTGACCCTTTAATGTGCCCTTTTCTGAGGCTTTGAGGAGTTTGACGAAACAATGATTTTCTCCACAGATGGTTTAATCTGAATCAGTCTGAGACAACTTCACAATTCCACGAGGAAAAGCAAAGGACAAACTGGATTCTCATTATTTACTGATACTTTTCTAATTTCTTACAGAAATGTAAGTCTTTTTACTCTTTATCAGAGTCCAGACCTGCAGGTCCAGGAACCCTGAACCATCAAACTGACCACTAAACTTAAGAGAACAGAAAAGATAGCAAAGTGAGGGACAGCTGTGTCCACAAATGTTTGGTCATATAGTGCCACAGAGCGTCAGTGTCTAGTCTGTTAAAGACAGAAGCAACTGGTTGCTATGGGCAACTTTTTCTTTCGTCAACATAAAGTGTAGTTTATTGTGAGGAATCTCATCCACCTGCTCAGTTTCACTCGTCTGCCTAGAGAGGAATTATCTATCCAACTGTCCAAAACCTAAGACCATCACATTTTCTGATAAAAGAAAAAATGAAAACAAACAGAAAATATTTAACATTTCTGCTCAAAACCTTGGTTAACAATCAATCTGTCATCTAACAAACAACTAATGATTGTTTCTTTTCTGTGAATTGATTTTTGGACTACAACACTGATGATACTGGTTAGCAGGACAAATCAATTGTTGGGTTTGTATCTTCAGGGAGATTTGCCAATGATACTGAGAAGACAAACACCACAGCAGCTTGACCCTTCAAAACAAGAAGGAACACGTCCAGGTTCTGGTTCTGTGTCGGCTCTAGAGATGAGACCTTCTGTAGGATCAACCTCTGGAGATGATCAAATCACCAGGTTTCAGAAAAGGTCGGACAGGTCTTTAAAACAGGTGAAGGTCAGTGTTTTAAAAGTCTCAGGCCTTTCCAGCTGCCCTCTAGTCCAGTAAGTTATTCAACAACTCTTTGATCTTCTGAACATCCTGAGCGAATGAGTGGTTCTGAAGAACCCCAAACCCTCATCACCAGAGTTGTGTCACATAGTCTGTCCAGCTCCTACTCAAAGTTAAAATCATACTCAAAGTCCAGGGACGTCATGTCCGAGGGGAGGCCCAGGGTTTCAGGGGTGATCTCCGTGTCCTGAGAACCCCTGGTGCTGGAAGTTCCCTCCTCTGGTTGTGACCCAGATCCTGGGTCTGATGTGTCCAACCCCTTTGTGTCAGAGGCTGCTGATTCAGAGTCCCCTCCTGAGGTCGGGTCAGATTCAGGTTCAGACTGATTCTGCTGTTGCTGCTGCCGTCGGGTCTGGTATCTGGTTTGGGATCGAGTTTGTCGAATGGGGTGAGTAGCTGGGGAGGCTCTCCTGCCTCTTGTTTTGGGGCCTGGTTTTGGTTCTGGAGCTGAGTCTGCGTGGGACTGAGTGTCCAGGTCTGGTCCAGGTTTGGACTGCAGTTCTGTCCGGGTTTGGGGAGGAAGTGTGGATTGTGACTGAGACTGGGGAGTTGGTTCTGGAGCAGATTGTGGGGTGACATGCAACTCAGCTTTAGAATTTAGGGTCTGGTTTTGAGGGCCACTTGGAGGCGCTGATTGATCTCTGGGAGTCAGTTCTGGTTGAGCTGCTGGTGAAGTCTTTTCAGGGGTTGGGGCCGGGGTTGACTGCAGGGACCACACTGAGGAAATCTGAATTTCTGGCTGGGACTGTGGAACTGATGGAGAACTGTTTGAGTCTGGTTGTAGTTGTGGAGCTGTGTGGACACGAACTGGAGGCTGGGGTTGAGTTTGGGTTGGGGGCTCAGATTGTGGTTTAGGTGCTTGTGGGGATGCGAGTGTAGTCTTATTAGCTTCAGCTCTAGAATCAGTTGGTGGTTTGGTGAAGGAGGAAGGACCTGACTGAGTTGCACTGCTGTAGAAGATGCCAAATAATTCCTGGGCTTTGGCTGCAGCCAGGTTACTCTTTAGTTTCTCAGACCTCTGACCTCCCTCACTCATGCTCATGAAAGGGGGGGGCTTGACAAACACTGTCCGAGTCTGCTCACTCTCTGGGACGCCAGGAGCCGCAACGTCAGACACTATCTTTATCATTGCTGGTGGCACGGGTTTGGCTGCAGGTAGTGCAGGTTTACTCTCTGAGGCTGCAGGCTTAGCTTCAGACTGCACTGGCTTCACCTCAACTGAAGCTGGTTTAGAAACAGGTGGTGCGGAGTTAGGGAGGGATAGTGGAGGTTTGGCCTGTAATGGCTCTGGTTTTGGAGGAGCAAGCTGAACCTGATATGGTGCAGGTTTAGACACAGGAAGTGGAGCTTTAGCCTCTAAAGGCCCTGGTTTAGACACTCCTGGGGGAGGAATGAGTTTTAATGGTGCAGATTGACCAACTAGCTGCAGTTTGTTTGCTTCTAGCACTGCACTGTGAGCATTGAGAGCCTTTGTTAGTCCTTCAGAAAACACTGGGGATTCACTCATGTTCTGTGGTTTCATAGAGAGGAAGGTGTTCAGAGGAGCAGGTTTACCCATCATAGTCGATTTCCTCAACACTGCAGCAGGAGCTGGGAGGTTGGGCCTGATCCTTCCCCGGTTGGCACCATTGGACACCCAGGGTGGAGGCATGTTCTGTTGCCCTCCCAGCTTATTGGCAATCTCCTTAGCAACAGCCATCGACTTTGCGAAGGAATCCTCCACGGAGATCGGCTGCTGCTGCCTCACAGCTGCTTCGTCTTCCTTGATGAACTCGGCAGCCACCTTCTCAGCCACCTTCGCCAGCACATTCTCCTTCTTCTTCCATGTGAACTTTCCGAACGAGGTGCTCGGGCACGCAGGAACTGGTTTGCCAGCCTCTGCACTCTGTTTGCGGAGCTTGGCTCTCATGGCTGGACTGGGTCCACAGAGGACCTTGGGGGGGTCGAAGGGCTTTGGTGGAGGTTCAGGCTTAACGACCTCCACTTTCCCTGCTGGTTTGCCCAGTTCAGGCTTTTTAAATGCTTCCTTCTGAGCCTTAATTTTCCCTTCATCTCGTTCTTTGTCATATTTAGATCTGAAATCTGAATATTTATTGCATTTATACTTGTCCTCATCATCTCTTGAGCCATATTTGGGCCGGTCGTCATCATCTCTGCGATGCCGGTACCGATAATCCTCCTCTCTGCTGTATTTATATCGGTCGCTGCGCTCCTCGTCCTCTTTGCTGTAGTGGTACTTATCATCCTTTTTACTGTATTTATAAGTTTCATCCTCATCTTTCTTGCTGTTAGAAGGCCACTGCTCCTGCAGGCTTTTGGCATTTTTAACATCCTCTCCTGTCTTGCTACGTTTTAGCCTGTCCTCCTCTTCCTCCTTCTTACCCTTCCATTTCTCCTCCTTCTGAGAAGGATCCTCATCCTCCTTTTTTTTCTCCTTGTCCTTTTTCTCCTTCTTGTGTTTGCTCTTTTCCTCCTTGTCTTTGCTGCCTTTCTCGTCGTCCTCGTGTTTGCGTTTCTTGCCGCTTGTCTCTGAGGACAGTCCTGCCTGGCGGTCCAGGTTCCTCCTCTGTTCATACAGTGGATTCTCGTATATTTGTTTCTGGCATCAAAACAGAACAAAACAAGAATCTGTTAATAAGAAGCTTGAACACTCAATACATGATCTCCCCCCACTAAAACCTCTAACAGACAACATAAGTAAAAACTGTGTTTGTGTATCAGTAGCTTTAAATATTACTGTATCAGTGAATCCACGCTGAACATTCACGTTCACTTTAGGAAACCTCTGGATCATTTTACTTCCCCTCTGAAAACATCATAATCATATGATGGGAGAAATTGACCAAGTTCTTAGTGCTGTTTTCTTGTTGAGTCGTCTTTAAAAGCACGTCACTTGATAACATACAAGCTCCTTCAAACCAAACATCAAACATCATCAGCCAACATCGAGAAATTACTGATGTTGGTGATGACTGACAGGTTTCTGAGTGACATCATCACTGAAACGAACCCTCTGGAAGCAGAAAACCACCAACATCAATTAATGAAATAAACCAAAAAACAGCTTTGGCCTTTTGACCATTTCCTGTTTATAGAACTCAACTGTTTACACTTAAACATTAAAGGATTGGCAGACTGAGGGCGGGGCCTCTGTGACTGACAACTTGTTCCCTGACCATATTTGGATTAGCTGGGAGTTAGGGGGTGGGGTGTGACATTGTTTAGATACTACTCTGAACTTCAGGAACCTGTGGTCAGAGTCACAGATGTGATGTCCATCTTTGTGTACAGTCTGTCTAAACCTCTTATTTCCATCGACTGTGATCACATGGGTGAACTGCCCCTCTAACACCCTGACTTCATAACTCCTCCTTCTGTGATATCTGTGTGCGTGGTGACTCTTCATTCCCTTATCAGATACCTTATACTTCTCGTTGTGGGCGTGCCTGGTCACGTGCTCCTCTGCACAGATGGCATCTCCGAAAAAATCTTTACACAGCAGGCAGAAGAATCCTCTGACAGGCAGCAGGAACTCCGACCCTGCAGCAACACACACGAGCCACAGTTTAAAGCCTCAAGTGGAGATAAGATAAACTGTCAATCATGTTTACCTGGTGGACGCCTTCATGTTCAGTACCTGTTAGGACAGGAGAGGGTCAGACAGGTGACGGCTAATTATAACATATATGAATTCAATAGATGGTGAACAGTTGTAACGGGTGGAGAAGTGCAGCAGCTGCTCAGTAGCGTCAGAGTTACCATGGAAACAGGAGCAGTAAGACACAGAAGCTGCAGCACTTTCCCACAGGTTACTGCTACCAATCATTATATTTGAAGCCTTCAATTGTAGATGAGACATGAAAATACATGATTGACATCAGAGGAGTGGGTGGAGTTTCGTCTGGTCCCATGAGTCTTTGTCACTTTGTTACTTTCATTAAGAGACAGAAAGCAGATCCAGACTCAGCTGCACCTGGAGGCAGAAGATGTCTAACAACATTCAGCAGTTCAAACAGCGAAGAGAAGCTGAATGAGGTCGAGCTCAGAGACTTGAGACGTGAGCAGAACCAGTACCTTTGGCCGGTTTGGTCAGTTTCTCCTCTGGTGGCATGTTTTTGGCGGGTTTGGAGGGGGTGGAGGCCCAGGGCCGGTCGTACGGGTCCAGAGTCTGAGCCAGGAGAAGAAATGGACATGTGACATGGACAGATGCAGACAGGTGCTTCCAGGTGTGAATCTCAAAACAGGCGACATCAGGCAGAAAAGCCATTTCTGAAATTGCTGTAAAACAGAAAAGGAACAAACCTTCCGGTGCGTTTTGCTGTGCAAGTGCGTGAAAAAATCAAACATGGAACCAGAGGTGACATTACAGTTTTTGCACCAGTGGTTTCCAGCGTCATAGTATTCAAACGGCTCCAGGGGTGGGGTCGGAGGAGGGGTGCTGACGGGCAGCTTGGCGGAGGACGCACTCGACAGAGACGACGGGGGCACTGAGGTCTGCTGGAAAAACAAAAATGGAGAGTGAAGAGGGCAGAGCTCTGTCAGGACTCACTGAAACACAGCAACAAGCTGCAGCTTGAAAACTCAAACTCTGCAAATGAAGAAGTTTCTCACCTTCAGAAAGTCGAGGTCCAGCCTCGAGACAGAGGAGCGCTTTGACAAAATCCACCGACAGTTTTAGAACAAATGCTTCGCGGTCCGAGCGACAATTAGCTAACGAACTTTTACTTCCTGTCTACATTCACCTGCTGGGCATGCAGATTAAAAGTGACAGGACCAGACCGAGCGAAGCTACGGCGGCTGCTGCTCAGAGTCAAGTCGACGATCACAAACGCCACTTTCATTTTCAACGATCCGACAGATCGGTTCCTACGTACATTCATCGTTACCTGCTGCTCTGTGTCACTGTCTCACTGTTCCACAGCTACAGTCTCTATGGACGCCCCCCCCCCCCCCCCAGACTACGACAACATTAGAACCTCAGACTCGACACTCGTGTGACGCAGCGACGTGTTTCATCTTGACAACAACAAACAACAATAAAACAAACACATTTTTAAAAATGCATCAACTTCTACACGGTGGCGACACGATCACTTTCACTACAGTTAATAAACATCCAGTTTGTTTATTCTGCTGCTTTTCTCACTAACTGATGGTTTAAACTCACGAGCAGCTGAGTTACTCATCAATAAACTTGTTAATCTTCAGTGATTACAACGACCACAGGAACCTGGTCCCTAGCTATGAGGAACAACAGTGTGTGTTACCTCCTCTGCAGCTGTTTGTACCTTCAGTGTGGAGCTGCTGGTCGCCTCCTCAGGACTCCTTTCCACCTCCTGTTTCTTCTTCTCTGGTGGCGGTGGCGTAACCCCCTCCCCGTCCTCGGTGGCTTTGCTGGCCCTGCGGGGGCGGTCGGACGGACTGAGGCCGAGGATCAATGCCACCTTGTCGATCTCGTTACGTTTCTTCTCAGCATCCTCGTGCTCCTTACGCAGGTTGGAGATCTGGGTCATGACCTCCTCCTGCAGGTGGCTGATCTCCTGCAGGAGGGGGTCTTTGTGACCCCCCTTCTCCCGCCGCTTCTTCCTCAGTAGTTCACCTGGAAACAACACAGGACGACTGGATCAACAATGGACGTGGCTTCGCTGTGGGTTCAGACCTCCACCTGCGTCGTTACGCAAACAAATCAACAATCTATTTCTCTGCTATCAATCATTGGGGGGGGTCGGCAACATGACCTCACCTTGCTGCTTCCTGAGTCTCTCCAGCTCCTTCATCAGGTATTCCTTCTTCTTCATCCTGATCTCCCGCTCCTGCTTCAGCTTCTCTCTCTCCTCCAGAACCTGGACACAGAGCACATGTGTTCAGCTCACCTGTCCACAGGTAGCTTCACCTGCGTGGTGAGTCCTCTCCCCCCAGCTGTCACACCTTCTGCTTCTGGCTCTCATTGTTCTGCTCGTCGGACACTTTGCGGTCGTGGCTGCTGAGTTTTCCCTTCTCTCCGTCCTTCATCGCAGCTGCAGAAGAAATAACATCCAGGTGAGTCTCATACCTGTGACGTTACAGCGACCGCGTGTCACCACAGTTCAACTATCACACAAATTAGTGACTCATCAGGCTGACCTTTGACCCCTGCCTCAGGGACCAGTTTGTCATAGGGCTGTTTGTATGGCAGAGTAGGGGGGAACTCTTCAGGGACGGTCTGGTGGGGCAGGGCCATCCGAGGGGGCGGGTACATGGGTGGCCACTGCTGGGGCATGTAGGGCATGTAGTTCCCATACTGGCCATAACCTGGTGGGGGGTAGTTAGGCGGCATCATGCCATGGACCTGTGAAGGCGGATAGGTGGGTATGGGTATGCCGGGGTGTGGGGGGAGGTTGTTGGGGTCGGGGGCTTGCGGCGGCAGCAGCGGAGGCTCTGTGTGCAGTTGGGGGGCGCTATCACTTCGCTCCGCCTTCATCTCCCTCACGTCTCTGTCTTTGTTGGATTTGGGCGGAGCTGATTTTGTGCAGCTGTCATCGCTGCTCCAGCCGTCCCTCTGACCCCCCCTGCTGCCCCCCCTGCTGTGCCCCCGGCTGCGACTCCTGCTGCTGCTGCTGGAGCTGTCGCTGTGGCTCCGCCTCCTATGGTCCCGACTGTCCGAGCTGCCGGAGGAATACCGTCTGCGGCGCGTGGGTGTCTTTGGAGGGGGCTTGCTCCCATGGAGACGCTCCTTGGTCCTGGCGGCCATCTTACTGATCTCGGTGACACCCAGGTCCAGGCCAATGGTCTTCAGCAGGTCCTGGATCTTCTCGTACTCCTCCAGCGCCTGACGCTCGCTCTCCTCCAGTGGCTCCGTGCCGGGGGGGACGGCCGGGTTTGGCACCTGAACCGTGATCTTCTGGTCAGAGCTGATGGTGGGTCGGCTCACGTACCTCGTGTCCACCTCCCCCATGATGGAGGAAGCAGGGAGGCAAGGCGGGGCCCCCGGGGGAAAGCCATAGGTCTGGGTGATGACTGCTTTGGGTGGAGGATAGTCTCCGTACAGCGTGTCCTCTGTCACGTCTCCGTACAGGTCCAGTCCATGGTGTCGCACTGGCTCGGGCGCCGGCGCCGGATTGGGCTCCTCTGAGTCTCCATAAAGAAACTTCTCCTCGTCGTCAATGTCGTCTACGGCCCTCGCCGTCTGAGCCTTGTGCCCTGACCCCGCCTCCCCCAGCAGGTTCAGGATCTCTTTGATCTCGGCGTCGAGGCCAGCACGGTGAGCCATGTGGGGGTCAGACCGGAGCTCAGCCAACATAGATGCCACCGTGTGAGGTTCCATGCCCTTGACGGCCTGCAGCAGCTGGTCGGCCACACGGGAGTAGTTCGCACCGTCGAAGCCTCTGGGAGAATCGACAACCTAAAAAACACACACTCATTAGTAGCTCAAAGCGAATAAGTTATGGGTTAAAGGTTTGTCTTACTGGACCCGGTGAACGTTGTACCCGTAGCGATGGCGAGTCCTCAGAGTCATTGCGTTTCTTCAGTATGGACTTGGTCGGCAGGCTCAACATCTCCTCCAGCTCCTTCCTGCGTCGCGCCATCTTCAGCTCTTTGAACTCCCTCTTTGACTTCTCGTTGCTGTCGTCGCCGCTGCTTGAGCTCGAGCTGCTGCTTGCACTGCGACTGCGGCTTCGACTGCGACTCCTCTGCCGGCTCTTGCTGCGGGCATGACTGGCCACTTTGCTGAAGCTCCGTCCACGGCTCCTTCCTCTGCTCCGCCCTCTGGATCGGGATCTGGACCTAGACCTGCTCTGGTGGCGACTCTTACTCCGCCCCCTACTCTTGGCCCGGCTCTGGTCCGGACTCCGGCCTCTACTCTTGGCCCGGCTTCGGTCTGGACTTCGGCTCTTACTCCGCCCCCTACTCTTGGCCTGGCTTCGGTCCGGACTTTGGCTCCTACTCCGCCCTCTACTCTTTGCTCGGCTCCGGTCTGCACTCCGGCCTCTGCTCTTGGCCCGGCTCCGGTCCGGACTCCGACTCTGGCTCCGGGGCCGGCTCTTGCTCCGGCCGCGACTCTTGGCCCGGCTCCGGTCAGGGCTGCGGTCTCGACTTTGGCCTCTGCTCCGGCTGCGCTCGTACTCGGGCCGAGCCGGGTACTCTCTGAGTGGACAGACAGCGTGAGATGAACTGAGGTCAAAGTGATCAGAATTTAACAGGTAGAAGTTTTTCTTTTCAGGCGCACCTGTCGTGATGGTGTAAAGGGGCGGAGCCAGATGGTCCAGTCAGCTCGTTGCCAACAGTGATGACCAGATTATGGTCAAGGGGGATGGACCCACGTGGTGACGGAGACCTCTGCAACAAACACCATCATCAGTATCATCATGTTGCAGATCTTATGTGTCAGTGATGAACATTTGACTTGAATATGAACGTTACAACTTTCAACAACAGCAGATTCAATCCAAACACTGACGTGAACAGGGTCGCAACTGTAACGGTGTCATGACGAAGACACACCGGAAGTCTCCTTTGTTATTGTCTCGCTCTGACGCGGAGCCGGAAACGCGTTCGCATGTTCATTGGCCGATTATTTCAAATCTCCCCGTGAACACGATCGTTTCATTTGACGTCAACCTCGTAAAAGAAACTTTGCATTTTATTCTTCAAATCGGCAACTTGAAAACCACCCGGTGAGAGAAAGAGCCGGTACCGGAGTGTGCTTCACCGCTAACTGAGCGTTATCCCCGGTGGTTTCCACAGAGGGATCTGATCAATACACCGATAATTACTCGTTAAAAGTTAATAATCGGCCGTTGATCAGACAGGTGATCAGACAGGTGATCAGACAGGTGTCTCGTCCGAACCGGAACCTAAAACAAAAGGCTGCGGAGATAAACGTGCAGGTTTCTGAATGGACTGTGTTCTGCAGGTAAAACAAACACACCTCACCTGCGTTCACGTGTCAACGTCACTGACTCCAGCTAATAAGCATCATTAACAAACACTGACGCCATTCAAATAAACCCGGGTCACTTTCATCAGAACCTATTTCAGCCCGGCTCACCCACCTCTCTGGGCGGACCACCGGCCCAGTACTCCCCGGCTCGGTGGCTCCCTGACCCGGGGGACGGGTACCTCCTGCGCGGCGGAGAGCGGTGGTAAGACTCCGTGGGAGCATGGTCGTGGTAGACGTGGTAGGGAGGTCTGGGCCGGCTCCTCTCGTCTCTGTAGTCCGGTGCCGGGTAAGGCCTCGGAGGCCGCGGTCCTCGGCCTTCGAATGGCGGCGGGTAGCCTCCTCTCGGCGGAGGCCGACCACGGTACATCTCCCCCCGCAGACACTCGCTGCCTCCCCGCGGTCACTCAGCGGATATTTCCAGCGTCTGAGTGATGCAGAGCGGAGTCTGCGGACGGTTCCCGGTGTGAGCAGAGACACCACGCAGATATTTCACTAAATAACGTGATTTACAGCGCGAAGCTCGGTCTGCACGGTTCAGACACGCTCCTTCTTCTACGGCCAGAAACAACCAGACAGAGCGAAAGGAACTGCTGCCCCCCAGCGGAGGAACAGGGTAGAACACGCTACCATTTAGTGGTGTGTGACGTGTGTCTGGACATTAAATTTATTCTAGAGGAACATGATATTATTTATGGCTTCAACAAATTAGCATAATGTTTAATTAAAAACATTTTACAAACCAGATTCATTCACAATTTACAGGTGAATTTCAATTAGTTTTATGTTAAAACTCTTTCTCAGTTTTCTAAATCTAGAAAATCTTTGAGATTCATTCATTGAATATGTTTTTTTTCTTCCCCAGGACTGAGTGGTGAAAATTACAAAAATCAAAGATGAGTTTTGATTTGTTTCAGATCATTTTTATTGATTTTGTAAAATGTGATTCAGTACCCAACAACAGGAAATATTTACACCATTTCTGATCCAAACACACTGACCAACTGAAAACAGTGACAGTTCAACATGTGACTCAATCATCAACATGACTCTGAGCAGTGCAGCTGCAAATTATAATCAGTCGTCAATAATGAGTTAGCAGTTGTATTGATCGACAGTGAATCCTGAACATTTGCTGGTTTTAGCTTCTCAGATGTGACTTTAAGTCTTTGTTGTACATGACAGTGAACTATAAACTCAGATCGTCCTGATCTGTGAGGAAATGTAAAAGGCATTTACCAAACAGAGTCAATAATATAACTGATAATGGAAATAACAGCTCGGCGCCCTCTGCAGGTCAGCTGCTGTGGCATCACCAGCTGTGAAATATCTGACATGGTTCCTCTTCATGTTGTTCAGTGTCGAGATGAGACTCTTAAACAACAATGAAATATAAAAAGTTTTGTGAAAAAGCTACGTCCTCAGAGCTTTTATTCAAATGAATGTGTCCATGTGTAGAAACAGGTTTGAGTTGCTGCTGTTTAATAACATCTTGTTTTAGATTGTGTAGAGCAGGCATCTCCAAACTGTTCCACAAAAGGCCGAGTGGCTGCAGGTTTCTGTTCCGACCAAGCAGCAGCACACCAAACCTGACTCAGTTAATCAACTGATCTCAGTCTGCAGACAGCTGATTGGTCAAACTGTCTGCTCTTGATTGGTTGGAACAAAAACCTGCAGCCACACGGTCCTTTGTGGAACAGTTTGGAGACGTCTGGTGTAAACTGACTCAGAAGACACAGACACACTGTGTTCGTTTCTACACTAACTGACCTCCTCCTGGAGGACTATATATGTGTGTGTGTGTGTGTGTGTGCATATATACATATATATGCACGCACACACACACACACACACACATTGCTTTAGTTTTGATGATCAAATGTTTGCTCTGTTTTGAACATGGCCATTTGTGTTGTTTACTTAACCAGATTGTGTCCATCCACAAATGGACATAATTCAAAGGGTTCACTCACTGGTTTCTGCCAGTGAAACATTATATTACAAATAAACACAGAAATTCAAACCTGTAATTCTTCATAGTCACTAATTCAATTGTCCCAAAAGTGAGTTTTGTTACTTCACATAAAAACATCACCTGCAGATTGTTTGGTTTCTGACTGTCTCATCGTTTTCAATGAATTATCTGACATGTCTGAATAAGACATTTCTGACCATATAGTTTTCATATTTGATGGAGCCTTCACTTTAGTGTTTCAGTAAAGAAGCAGCAGTATGTATAAAACCTCCGTTTTGCACTGAGTTAACCAGAGGTTCAGTCGAGGCTCTGCAAAAAGGCTCTTAAATAAATCAGAAGATGTTTAAAGTTCTTGGAAACAAGTTTCAGTCTTGAAAACTGAAAATATTTTTTTAAAGTAGGAAGCCTGATGTAGGTCCTACTTTGTTACCTGATCTTCAGGTCCAGTCTCAAAGAGGGTCCATGGGTCAGAATAAAAGTTTCAGGACTATGACTGTTTTAGTTTTGTGCTTCTCTGCTGCATATTCATTAATGTGTCCAACTCCGTTCAATCAGCATCAACCTGGGATCTGGTCATTCATACTGTGGAGACACTGCACACGTTGCAAAGTGGGGATGAGAGATTGAGAAATTTGCTCTCACTTCAATGAAATATTCAGTTACAGCAGGTAAATATTCTGTTTTACACCCTGGATGAGAAGCTGATCACCTTTAGTTTTTTGTTGGTGTGGAAAAAAACACAATAAAACGTCTTCTAGTTTCTGTACTTTAGAAGAGTCAGATTCTGCTGCAGCGACCAGCGACGCCCAGTGATCCACCCGTGTTCAGGTCACCCGAGGAGTCGTCACCTCCACCTTCACCAGAACCTGCAGACAAAACAAAGACTCACCTGGTCGGCTCCAACAGGTACAACAAGGCCCGGAAAGTCAAGTGGAGAATAGTGACCTCATATAAAACAGCCCCTTGAATGATCTTAGTAACTGATCAGATGGAGTTACCATGACTGTTAGAGAAAGTGGAGTGAATGTAAAGCAGGCAGATGTTAACATTCGAGTACGATTTCAACTGCTTCCTTTTTAAAATAACATCCTTGTGACTCCATTTAAAACTAAATGTAAATCAGATGTAAACTTCTCTGTGTTTAGGAAATATGAAGATTAATGAGCAGAGTCTGACGTGGGAGGAACTAAGGTTGGTGATTATTTTTACTGCAACACATGAGACATATTATTTATTTACTGTTATTTCTATAGCACTTAGACTGACCAACACTTAATTATTTAGTTAAACCATAGCCAAGTCATTACTCACAATCCAATTTTACTTCAGTCCCATTTACTTCAACCTGATTTCACAAATCTGCTGCACATCAAACAATCAACTTTCACAAAGTGTAAAGTTAAATCCATAACTGCAGCTTCTGACGTTCTTAATGACTGATGGACAACAGCAGATCAGGCTAATATTGAATTTATTATTTCAGCCAGACAAACAGGGATCAACGGTTAAAGCTGAAGTTCCTATGCAGAAAAATAAAAGTACAAACATGTGATGTAATCCAAAGAGGTTTTATGTATATTAGAGATGAGTCTTTGCAGATGTTCATTATTCTGTCTGAATCTCGTTACAAATAAAAGACACATAAAAGGAGACAGAAGTCAAGTGATACTCCTCTTAACTATTCTCCGACATCTTGTTCACCTCCATCTCCCACTTCTCCAGAAAATCTTGAAGGTTCAGATTGAAGACATCAATGCCTTTGGGGGACAGGTGGACACCGTCGGCCCGGTAAAGGCCTGTGTTTGTGCCACAGCGAATGTTGTCGTGGGTCAGGGACGTGCCGCCCAGCTCTGAGATTATGTTCTGGATCCTGCGATTCACGGTAGTTCGGATCAGATCGACTTCGTGGTTGTCGGTTGAGTGGCGCCACACCCTTCGAGGAAGGATGTTAGACCACACGAGGACGCACTGTGGGAAGATGCTCCTCATAGAGGTCAGGTCCCTCTTGACAGAAGCGAGCAGATTAGTGGGGCTGTCGGTGCTCAGGTCATTGCCCCCGAGATGCATGATGAGGACGTCCGGGTTGGGCCAAGTGACTTTCAGCTGGTGGAGTTGGGGTAGGAGCTGGGACCACGTCATGCCCTGGGTGCCCTTCCACCAGATTGTCACCTTGCTGGGATCCATGCCCAGCTGCATACCTACCTCTGGAGACTTGGCTCGCGACTCAGCCCAGTACACCAGCGAATGACCACATATCCAAACATTCCTGGGCTCGCTGCTCACTGGCTTACCTACAAATTTTAACATAACAATCTGTGAAACACAAATCCTGAAGCATCTTCTGCAATTGATGGTGATGCTGAACTATCTCTTGCAGCGGACATCTGAAATTAGGATTCTACTTTTACTACTACTTTAGTCTTTGAGCTGGTTTCACAAAGATCTGTCAGGCTAATTTGTGGATTTGATTAACCCTAACCCTACAGACCTGCAAAAGAACTTAACATCAAGCATATTAACTATGGACCCAGAAGTTCTGGAAGAAGCTGGACAGCTGCTTGTTCACTGACTCGGACATATGGATAAAACTGACTGTTGGACTAAAACCAGTCGGATCTGTATAAAACCAGCTCCGGATTTTTAAGATTTTTAAACATTACCACGACCATATCTACCATTTTTTCTGTCCAAAATAAAAACTAGACTGTGTCCTCTCAAACACTTTGTGACCAGTTTTCAACATTTGTTTCATTCAGCTTTCTGTTGTTGTGGAACCGAGAGAGAACAATCTCCTCCGAATCTTTCCAGCTCCCTAAATCAATCAAAGCAATTAACCGACAATTACTGCTTATCATCATCATCATCAGGGTCTGTTGTTTCTTTGGACTAAATGAAACCTACCAATGTAAGAACAACTGACAGATCATAGATAACGTTTATGGTCAATGCAACTTTCAATCAGTTTATCGATGTCAGTGATTAAAGGTTTTTAAAACAATCTGAAGAGATCAAAACAAACCACCTACCTTCACTGTCAAGACAACAAAGTCATTCTGCAATGGTCAACTTTTCTGTTTCGTTTTAAACTCTTTGAACTTGGTGTGTCTCCCTAGCTAAACGCTGGGTTTAACGAATGTACATTTTGCATCTGTCACCGCTGGCTGTGCATGGAAAAGTAACAAGCAAAAACACATCAACAAAAACCCCAAAATAATGTGTCCTGATTTTATATTAATATCCAATTGTTTTGAGTTACAACAAAAATGTTGATAATCAATCGTTTTCCAGCAAAGTTTTCTTCTGCTTGCTTTGTTCCAAGTTTCTTACAGTCTGAGGTTATTCAGAGTCCAGTGTTTTGTTTAAAGAAATGAAATGAAATCCATTCAAAGTCAAGTAATTGTTAACTTTATGCATAATGATGAAATAATGTTTATGGCACATTTCAGGTAAAAACAGTGGGTTGAAATCAGCCCAGTTAATGTTTCCTGAAATGAACATGCCACTGGTCACAGGTTTAGAAATGACAATGCAAGTACTGACAGCAAAATTATAAGGCTGGTGGGCAGGCGGATGGGAGTGTGAAGTGTTAAATAATGGCCCATTGGACTGTAAAAATATAAAATCTGATCTTATGTCCTTTGGGACAGTGTCTGTTTTCCATTTCTTTTTCTCAACTCCACACTGGACCTCATCATCTCCACTTCAGTCCAAACCCAACTGACGTAAACTAGAGCCTGGTCATCCGTCCTGTGAACAGTCACAGGACTGTTAAAGTTACCTGAGCAGCTTATTTAAATGATGACACTCACTGTGGGACAGAAATCACGGCAGACTTCAATGCGCAAAAGTGTGGAGTGAGTTGGCCTACTGTCGTTTGGGTGATGGAAATGCAGGAGTCTGAACATCGAAGGAAACTACAAAAACAAAAGACCTGTAATAAAACATGCCGCCAAGCTCTGTAGTCTGATGATATCTGTACATACACCGAGTTTTACACTTTAAAATCTCCAGACTGTCACGGAAACGCCTGGCTAAGAACCTCTGAGATCTCAAGTCCAGGTCTGATCTAAATCTTCAGTTCAGCTTCAATACAAAATTTTGACGCCATTCGTTAAATGGTGATAAGCTCATATTTAAAATGAGTTTCACAGACCAAAACACTGGACCACACTGTACTGTTAAATGGGTCCCATTTACTGGTACATAATTTACTGAGCACTGATACTTAGTGGACTGAACTTATCATAGATAATGAGAAATTTAGCCTGCGCGAATTTCGACATTTAACCCACTGACATCAAGAGTTGGGCTGTATTCACTAACGTTAGGTATAGAGTTGACCACTTACCGTATTGATGGCTGATTACCAGTAAGTTGCAACTGAAAATGCTAAAGCTATCAATATTCAACGGACATTACAGTCATCTACATTAGCTTCCTGAGCTAATGTAGACAGACTGAAAGGGAAAGGGAGTTCCTGAAGCAGAATTCTTTGATTTCCAGTTCACAGTTTTTCACTTCATGACATACAAGTTAGCAAATTTAGCTTGGACTAGACACTAATTCATTTTATTCAAATTGTATTCCTGGGAATAATCCATGTGACATTCATAAACAATATCATGATTCTCTGTGTAATCCTACATGAAAACAGAGTTTGGCCATTCGACAGATAACAATCAATAACAATCAATAATTTGCATTTAACACCACTCAGGTTAAGGATACCTGGCTGTCGGTTTTTTTTCAGTATGAGCTCTCTTTGTTAGCTTTCTAGGCTAACAGACAAATAGGATAAGTTAGTTCAGCTCTGGTAGACGACCGTCAGCAGAGAATCAATCACTCATAGAGTACCGACTAAACATGGGAACGTGACGCCGGACAGTCCTGGGACACCTCAACCTTACCTTTGAGATGTGGCCGATCTGGTAATCGAAGACTAACGTGAACTCTAAGACTGACTTAAACTTGATGTTTGGTAATATACAACTGTCAGATTACTTAACAGAACTAATTCCAGAGAAGGTACCGCCTGGCTGACAAAGGGGTTCTGATGTTAATCATTAACTGAAACAAGTTGTAACTTCTTTCAGTGGAGTGGGAGAAGCTAACTCTACGTTGCCACGGTTACAAGAAATCTATATCTTGAGTCACTTTTCTGGATATCTGGAAAATGCACCAACTTCTTCCTCAGTTTGACATGAACAGAATTGAGCAAACTTGACTTACCCTCAACAGCTTTACAAAGACTTACCAGGGAAAAGGCAACATTCAACGACACAACAAACAAACATTTGGAGAATTGACTTGCTAGCAATAAAGATCCAACATTATCTTCTAAAAAAAGCTCAAGGCAACCCCTGTAACACTCAGTAATTCCAATTCATAAATAAATAAGGCCTTGATGTGGAGAGGATCAGTGAATCACTTTCATGAACATGACAACATTTCTGTTGAGCGGATGGAACAGGGTCCATGGATGAAGTTGATTGTTACAGCTGCTTGTTATTCTTATAAAACTGAAATTATTTGATACACTCATGTAGTATGGTTTGATGAAACCATTTTCAAGATTCATGTGTAATAACAAAACATGTATACCTGCTGAAGTTTCTTTATTTATGTTAGTCCTGACCCTTAAGTCCTTAACACCAGGGCCACACCTCTCACCTCACCTGCTGTCTGCCTACTTGTTCTGCTAACTCGTTGAGTATAATTAACACTGAGGGTTAGGGTTCCACTGCCAGGAAGCTACTCTAACCTTTTACAACAGGTGCCGAGATGAAAACTAAGACGTTTTGGGATCATCATACACATCTGAAGTAAGGTAAACTGTAGCTAAACGTCTAGCAACGTATCAGGGCCAGTATCAGGATATCACGCCTAAATCATTTTTTAGAACAGGCTGAAACAAAAATATAAAACAAAGTTTCAAATAATTAATTCATTTACTTATCCTGAAGTCATACAAAGTGTTGATATCCAAACTAGAACTCGGATATTACATCGGCCCCAGGAATTTAAATTTTTATCTTGCCGCAAATATATCGAACTAAACTTCAACAGATCGATCTTAAAATCTCACCTGACTACATATACACAGCTTGTGTTAGACTCAAAGGTTTCTTTAAAGCTAGATACCAGTGAAGTCAAAATATGAAGAGGAAAAAGATATTACTTTGTGAAGCTGGGACTGTAGTTGGCTTCTTTTCTTGATCGCTGGGACGAACCACTAAGCTCGGCTAACGTGTGCAGTGGATGGACGGACTGATGTCTGGAGCAGAAGAACGACTGATCTTTGCATCTCTGTAATGAATTTAAGACGTCAGCTTTACAACTCCGTGTCAGGGTGTAGCTACATCTATGTGTGGACGCTTGATTAACACACCAGTTTCCACCACGGGTGACTGGAGGTCCGTAATAACGCAAATATGTTGGCGCTGCTATGCAAATGGAAACGGAAAATCGACGGCAAACCTTGCTGTGATTGTCAATCTCTATCACACGATGTAAAAAGGAGCATAATAATAAGTTGAAAAACGTCCGCAAACTGAACAAAATCCTATGCCGAGCTATAAATCTGTTCCCACCTTGTCCAATCAGTATGATCGAAAGACAGCATTAACAGACAAGTATAAATCTAGCTTAGTATTCCATCACAAGGCCTAACTGGGCTAAACGGATCTCACTTATTGTACATATCCTGCAGTTAAATCTAGATAACGTCGCAATATTTCCATCGTTATTCTTAACATTTCTACCATGGCCATCTCCGGACATGTGGCCAATCAAGTATCTCTGGGCTGCACGCAAAAGCCTGGATAACTCTGCAAAAGACAACTATTTTATCCAAAGTACCTGTCTTGGTAAAGAAAAAAAGAAAACAAGGCATTTATCTTTTGTTGTTAAAGTAATATAAACGACATGCAGCTGTAAAAGTTAATCTGAACACTTACACCTTAGAAGCACGCCGAGAACATAACTTTACTTAATGACAAACTCGAAAATTTCCGTAATTCAAAGCCTCTTAATAAGTTATACATGTAATTTAACAATCTTTGATACCTGAGGGGATCACTGTGCTGTCCTTATTCTTTTCTCCTTGTTTCTTGCGGGCCATCATCTCCTGGTACTGCTGCTCCCTCTTTTCCATGATCCTCTGGTTATACAAGTCCAGCTGCAACATGAACACAAAAACCTTGTCAAGGCTTATATCACTTCTACTTTGTTATGTGCAGTGCATCTAGATTTCCCAGATTCTTATAGGTAAGAGAATATCAACGTTCAAATGGAAGACGCAAGAAGCTGATTTACTAATTAGCTGCACCTTAATTACTAGCTAGCAGTTTATGCTGAGAATAAAATATCTCCTTGTCATCAGTACACACACTCTTCCTGATGAGCTTTTTAATTTTCATCCGTGGGTACATCTACAGGTATTCTTTTATTTTTAGTTTACTAAAGCCTGAATACCTTCTCCTTCTGCTTTGCCTTGATGTCATCGTCTGTCTCCGTTGAGGTCTGAAGGCTGGAGACTGATGGAGACTCTGTGGGTAAACTGAACTGGACTGATTTGACAGGTTTGGCTGGCGGCTGCACTGCCAGAGATTTAACCGTCTCTATAACCTTCAAACATCTGGCCACTGTTGTAGAGATGGCCGATTGGTCATTACTTGTAATACTTGATGTTACCGATGTTGACAAGGGTGGTGTTACCAAAGCTGTGGTTGAAGGCTGCACAGAACTGGAAGAGTCAGAGGTTGAAGTTGAAGAAGTGTGACCAATGAAAGGGAAGGCTGCTTGACTGAGGGGTGGAGGGAAAGGCGGTTGGCCAGGAGGACGTCGGGGTGGAGGTCCAGGTGGAGGTCCAGGAGGAGACTGTCCAGGACGCCGTGGAGGAGGCCCAGGAGGAGGACCTGGAGGAAATCCAAATCTCTGGGGTTGATCAGCTGTTGTTGTAGTTCCCATGGTGGGGGCAGTGGAGTTCTCTTCTACAGGAACCTGGGTTGGTACTCCAGGAGACCAATTGGTTGGTATGGGTGGATGCTGGTATTGAGTGGGAGGGGGGCCAGGTGGTGGTTTTGGAGAAGTGGTAGAAGAGGTGCCCCCCATTGCCTTGGTAAAACTCTGCAACTGTTGTGCCTTTTTCAGCACTTCCAACTCCTGCTGGTCCAGGAATCCTTCATACACTGAAACAGGTTTATGTCTGCTGAGTGGCTCCAGACTGGCGGACCTGACAGGGGAGGGGGAGTGGATGTGGTCAGACTCAACTGAACCTGTTCTACATGTTCGTAGTTCCTCTCTTGGCAATGACAAAGTCTCCCTTTCTGCGGATGAGGTCTTTGGACTGTAGATTTTCTCCTGGGCTCGGCTCGCCAGTTTGGACACATCTCCTGTACTCAGCTTCAGGCCAATAGTACGGAGGAGACTCTGGATCTTGTCGTAAGGTTCTGTTGCCTTCTTTGGTTCCTCACTTGTTCTTTCTACTGAGGGCTGTTTAGGGCTAGGTTGTTTCTTTTCACCTTCTAAAGCTTGACTGCTGCTGGGTTGCTCTTGAGTCATTCCCACGATCCGAGAGAATCCCCCACCGTCTCTCAGCGCCCGCTCATGAGGCAGTAAGTCGTCATGAACACGAACAGGATCTGATTTCTTTTCAGAATCCACTTTTTTACTGAGCATGTCCAGGAAACGGTCCAGTGGTGGTTTCTCAGCTGGAGGGGAGTGACATGAGGCTGTAGTCTTCAGTTTGGGAGAAGGGCTTCTAGGAGGTGGTTCTGTAGGAGACGGGGGCCTAAAAGGGGGTTGGGAGGATGAAGGGGCAGCAGAATGTGTCATGGAAGGTTGGGTGGAGGCAGCTGACTGTGAAGACGACAAGGGACCGTGAGGGTCTGGAGACTGGCCCTGTTTTACAGGGCGGTATGGGTCATCGTAAGGTCGGTCTGCATATGCTGGGTCATAGTAGCGGTCGTCATAGGGTTCATCATAAACATCATAACGATCAGTATAACGGTGGCTGGTTGACGAGGGGGCAGCATAGGGAGGTTCACCGTAGAGACGACTTTCAAAAGTTCGGTCACCATACGGACGGTCTCCATAAGGACGATCAGTGTAGGGATGGCTGGCGTACGGAGCCCCATAACGGTCAGCGTACCTTCGATCTTGGTATGGACTGTATGGCCGGTCATAATAAGGATCATCATACGGTTGTGGTGGACGATGGTGGTACTCGGGTCCTTCCGGTCGTTTCTTCAGGATGGACCGCACTGGCTTGTACTCAGTGAGTGGCACAGCGATCCTGCCGTGGTCATAGTCGATGCAGGTCCTTTGTCCAGGGTCCAGTCCTCTGGGGTCTATGTCCACCAGTGACTTCTTGTAGGCAATCATTTCATTCAGCTCCTCTAGCTCCCGCTTCTTCCTCGCCAATTCGTCATCCACGACTACACCACGCCTGGGGGAAGGGCTCACGTCCCTCCTCCTCTTGTGACTGTCTTCACGGTCCACGCTGATCTTGCTTCTCTTCCTTCCGGCCCTGTCTTTGCTCCTTTCTCTGCTCCTGCTTCGACTCCTGCTCGTGCTCTTGCTTCGGCTGCGGCTCCTGCTTCGACTCTTTGAGCGGCTTCTGCTGCGCCTGTGTGACCTTTCTCGACTGTGCTTGTGCCTGCTACTTTTTCGGTCACGGTCAGTGCTAGAGCTGCGTCTCCTTTTGATGATCCGTCCAAACTGGTCTCTGGATGGACTCCTGCTCCTACTTTTACTCCGACTCCTACCTCTGCTCCTGCTTCTGCTCCTACTCCTGCTGTGGCCATACCGGCGCCGAGTGGCACTGTAATCCCGTCTGCTGATGCCACTCTTACTGTCCTGAGCTCGGAGATTTTTCACCACTACCTTCAGCTTGTCTGTCTCTGGTTTGTCCTTCCTTCAAAAGAAGAAAGACAAGACTTTCACAGCATTTGTTCATCTATGAGCTCATTGTGAACAGTATTGTCAATCAGACAGTGACAAATAAAAGAAATGACTTACTCTGCGTCTTCTGCAGCTTTTGTCAGTTTGATGGTCATCTACCAAAGGAAAAGATGAAGTTAGAAAAACAGTTACCTCTTCTCAGCCACAATTAGGGATGGGATTGATAAGAATTTAGGGATTCCACTTTCATTATCGATACGATTCCTTATCAATTCTCACTGAGTGACTGAATGAAAGAGAAACGGGTTTGTTTGCATTAAAGGGACTTGGGGCAGGAACAAGATATAAGACGCAACACTGACATGATGGCCGTTGCGGGTGATTGCGTTTTGATTGAGGAGATGCTGCTGATAAAACTTTTCAGTGGACTTTGTGTGGTGGTGGGTCGTTTACCGTAGCAGAGTCCATTACTACCGCGCTTGTCTTCTTCCCGTATCGAAAGCCGTTGAGAACACGCACTCAGTGTCGTCTGACATCACGTCCGCAGAACTGCGCGGGAAATTCGGACCCAGAATTGCAGTACATTATGGAGCACACAGCCTGTTCAAGGCAATGGGGCGATACATGGGTGGGCTCATTCTTTTTGGTTTTGAACAGTTCATCACCCATTAGCATTAAAAAAACTTAAAATGCATGTTTAATTTGTCACAAATCCTGCCCCAAGTCCCTTTAATGGCACATTATTATTATTAATGGTACAATATTTCCATTTTGTGGTTTTCGCACATCTGTATTTTTATCACTAGTTTCTGTTTTCATATAACGTTCATTTTTATATGCAAATCACAAGTAAGGAAGCGAAAGTGAGCGGGAGAGAAAAGACACAGGGCGCTCACCAGATTTCACCTGAAATGAGTTGGTTAAAAGTTAAGATGTACATAGAATATACATGTATATGTCCAGGAGACTCTGTCCTGTCCTCACAACGTCAAAGAGGGGGGATCAGATGGTGGCTCAGGGTTAGCCATGAGGAAACTGTCAGTGTCAGCTGGTCTGCTCCACGCAGACACTTCACAAACTTTATTTTGTGAGAACAGACTAGATGTTGATCAATCTGGAGTTGATAATAAACTAAAGTCTAGCAACAATAACAATCCAGTGAACAGCAACATCGACTATTTACATGAGAGCAGCACACGTGTCCATGTGTGTGTCAGGTCACACACTCAGTACAGGTGCCTGTGTGCTGTAGGTAAACTCAATCTGCCCCCACACTTTGGAGCGCCTTTGTCTCGGAGCCGTGTTTGCTTTGTTCTGACCCAAACAACGCAGCAAACAACACAGAAGAAAGAGCAACTTTGGGGCAAATACTTTGCACATAAATAACAACATGCCAAAAAAAAAAAAAAAAAAAAAAACAAGTCTACAGATTTAGTTTGTTAAATCATGAAACCACAGGACCACGTGGATTGAGGTCTTTTGTGTAGTTTACATACAGAGAAGAAAAGACTGAATCAACAACACAAGGAGAAGAGCTGGCTGTTTGTCGAGTGCACGGCCGCTCGTCCTCACCTTTCCTTTGTTTGCTCCGACACCGACAAGTTTCCGAACAGGGAGGAAAACGCTCTCGGTGTAACGTTTTATCCTGATGGCCTGGTTCCCACCCTCCGCAGTTTCATGCTTGGAGAAACAACAAGAGGCATGCTTTTATTCTGAAATTTCATTGCACAGCCCAGGACACGACCAACTACGTCCTGGACTGGAGCGGTGAATCGCTCGCTCAGTGACGGTTACAAAATCTATCAACATCAAATTCACATTTGTAATTGGAAACACAGTCGGCCACTGGTTCATGATTACAACCATCAAACCTGAATCTTTTACTCAACAACACTGGAAGCTTTTAGGAAAACAACAGCTAAAAGGCTTTTCCAAAACCTTCCAGGAAGTTTCCATACCTGAAGGACGTTCAAATGCCACGTGACAGACTGAGCTGCAGCCACAGGTCCAGGGCGTCTCTTATTCAGACATCTTTTAACAAATTTAACTCGATCTGGAGCAAAAGCTCATCTGTCAAACTGAGCTGTAGGAGGAGGAGGACTCACCGGGACAACGCTGAACTCCACCTTCTCATTCAGCTCCAGCTTCTTCTTCTCGATGACCTCTGACATGCTGAAGAAGAGCTGGGGGTTCTGGGTGCATTTGATGAGTCCAGAGTTCTCGGAGAACTCGATCACGATGCCCTGGTGAGAGAAACGTCTTGTCAGATCATTTCCACAGAACAAATACAAGTCAGTAATGATCAATGAACACGAGCTGTTCAAAAGTCTCACATGTCGACGTTGTTCGGTCGACTCTTCGAAGGAGTCCGGCAGAATCTCCACGTAGGTCGCTCGCTCCTCTTTGGTCTCACGGTGGGTGGCGATGTTGAAACGCACCTGAACACATCAGACATTCAGACAGACTTCACCACTCACTGAGGAAACAGAGGTGGACACCTGCACCCTGTTCACACCTGGTGTTAACCTCCAGCACCACCAGACTCCACCAGGGACAGCACCTGGTACCTGGTTCTTGTTTTGGTATCACCTCAGCCAAGGCTCCAAGTGAGTTCAGCTGACACTACAATGTGACGTCAACCAACTGCCGGCCACTGATTGGTCAGAGCGTCGTCACGGGAAGAGGCACGAGTGAGAGAATCACACTGACAACAGCGCCCACTGATCTGTACTGAGACTGCTGCATAGACAACAACACTGGTCCATGGACCAGGTGAAGACAAGTGAGTCTGGAGCTGACGAGAGGATCGAAAAAAGAGCGACTGTAGCAGCCTTTCTATGACGACGTGTCCACGAGGAGGAGGAACTATGACGTACACAGTTCTGACAAACGACCTAAACTAAGCCCGGTGGAGCCCAGCAGCTGTGAGTTCAGGTGTGAACATCAGACTGTTTGACCTGGATCTTGTCCAGAGGTGCTGCCACATGTGGAGGAGCAGTGAAGACAAACCTTGTCTCCGTCCAGCATGGTGGCGCCGGTCAGCAGGTCACAGCGGTCAAAGGACAGTTGCTTCTGTTGACCGTTGATGGTCATCACCAGTCGGCCCATCTCTGGGTCTGGTTTGGTTTCAGATGGCGTCTCCTTCACCTCCTTCTCCTCCTCCACCTCCTTTATCCTCACTCCTCCACCTCCTGCCCCATCAGGTTTCCCTGCCTCCTCCTCATCTTCATCCTTTTTCTCCACTTTAATTTTCGCCTGCCAGAAGAAAAACATTTACTTCATTTACACTTCACCAAACCCGGAGCTGGTCACTGGTTCCTCCTGCAGCACGGTGTGATCCCTCACCTGACTCAGTGGCGCCTCGTCCTCCGCCGGTTCCTTCTTGATCTCCTTGCGGGGGTATTTGGAGATGGCTCTGAGGACGGTGCCTTCAAACCGCTCCTTGCTGATGTCGTCCATGGTGCAGGGGTCTCTCACCTTGAAACCCAGCGGCGTCCACTGAGGACACAAACACCATCATTCATCAGAACCTTGTGATATCATGAAGTTTGAAGAGGAACTGGTCCTTACTTTGTCCTTGGCAGCTGCCAGCGCCGCCGCTACCTCCTCCTTCTTCTTCCTCTCTGCCTCTCTCTCTTGCTCCTCCTCCTCCAACTTTTTCCTCTGCTCCTCCTCTTGTTTCTTCCTCTCCTCCTCCCGTTTCTTCTTCTCCTCCTCCTCCCGTTTCTTCTGCTCCTCCAGGATTTTGTCCTCCACCCTCTTTGTCCTCCTCAGCCTGATCGCCCTCTTCTCCGACTTCACCTGCAGAGACAGAAGGAAGATGGCGGCGTCAGGTGGCGTCACTTGCTCACTTCTGTCCTCTGAGGTTCAGCTCTGTGATGTCACACTCACCATGGCCGTGGTGAACTCCACCTCCTTGTGGATGTCGCTGCTGTTGAACTCGGTGTCGCTGAAGTTCTCACAGATGTCAAAATGAAGCTCACCATGTTCGTCCGAGTTCACGATTCCCTCCTCAGCACCGAGGAAGGTGATGACGCCCTGGAACAAAAACACACCTGAGCAGCTGGGGGGGGGTGTGTGTGTGTGTGTGATCAGTAGTGATCAGTGGTGCATCTCACCAGCTCCCTCTTCTCCTTGGTGTAGCTGAAGGTAAAGGGGATCTTGGGTTTGATGTTGGCCGCCCTCCTCTTCCTCGTCACCATGTCGACCAGCAGGTTGATCAAGACATGGTCATTCTTCAGCAGCGTCACGCCACAGTCCCGGTGGTCAAAGGTCACGTTGGTCTTGACGGGGCCGATGTTGGCGTGGATTTGACCCGGATAACCTGGCAGGGCAGACTGAAGAGGGCGGGGCCATCAGGACAGGAAGCAGAGACGGCACAGTACTTAGTGACAGGGAAGGACGGCCTCTTGGCCTCATGACATCACACGTCATATTAACTGTTATATTCTCTGACTCTACAGAAACTTGTTAATAAGCTGATTGATGAACTGATCACCTCTGAATTTAAAGATTGATTAGCTCCCTCTCAGCTGGGTTTGACTGTGTGACCTCACCGTGGGCTCGATGATGGGCTGACTGACGATGCCTTCGTACAGCTCCGTGTCCAGCTTCATGTTGGGGCCCAGGTCCATCTTGCCGTTGGCTTTTCCTCTCCTGGACGAGTCTCCATCGCTGTCGCCACTCTCTGCCTCAGGCTCCGCCTCCTCTGAGGAGGCAGTGGTGGCGGTGCAGAGCGTCAGGAGGAGCGGCTCCTTCACCCGCCGTATCCGGATCGCACGGTTCCCAGTTTTCAGCTGATTAAAAAAATCAAAGAAAAACATCTGAGTTCGATCTTCCAATTCCAGTTAATTGATTTCAAATCAAAGATCAATATTTAGTCTTTTCTGAAGAAGAAAACAAGGCGGCTGTGACTGTTTCCTCACCACGGTGACGGTGAACTCCACCTCCTCGTTGACGTCTTCGGCTGTGAACTCCACATCGCTGAAGTTCTCCCTGATTTCGAAGGGAAGCTCGCCGTGTCCGTCTGACCTGATGATGCCCTCGTTGTCTTTGAGGCTGATGATGACGCCCTGATGGAAGACACGTGACACACACACACACACACACAGACGGGTTATTGATCTGCTGCTGACGATGACTCAGAGCCTAGTCAGGCTAAATGACCTCTGACCTTCTCCCTGGCCTCCTTGGTGTGGCTGAAGGTGGCCGGGATCTTGGGCCTGATGTTGGTGGCTCTTCTCTTCTCGGTGACGATGTCCGTCAGCAGGTTGATCAGCACCTGGTCGTTCTTCAGCAGCGTCACCGTGCTGTCCTTCCTGTCGAATGTCAGGTTGGTCCTCAGGGGCCCGATGTTGACGTGGACCTGCCCGGGGTACTGACGCTCGCCGGGCTGCGGGGCGACAGAACGAGCCGGGTCAGAGACAGGAAACGGGAAACAGGGCGAGGTGTTACAGCTGAGACTGACCTGAGGCTCTGTGATTGGCTGGTTGACCACGGCCTCGTAGATCTCCGTGTCCACGTTCTCTGTTCCACCAGGAGCCACTTTCACATCCGTCGCAATCAGACTGTTCTGCTGCAGAACCAGAACCAACAGACACATTAAGATCAGGACCAGAACCAGGACCAGGACCAGGACCAGAACCAGAACCAGGACCTGGATCAGACTCAATATTCAGAGGAAAGAGAGAGAGATGCCAGGTTCTGGTGGACGTTGTGGTTCTGTGTGTGGTTCTGTGTGTGGTCCTGTGTGTGGTCCTGTGTGTGGTCCTGTGTGTGGTTCTGTGTGTGGTTCTGTGTGTGGTTCTGTGTGTGGTTCTGTGTGTGGTCCGGTGTGTGGTCCTGTGTGTGGTCCTGTGTGTGGTTGTGGTGGACCAGTGTCAGGAGCCTCCTCACCTTCTCTTTGCAGGCGGTGAAGTGAACTCTGACCCCGGGCGTCATGGCTTTAGGGTTCCCAAAGAAGGCGTCGAAGCTGAAGGTGAACTTCTCCAGGTCTTCCCTCTCGATGTAGCCGAACGTCGGCTGAGGATCAGACACAGAGAAGAACAGGTCACTGACAGAACCGGGACCAGAATCAGCACCAGAACCAGAACCAGGACCTGATCACAGAGCAAGCTCCGGTCCAGAACAGAAAAAACTAAACCTTTACAGACTCTTTTAAAAAACTACACTTCCTGTGACATCTGAGACTCCTATCAAAATAAAAGTCAGAAGTTTCAGGCTTTTACTTTGCAAAAATAGTCCTGACCAGTGTGAACAGTAAAGATCAATAACAGCATTTCTAACACGTTACATATCGATCTGTGTAACACGTGTCACCAGGTGTGTCAGGTGCGTCTTACCCCGATGAAGGAGATGATCCCTGTGGATCTGCCTGGAGGAGGTCTGAGGACACACACACACACACACACACACACACACACACACACACACACACACACACAGACACACACACACACACACACAATTGTAATGACTCAGCTCGTGGCTTTAAAAACAACAACAACAACAACATCATTATATCTGCACTCACTTGTCAAACATGCGTTTTCCCAGAAGGCCGAGCGCCTTGGCGGTCTTAGCATCAGGCTTCGGTTTGACTTTAGGTTTTGTGGTTCCGGCAGCAGCAGTGGAGGTGGAGGAGGAGGAGGGGGTGGAGGAGGTCTCAGCTGCAGGTGTTTTGGTGACGGCTGCTTCCTCTGAGGATTTTTTAGTTTCAGCTGAAGTCGACTCAGAGGACGGAGCTGAAATCAAGGCTTTGATCTGAAAGGTAAAACCAATCAATCAACCAATCAATCAATAAGAATAAAAACATAAATAACAACAAATTGAAGATCTGATACAACCAGACTGGACGCGGTCTGGACTCACCCACTCAGGCTGGTCCGGAGGGGGGTTCGGCATCGGCTCCTCCACGACAGACTGCGAACACACAGAGACAGTTATCATTGGACAGACATGATCGATCCTGACGGGATCTGATCAATCAATATCTGATCACACTGCGGCTCACCTCTCCTGTCCAACCGGGAGGGGGGTAGGCCGGGAACCCGAACGGAGGGGGGACGGGAGGCACCGGGCCAAAGGCCACAGGGTCCGGGGGAGGAACCGCGATAGGAGGGGGGACGCCTGGTGGGGGGATACCTGGTGGGGGGATACCTGGAGGGGGGATACCTGGTGGGGGCACAGGTGGGACAGGTGGTGCGGGCGGACCGGGCTCTGGCCCCCACGGGGGAGGGGGACCTTCGGGGCCCCAGCCTGGATGTCCCCAGCCGGGAGGGGGAGGCTTCTCGGGCCCCCAGTCCTCTTGAATTCGTCTCCATTCCTCCCGGCGTCTCAATTCCTCGATCAGTCTCCAGTCTTCGGGGTGCGGGGGCCTCCAGTCGTCGGGGTGAGGCCAGTCTTCTGGGGGGGGTAGCCAGTCGTCGGGGTGACGTCCCCAGCCCGGAGGCAGATGTCCTCTCGGTTCCCAGCCAGGAGGCGGCGGCCCTCTCAGGTCCCAATCAGGACCCCATCCCTCTGGCGGCGGAGGACCCCATCCTCCGGGCGGAGGAGGCCCCCATTCATCGGGCGGTGGGGGCCATCCACCAGGGGGCGGGGGCCCCCAGCCTCCTGGCGGAGGAGGGCCCCAGCCCGGCGGACCAATGTCGTAAGGAGGTCGGTCGTCACCCGGTGGTCCCATGGGCAGTCGGCTTCGATTCGGTCCCTTTCCTGGTCCCATTCTCCCAGCGGACTGCAGCGGCTGCGGGGGGGGCGAGGAACGACTGAAGCGCCTGGAGCCCCGCGAGCTAAAGGGCTAACGTGGCTAACGCGTCAGCGGTTGATCAACGAAAACAAACCAACCAGCGTTCAGCGGGAAACTCTTCCGTTACCACGAGTCACGTTTCTGTCGGTGTCTGAACTTCGCCCAGAGTCGGACACGAACAAGTTTCACATCTTCAACAGAAAGTAAAGGTTTTACAGCCAAACCGAGAACAAACGGACCGACGTGTTGCAGGTCCTTCTTCTTCTTCTGTTGGTTTACTGGCGGCGAACTGACTGTTTGGACTCGTGGGCGCCGCTGGAGGCGGAGGACGGAACTGCAGCTCCAGTCTGACCGGAAACTACCGGTGCTTGTACATTTCAGACTGCGACCTCATCGTGTCAGTTTTAAATCTTTACCATTAAAAACGTGATCAAACTGGTGCTTAAAAGAATTTAAACCACGAAGAGGCTCCAGGAGAAAAACCATGATCCATTCATTTGGTAAAATACCACAGGTCTATCTATATTGATTGATCATTTATTTGATTTGTAAAGAAAACACTGGAATTCAGTTATACAAATATTTAAAATGATCTGTTTGTAGAAATAAACCAATCTGTAATATATTAGACTTGTCTTATTAGTACCGACCACTGAGCCGCTGCACCACCTGAGCCTGGTGAACACATGCAGCTTTATGTGAGGAAATCAGAGTCATCCTGCGGCGTAAAGCAGAAAAAGCTTTTATTTAGTTGCTGGCTGAAGTCGCTCAACTCCAACAAAGGAACCAGAAAGAACATCAACAATATGAATATAGGATCTCTCAATCAAAATTACAGCTAAAGCGGGAGCGTGGATCTCAGAGAGCGTTCGGCTCCCGCAGAGCGTCGAGACCTCGACAACAAACCCAAAACCTCATCTCAGCAACGTCCTGTGTGAAGACAGAAAACAGAGCAGTGACAGAGTCTCAGCAGATGACGCGACGGTGAGCCGATAATTGATTGATCAATTATTGCAGTGATACTGGTGAGGCTGATGTGAGGACGTGCAGCTCAGGATCAACCCCGGTTCTTCTGATGCATAGAAACCTCCAGCTCGTCCCGTTCCTGTCGTGAACCTACAGCCCAAACAAAACGCTGCACTTTTCTCCTCCTCGCTCTCAAATCAAGGCAAACTCCAGAAGAAGAAATCAAGGCAGAACGTGAGATGACAGGAAGTTGGTCTACGAGCTAACTTAGTTACATCAGGTACAAAAAGGTGATGAGAGCTGGACTCGGTTCTGACCCGGGTCACTAATCCCTTTTTCTGGTTTTTACTCATCTCAGAAAAAAAACAAACTCCAAGAAGCAGCAGCAGGAAACAAACAAACAAACAAACAAACATTTTGTTCTGTGGCAGATTCAGACCCACAGACCTGAGAGGGCCCGGATCCAGAACCAGATCCAGAACCAGATCCAGGACTGAACTGAGAGGGCTCAGCACGGAGGAGACGTCGGGCCGCCGCCGAAGCAACCAACCAGCTCCAAGATTAATCAGTGAAATCTGAGATTTAGTCGGGATCCTGATCAAACCAGAATCAAACTCAGTCAAATTTGAGATTCAAATCAATCACAGTTTAAACTGGTTTAAACTGGCCTGGGACTGGCCTGGGACTGGGCTGGGACTGGGCTGGGACTGGACTTCCACATCTGCATATACATCAATCTGACAGATACGTGTCAGATCAAGTTTAAACTGGTTTCAATTCAACTGAACAATTCAAACTGGTGTCAGACTGGTTGCAAACTGGTTTTAATCTCACACTGGTTTGAGAGACTAGGTCTGAACTGGTCTTGGAGCTGGTTTGAACTGGTATCAGACTCTGCTGTGACTGATCTAAACTGGTTTAAACTGGTTTCACACAGTGACTCTCAGGTCAAAATGAAAGTTTAATTCAAATTTATGTAAAGAAAATTTGTTTTTCAGGCTGATCTCAGATCTGATGCTTCGGGGTTTTGACCCTCGTCAGCTCCCGTACTCACTTCATCAAACACAGACGGTAAAACACAGGTGAGTGGAAAAGCAAGTGCAGCTGTGTTGGGGTGGGGGGGGTGGGGGGTCAGGTGAAGGAGGACGTCCCTCTGATCGTCTCTTGTCGTCATGACGTTCTGAGGTGGCGTCGGATGGTGGTGAAGAGGGGGAGGGGCCTGGCCCGTTCTGGTCGGGGGTCCGGCTCAGTCGAAGGGGCTGAAGTCCCGCTCCAGGTTTTCGGACTCGTCGTCGTCGGAGAAGAAGTCGTCCTCATCGATGTCGTCCTCGTCGTAGTCCTCGTGCCACTCGGGGACGTACTCCTCGTCGTACTCGTCGTCCTCGTCCTCCGCCTCCTCACCCCCTTCCTCCCCTGTGTAGTTGTTGTTGTCCGAGTCTCCGGAGTCCGAGGCCCGGTCCGACTTGGACCTGAGGAGCAGAGAAGACAAACTGGATGTTACATCTCTACTTAGTGTTTGATTTCCCTTTTCCTTGTTCGTACTCGTGCGTTGCACTCACACTTTGTTGGCGTCCGTGTGGTTGGACAGGTTGGACGCCTGAGTGGACTCCGGCTCCTGGCTGCTCTTGGACTGATACCCGACCCGGAAGTCCTGGATCACGGGGACACAGAGACTGAGTGTGACAAACTGGACCTTGACACAAACTGTAAAAACTGGCTGTGGATCCCAGGCAGTCTGGACCCGCCCCTGTACAGGATCCGGACCGGGTCTGCCTGCAGACTGTACCTGGGTGGAGTGCTGCAGGATGGCCAGCAGCCGCTCGTGGATGCGTCGGATCAGCTCCAGTCCTGTGTTGAGATGCTCAGGCTTCAGCAGGCGGACGCAGGAGGCCAGGTCAGTGCACTGCAGCAGCGTCTCCTCTGAGGGGACAAGAGCAAAGTTAGAGACCAGCACGGACCGGCTGGCCAGGACCCAGGCCCGGTGGTTCCGGTGGTGGTGCAGCGTCTCACCGAGCAGGATCTGCAGGGCATTGGTGTGAAGGTCCAGAGCCTCCGTCTGCTGCTCCATCACGTCCATCTTCTCCGTCTCCTGGTTGTAGTAGCTGTAGACGCAGGAGTACGCCAGAACCTGCAGACAGAGAGCAGGGCACAGTCAGCGCGCGCGCACACACACACACACACACACACACACACACACAAACACACACACAGAGCGATGATGGTGATGATGAAGGTGGTCTGACCTTTCGGGCCTGAGCGAGGACTTTACAGGCGTCGATGACGAAGGTCAGGGACTTCATCTGCAGAGCTTCATTGATGGACGACACTTTGTTCTCCAGGTTGATCGCAAAGTCCTGAAACCCAGAAGAACCAGAACCAGGACTGGACTGAGTCCACAAACAAAACTATTCTGATGGATTTCACAGTAAAAGTCATGAACTTGGCTGTTTCAAAATTAAACCTGTGACATTTCATAATAAAAGCCCACAGCTATTTCACAATAAAAGCCCAGCACGTGTTCCACAGTGCGTGTAGATGCAGGTGTGGTACCTTGGCCTGATTGTGGAAGGTGCATCTCTCGTTATAATCCTGGAACTTCTTCTCCTGACGAGCTGCTTTACTCACCTACAGAGACGATGACATCATCAACCACAACACATCATGATGGATCAGTGATAGATCACACGTGAACCCTGGAGAACTGATACACGTTATGGTTTGAAACTAAATATTGATTTATTATCTATTGTTTATTAATGATCCTGATGAAGCTCAGCTGATTGGATGACTGAGGTGGTCATGTGACCGTGTGGACCAACCATGGCGGAGCAGTTGTAATAATCTTTGTGTGTTGGTTTCCATGGTTTCAGACATCGCCAGCAGAAACCGTGGTTACACTTGGCACAGGTCATACTGAGGAAAGAACACATCATCATCATCATCATCATCGTCATCATCATCGTCATCAGTGTGTGTGTGTGTGTGTGTGTGTGTGTGTGTGTGTGTGTGCGCGCGTACTGCAGGCAGCCCTCGTTCTTTTCGATCTGGGCCTGGCAGCTGGGGCAGCGTTTGGAGATGAGCTTGGCCAGATGTTTGCTCTGAGCCTCCATGCTCATCCCCTCGTAGTAACCTCCATCATCCATCCACTGGGACATGTGGCTGCAGCTGGCTGGGTAGTGGGCCTGGGGGGGGGGGCAGAGTGTTACAGGTGTGTGTGAAGATGAGTGTGTGTGTGAGTGTGACTGTGTGTGCGTGTGACCTCGGGGAAGTTGCAGCTGAAGCAGGAGGACCAGCAGCACTTGGAGCAGGTGCCCATGCTGCCCATGTTCTCCTTACACAAGATCTGGTCGCAGCCCTGGGGGTTGGTGCACCACGTCAGGTTGGAGCAGCACTCCACGTAGCCCCTGAGCAAGGCGTTCTCATACTGGGGGTGGGGGGGTGGGGGTTCAGGTTAGTTCAGGTTCACACCAACATAACTGTAAAATCTCTTTTTCCTGTGTTGATTTTATTGGTTTTTGTATTGATCAATAATCAAACCAATCAAACAGACTCAGCTTTGTCAACATTAACGTTGCATCATTTAATCAAAGGACAAATTTCAATCATCTGCAAAACAACAACCAGCAGGTGGCGGTTACCTTGGCGATGGTGTCCTTGTCGGTGAGGATGCTGAGGAAGAACTGGGAGGTGGGCTGAGCCTGGCAGTCTGTGATTGGACAGTTACAGTTCATCACCAGGTTCTGCTCAATCCGGGCCGTCAGGTACTCCTGCCAGCACGACTGCAACACACACACACAGAGTTAACAGTGAGGACACACACACACCTGGACCCGTCCCCCCCGCCCCCCCAGCCCTGTCTCTAAGTGGTTCTGACCCGGCAGCAGTAGTGCATGCAGCTCAGGGAGGGGACCGGCTCCGAGGGGAGGTTGCGGGGGCTCAGGCAGACCGGGCAGGAGGAGGCGGGGCTCGGCGGTGGCTGTGGGTTCCGGGACTTGAGGCCGGCGGCCATGATGAGGGAGTCGGGGTCGTCGGTGTAGCGCTGCACCAGCAGGTCCACGTTCCACTTACAGTGAATCAGCAGGTGCTCGGCCCGGTCCAGGTCCAGACTCAGAGTCCCTGAGACCTGAGAGGGGGACGAGAGACCACGTCACCTGTCTGACAAACAAGCACACCTGGACCTGTACCGGGATCAGCTGAGTCCAACCAGTGGATCAGGACCCGGACGCTCCAACCCACCTGCTGGACCGTCCTCTGCATCAGCTGACGAACCTCCTCCTGCGTCATCGTCCGGCCCATCGAGAACAGAACCGCGTCCAGAACCCCGTCCTCGAAACGCCGTGGGGCCGGAACCAGACTGTAACACACACACACACACACACACACTGAGACGGGGGAGGAAAGAGCATCTTCTTCTTCTTCCTCCTCCTCCTCTTTGGTCCTTTTATTTTGAAAATCCTGTTTACACTGAACCTGACTGTGTTCCTCTTCCTGTGGTCTGATCGTCTCTGACCCCAGGTCAACCTGACATCATCATGACTCAGCTGTTTGACTTCCTCCCTCTGTTGCTGACGCCACCTTTGATCCCTCACTGGCCTCCCACCACTAATTAATCTGTGATTAATTCACACGCTTTGTGTTCATTTGAATTTTCATATCTTTATTTAAAAATCTCTGATCTGTGACAATCAGTGTGGAAACATTCATTGTTCATTAAAACTACATTTATACTTAAAATATATTTCAGTTAAACTTTATCGATATTTGTTATCAATAATTATGTTGATTATTAAAGAGGCAAAGAGCAGAGGTCAAAGGTTAAATCTCTTCTTTATTTTCGTTTTATAGAAAATTAAACATTTACATTCTGGTTTGATTCGTTAACGAAGAATTTGTTTTTAGTTTTCAACTGATTAGGAGACTTGAGGTGAGGAGGCGGAGCCACAGAGGTCAAAGGTCAAACAACAACAGATCAACAGTAAGCGCAGCAACAGAAACTGAACTGTGTTGGTGCGTCTGTCGCCCCCACGTCGTTTCCTGATCTCATCAAGTAAGTTTCACTGATCGATTCCAGCTGTTTGTTTTAATTGTAAGTGGTTTCCAGGAAACGAGGAGGAAGCTCAGACAGATGTTCAACCACAGAACCAGATGTGAAGCTGATGACACTGAACAAGGTTGGCGTCACAGGTTTGAATCCGACACCGTGACACTTTCAGAACAAAGTGAAAAAAGAACGAGGCCTTTGGTGCGGGAGAAGGGTGAGAATGAGGACAGGAAACATGGAACAACCCCTGACAGATGGATACAGCCCTGTGTGTGTGCTCAGAGGTCAGAGGTCACACCTGATGTCCGCTCGGCTGTCAGTGGCGTCCCTGCTGACGTCGGTGTGGCTGAAGGAGAACTGGGCCTGGCCCTTCTGCGGCGTGGACGGGTCCTCGGGCAGGAACTCCACGATGTGCAGGTTCTCCTCGTTGCGGCGGATGCAGCCTTTGCTGATGACGTGCATGATGCAGGAGAGGACGTCGCTGGTGCTGCAGCTGAAACGACCGGCGCCGGGTGGCCGGGACGCTTCCTGCTTCTGACACGAGTCCAGAACCTGAGACCAGAGACATGTTAGAAGAACTACGTCCAGGTCCAACAGGTGATTTCGTAACTCTGAACCACATTTCCCATCATGCATCTGTCTTTGGTTGTTACTATGGTGATTCGTTACATCACACACTGACAACAAAGCCACAGAACCACACACACACACACACACAGGTGGAGCCAGAGTGTGATTTCCTGTCTGACTTCAACCGCTGTCGACCAGATTAAAGATTAAACCAGACTCATCTAATCCTGACTTAATCCTGATTTACACTAGAGATGAGATGGTTTAAAACAGATCTACTGTAAACCTGAACAAAGCCCGAGTTAAGCCTGGTTTATGGCTCGTTGTTTTGTCTGAGCCGTGTCTGTGACCTCTGACCTTGAACACAAGGTTGTCGATGTGCATCTCCTTCTCCTGCTTCATAATGTTGACGATCAGACAGTAGATGTAGTTCCTCTTCCTCTCCAGCGTCCCAGCCGCGTCCTCATCCACATTCAGGTACGTCTGTCTGGGCAGCAGCTGCAGCGACGCCGGGACGCCATCCAGGACGCGGGACGCCACCTGCTGGTCCACCGTCAGCACACCTGAGGGGAGGGGTGGGTTCAGTCAGGGTGGAGGAAGAGGAGGAGGACAAAGGTGGAGGGGTGTGTGTGTGTGTGTGTGTCTGACCCTGGCCGGGGTCCTCTGGCTGGCTGCAGGTCAGCGGCCCCCCCTCACTGATGAGCGGCATCAGAGCGTGAAGCAGGACGGCAGCAGACAGACCAGTCGCCTGCAGCAGAGTGTCCACTCGGACCTCCTGCGGAGGTCAAAGGTCAGAGGTCAGGAAGGGTGTGGGTGTGTGGATGTGTGTATGTGTATGTGTGTGTGTGTGTGTGTGTGTGTGTGTGTGTGTGTGTTACCTCCTGGCTGTTAAACTGCAGCAGAATGAACATCTGCAACGTGGACACGTGCAGCGTCCAGCAGCCAAACAGCAGCTCAGCGTGACCGAGCCACGTCCACTGCAGCCGCCGCGGCTTCGAGTGACTCAGACCGTACATGGACTGACCTGACGCACACACAAACACACACACACATTAGATTAGACGGGAGCGGCTCCAGACGGATGACATCACCAAGGAAATGAAAGCGGTTAAATCCAGAGCTGGTACTGACTGTGTGAGTAGAACTGGGTGAACTGGTTCAGGTAGGAGCAGAGCTCTGTTGGGAAATGTTTGGCCGGTTCGTCCAGGAAGCAGAGGGAGGAGACGGCCCAGCAGCGTGGAGACAGAACCAGAACCTGGACGTCCGCCTCCTCGTCCTCCGAGTCCATCCACTCCTCCATAATCTACGGCAACAGTAAGGGGACAAATCTTTCAGGACGAGCTGCAGAACTCATCGACACTGGAGCGAGGAATCGAGCAGGTGTTCTGACCTGGTCGTGCTCCTGCAGGCCTCGGTCCAGCTGCTGCAGCCTGTACAGGTGGAACTCCTGCTGCAGCTCGGCCGACTCGCTCAGGTTCTTCAGCATCTGCTGAGGGAAGCGACTGGGGAAGCAGCTGCCGATGTGGTCGATGACGGCGCTCTCCAACCACACGTTCCCCTGGGCCAGCAGCCGGTCGCCCAGGTAGTACCTGAGGGGAGGGAGGGAGAGAGAGATGATGTGTTCAGGTGCTGGGCTGTTCGTGTGTTGCGGCTCTGACCGTGGCTGTGACCTCGCCCTCACCTGTAGAAGTGCTCAAAGGTGTTGGCGAGCTCGAGGCCCGACAGGAAGAGCATTGGCTCCAGGAACTGCTGCAGCCGCTCCAGAGTCTCCACGCTGCCTGACGCAGCGCCGCTCACCTGGATCATCTGATCGATGTACTGAGCAAAACGCTCGCTCACCTGCACAGAGAGGATCAATCAGCTGAGTTTAACTGAACCAAAGGCCAGGTTAAGATAAACTTAACTCAAAACTTCAGTACATGTTTACGAGACCAAACTGGATCTGATCCTGAATCTGGACTCACGTGCATGGCTCTGAGGATGGACAGCTGCAGCAGCGCGGCAGAGAATCCGTGTCTCAGGGCGAGGACGAAGGCCGTCTGCTGACCAAACAGCTCCTCCATGGCGTTCTTCAACCGGAGGTACAGCGTCCGGTACCGCTCCACGAAGTCCGGCAGGTTGCAGCTGGACTCCAGGAACTTCTTCACCTGAGGAAGGGGGAGGAGTCAGAGACATCATCCGCACTGAACCTGTGATGACAGCTGTCGGCCACGTGCCGTTACCTGGCGCTGTACCACCCCCTGCCAACAGAGGGCGATGCCTGCGATGCTGCTGCTGCTCTTGACTCTGGGTTTGGTGGCGGAGGCAGAGGAAGACGAGCCGCCGGCGTTGTCCTTGTTTTTACCTTCTTTCCCGTCTGCAAGGAAAAATTCACAGATTTGATTTTGTGGGTGAAGCTGGGCGTCGCAGCATCAAACCAGAGATGGAGGGAATGAAAAAGAGCAGCCATGAACGTAAAGACAAAGCCGTGCCTCTGCTCTGCTCTTCCTTCCCTTCTGAAAAAAAAAGAAAAAAAAAAAGAAAAAAAAAAAGATGTCATCGCCATGGTGACAGCAGGAACAGGAAGTCAGCAGCGGCGGAACGAGCAGTCGAACTGAGGGAAAACGATGGAGCGGAAACGTTTCCTGAAGATTCAGGTTCGTTTGTCTGAAGCTGGTTCAGATGAGGAGGAGGAGTCAGTTGACGCCCCCTGCTGGACGTCCACTGAGGTAATCAATAACCTGTTAATCAATATGGAGCCCAGTGATGGATCAGCTGATCGGTCTCTAGCTCTGATGTGAATAAACTGCTGCTGCTAATCATCTTTAAAACTCTGAGGAGGAACATGAGAAATCATTATTTCTTCATGTAGTTCAGGTGACGCCTTAGTCTTAAGTCGGGTTTAAGTCAGGTTTAAGTCAGGTTTAAGTCAGGTTTAGGTCAGGTTTAGGTCAGGTTTAGGTCAGGTTTAAGTCAGGTTTAAGTCAGGCTTAACGGCCCAGTGTGCAATGATTGACAAGGTTTATTGGCAAAATCTGAATATTCTACCCATGAATATATTTTTATAAGTGTATAATCACTGTAAATTACATTTGTTTGGTTTTTGTGGCCTTAGATTTATTCTTTTATATATACATTTAGCAAAGCTCTTGTTTTAGAGAGTGTCGCCATCTTGCACCGCCATGTTTGTACGGCAGCCTGAACGGAAAACCCAGCTAGCACGTTTTGTTTCACACGTATAAACAAACCAATGAAGAAGAAGGCGGAAGGAAATAATATCATAACATATCGTGATATGGTTTAGACCTTCACCTCATCTGAAATACTCCCTGTTGTCCCAGCCGTGGAAGACGCCATGTCCTCCCAGGCCACCGTCACTTTTCCGACGGGAGGGGTGAGCACGAGCGAGCAAGTGAGCGCTGCAATCTAGAAACTGAACGCTAGATGTCATGGTCCCCCCCCCATTTTACACACTGGACCTTTAAGTCAGAGGTAAGGACCTGGTGGTTAAGTCAGGTTTAAACCGGACCTAATCTCAGTCGTGTTTAAAGTTAACCCTGGTTTTCACTTGTATGAAGACTCACTGCAGCAGCACATGTGGAACAATCCGCCACTGAAAATAGTCCCACAGACACATTGTGTCCTGCTTCAGTTTGTGACTCAGTGAGACACAGAAGTCTGTGTGGTCAGAGGTCAACCAGCAGGAGGCGCCGTGACGACTTCCTGTCCTCACCTGGACCCGTGATGACAGAAGAGAAAACACAGCTGTTACTTACTCTTCAGCTCTTTGCTCCTGTTGAGACCTTCTGGAGACAAAATACACGCTTTAAACACGGAGGAGCAACAAGGTCACAAGGTCAACACGTCATCAGGTGGTCAGGTGACTCACTGCTGCAGGTTGCTGTTGGACAGTCTGTATGCTAAGAAAGGCTAGGCTAAGTAGAGCTAAGCTAAGCTCCATATTGCCATGCCCAAGGTTTTAAACACAGGATGGACTGAACTACCAAAATAAGACTAAAGCAGTGACACGTGTTCGATACCTGGCTCGTCACGCCGCCCTCTGTCACACACTCACTTGATTTGACGGGCGGCTTCAGCTCCTCGCCGTCCAGTCGGCTTGTGTCGACGTGGACCAGCAGGTGAGTGAGACGTCTCACTCTGGAGTTAAAGATGGACACCCGGCTCTTACAGCGGCGCGCTGACTCAGCATTATCCAGGTACTCACTGAGCAGCCAGGACAGAGGGCTGTATGCCGAGGATTCTGGGTAAACAGAGAGACTCTTCTTTAACATTTGTAAGTCACAGACAGATGTCCAGAGTGTGTGTGTGTGTGTGTGTGTGAGTGTGTGTGTGAGTGTGTACCTGACAGTGTGATGCTGTGGACGATGGGTGTGATCAGAGCCTCCCAGCAGGTTCGGCCCAGAGCTTCAGCTGCTTCAGCGTCAGGGAGGAAACGATCAGCGAACATCTGCTCATGTCTCAGAGCGCTGTTCAGTCTGCGCACACACACACACACACACACACACACACACACACACTCTGTGAGTGTGTGCACTTGTAGCAGTAGCTTTAATAAACACACAGTACGAGCAGCAGTGTGTTTACTTGTTGAAGAGCAGCAGCAGCTGGGCTCCGTCCTCCATCACCTTCTGACACCAGCTGTGGGCCTTGGTGCTGTAGAACAGGAAGGTCCGACAGCACAGCTGCTCCTTGAACACCGGCCAGAACGTCGGCTTCGGACCCAGAACCTCAAAACCATGGACCCGGGTGTCAATACCACCCTGTGCCAGAGAGAGAGGAGGGGGTGAGTTGGGGAGGGGGCAGAACCACCAAACAGAACCAGAACTGGACTCGGTCTGACCTGCTGACATCTCTTGACCCTGATCTGGATGATGGACCAGAACCGGGTCATGTTTTCCAGCAGAACCACACGACTGGCTGATGGAGTCACGTTCACCTGTACACACACACACACACAGATGTTTGACCTTTGAACTCTGAGCTATACTACTGTTTGTGTTGTGTGTCTGTGGACCTGGACCAGGACCAGGACCAGGCCCAGACTCACTGTGTTGAGCTCAGTGTTGATGTTAGTTGGGTCGTCTCCTCCCAGGACCAGGATCCGGGCCGGCATGTAGCTCGAGTCCTCGCTGGCCACTAGGATGGCCAGTTGTCTGCACACAGACACACGTGGTCAGAGGTCGCACTGACTGACTGACTGACTGACTGACTGACTGGGTCAGTATTGATCAGTGATCGGTACCTGATGACGACTCCTTTGTGCATGTAGATGTTGATGAAGTGGGAGCCGGTGCAGCCGTTGGACTCCCAGTAGGTTTTGGGGTTCTTGTCTGTCAGCTTGTTAGCTCGGTGGTGATTGGACGAGACCTCGACCTTCTCCCAGCACTTGTCCTCCTTCAGCTCCACACTGGACCCTAGACACAACACCAGTCACACCAGTCAGGATCTATCTCCTACAGGCTGGTCCACAGAGTAGCTCAGAGGGGAACTGACCTTGGCAGAGGTTCCTGAGGAACACGTCGAAGAATGGGATGTTGATTGGCTGATGTCTGCGCCGATGCTCCTCGATCTGACCCAACACCATCTGACAGGAGACAGAACATGTGAGGAACAGGTGAGACCAACTGGAGAGGAACAGGAGATGACCAGCTGTCCTCCTGAACCTGACTCAGGCATGTCAGGTGAGGTACCTGGATGCAGCCGGCCAGGACGCTGGTGGTCATCTTCTTGTAGAGGCTGGCGTACTTCTCACAGTCAGTGATGAGGTCCCGGAGCTCGGTGACCAGCAGCAGGTTGGTGCTGTGTTTGTCCAGAGCCTTCACCAGAGCTTCTTTTGTCCCCAGACGACACATCACTACGGCATAGTCTTTGTTCAGGGACGCCAGCCGGTACAGGAAGCGGATGAACAGCTGGACCACCTGCAGGACCAATCACAAGAGGTTAACTTACGGTGGGCGTGTCCCTGTTTTGCTGCCTCCAGACCGGGGTGCTCACCTCTCTGTCATTGATGAAGGCCGTCATGGAGGACAGGCAGGGCTCGATGCTCTCGTGCCACGGCAGCACGTCCTCCTGGTAGTTGTCCAGGAACTTGTTCAGGATCCTGAGGGACAAGAAAAGTTTCAAGTTACATCACTGTGGCAACAGCAGGACGTCACAGAGAGAAGGGAGGCTGTGATTGGTCGGTACCTGAGGATGGAGAGCTGCACGGCCCGGTCAGCTCGGTGCTGCTCCATCAGACGGACCAGGTCCTGGTAGGTGTCACGACTGTGGGTCACCTGGACACAGAGGGTCAATAAGAGCTGATCGATCAGATGTGTGTGTGTGTTTGTGGGTGTGTTTGTGGGTGTGTGTGTGCATGTGTGTTTGTGTGTGTGCGTGTGTGTACCTGGCTGAGCTCCTCCTCCAGCTGTGACGTGTCATCACACAGCAGCTGCTCCAGAGTCTGAATCACCTCCTTCGTGGCTGTGAGCTCCTTCAGACTGACGACCAACATCTGGAGCTCCGTGTCTTTAAAGTCCAGCTGCTCCCGACTCTCTGACACACACACACACACACACACACACACACACACAGTCACACAGCAGCTACAACACAACACTTGTGTGTATCTGTGCCCTCAGCTCAGGCTCATGCTGCCTCACAGTCAGGAGGTCTGAGGGTCAGAGGTCATACCTTTGCTCTCCAGCTTGTGCACCATGGAGATGTGGTTGAGGGCGATGATGGCGAGCATGGTCTCGGCACGAGACAGGCTCAGGCACTTTTTGAGGACAGCGGTGACGTCGCAGGCGACCAGCTGCTCGGCCAGGCTCTTGTGGTTGGAGATGAGCATGATAATGACCAGAAGGCCGTTCCTCACTGAGAGCACGCAGCTGCAGAGAGGAGCAGGTCACATCACAGGACACAGGACACAGACGTACACGCACGCGCAAGACAGGTGAGTCTCTTACCCTTTCGTCTTCAGCATGAGGTCGATGGCGGCCGGGATGGCGCCCAGCAGCCCTCTGGAGCCCTCGGGCGTGGCCGAGCCGATGCTGGCGAAGATCTCCAGCATCATCTGAGTGCCGGACTCGGACAGAGGGAGGCTGCTGCCCACGCTGCGCAGGTCGTGTTTACTGGCTCCCGTAATCACCTTCAGGGTCTGAGAGAGGAAACCACAGCTCAAAGCCCTGCTGCTGATTGGCTGGCCACCTGTGATGTCATCACACTGGGCTACATACCAGTGGACGTGTGTGTCATCGACTCACCGCGAGTGCCAGCTGCTGCACATGAGTGACGGAGGAGAACTCCTGCATGCAGGACAGGATGGCTTTGACTCCGCCCTCGGTGGCAAAGGACACCCTCCACTCGTACCTGAGCATCAACAGGTGAGTGAGTCTAAGACAGCTGATCACCACGTCTTTGGAGGACGAGCCCAGGAGCTCCACCAGCAGCTTCAACACCTTGTCCCTGTCGAAGAAGACACAGAGACACCGTCAGAGACATTGGTTCTGACCCCCTGATAAAGCCCCGCCCCCAGTCAGCTGCACCCCCTCCACGCTCCTCCCTCACCTGATGGTCTGGGCGGAGTCGCTCCTCATGGAGTTCTTCTCCTGGGAGCCTTTGTCCTCCAGCAGCCTGGTGATGAAGAGGAGTCCAGCCAGCTGCTGAGCCTGCTCTGCCCCCCCCTTCCTCAGGATGTCCACCACCTCCCCCAGCTTCTCCAGAGCCGTCTTCTTCCCCTGGACCCGCGGGTTGTTGAACACTGAGGGTCAGAGGTCACAGGTACAGACACACAAACTCAGCATCGCTCCTGATTGGTCAGCTTCACCTCTGACATCACATCAGTCTGATAAACTGAACATGACTTCAGAACAAACTGGTCCCTCACTTTACTGTGTCCCCGGACCGGTCCCTCACTTTACTGTGTCCCCACACTGGTCCCTCACTTTACTGTGTCCCCACACTGGTCCCTCACTTTATCCCCTCCTCCACAAACACTTCCTGTTGTGTTGTGGCCCCCCCACCCAAGGCTCCACCCACCCCCTCACCTTTCATCTTGTCCTCCAGGTCGTCAGGATACCTGCTCTCGTCTTCTGTCGGCAGCTCACTCTCTGTCTCTGAGCTGCCGATGCCTGAATCCACAGTCACCTCCTTCTTTGCCTTCTTGGAGACGGACGCCATCGCTGAGGAAGAGGAGGTCACAGATGATGACGAAGACGAGGAGCACTGTGCTCCTCCGCCTCCCCCTCCCCCTCCTCCTCCCAGAGCAGAGGAGCCCAGAGAGCTTTCAGCTGGAAGACAAACACAGTTAGACATGTTGGACACACACAGATGGGTAGAGTCTGAGGTGTCCGTCCTCACCCAGCAGCTCCTCGTCCTCCAGACAGCCCCCCCCCCTCCTCAGATAGTGTTTGGCGAAGGTGTGTGAGCAGAGCAGGTCGCTCAGACACGACGACGGCAGTTTCTGCTTCAGGTAGTGAAGCAGCTTCTTGGCCACGTCCCCGGGGACGGAGAGACCGATCAGGGACGACTCGTCCAGCTCGCCGTCCTGAGGGAGCAGCAGGTCAGCAAACAGTTCACTCACCTGTATGTAAGCGTGTGTGTGTGTGGGTGTGTGTGTGTGTGCGTGTGTGTCACCTGGTCGTCCAGACTCTGCAGCAGGAGCCTGTTCACCTCCTGCTGCTGTTTGGGCTCCAGCTTCTTGATGAAGAACAGAACCTCCCACCACTCGGCCCTGCTCAGCACCGCCGGCTCCACCTGCACACCCTCTGACAGGTAGGGCAACGAGTAGAGGCCGCCGGGCGGCTTCGAGAAGAACGTCTGGCTCACTGAGGACGATGGGAGGAGGTCAGAGAGAGGGGAACTCTGAGGCAGGCAGAGAGGTGAGGTGTGAGTGGGCGGGGCTTACCTGCAGTGAGTTTGAGGGTCTCTGTGAGCGACGAGGCTTTTTCCTGCGTCTCCTTCTCGGCCTGACTGCTGCTGCCGCTGCCCAGGATCTCCACCATGTGCCAGTGCACCCAGTACGTCCTAGACAGGGAGTTCCAGTACACCTGCACACACACATACACACACCCAGGTGAGCTACAGTCTGGGTCTAGATCTGGAGTCGTCTCTGTCTCCGTCTCCGTCTCTGTCTCCGTCTGTCTCACCTGCACAGGGGGTGAACCGTCGTTGCTGTAGCGAAACTCTCCCTCGTCGCCGGCGCTCACCTCCTCGTAGTCCTCCAGCATGCGGACCATCATGCCGCTTTTCAGGTTGTCCTGGACGTACTCCACGTAGGCGGAGCGGCTGGCGAAGTCAGAGCGTGTCTTAAATCCGTTTCCTGTCTTCTTCTTCGGTGGTGTGGCTGCAGGCGCTGCCACGGCAGAGCTGACCGGCAGGACGACGACGGGGGAGGTGCAGAATCGAGGCTGGAAGATGGACCTGAGGACAGGGCGGGACGACTCCTCCGCCTGCTCTTCCCCGCAGACGCCGCCTCCTCCAGAGCAGTGGGGGGGGCTGTCGGGGGGCTGGCGGTTCCGGTCCCAGCCCATCACCCGCACCAGCTCTGAGATGAGATTGGCCATCGCCATGGTGAAGTCAAACTCCCGCTGCACGCGCAGGTGCTCCGCCTGGTGGGCGGTGCTGGAGGTGGCGGGGGAGGGGCTGGCATCCTGTCTGTCAGAGCTGGACTCCGCCCCCGCTGTGTTCAGCTTGTCCATCAGAGACGTGACGCACAGGTAACGTTTGACCAGAGAGAAGAGCAGCTTCCCAGGAATCTGAGCACAAACACATGTTACCTGTCTGCAGGTGAACTGGCCCTTTCACTCTCACAGGTGTGTGTGTGTGTGTGTGTGTGTGTGTGTGTGTGTACCTGTGGCAGGTGAATCCCCTCGAAGGAGATGCCGTGCTCCTCTGACGACGTGGTCTCAGCAAACAGCTCCAGCAGGGTGTAGCGGTTGTCGAAGTCCATGTGCTGCTCAATGCCGTCCTGCTGACTGAGGGACAGGAGTACATAGGCCCGGCTACCTGCAGGACACGGGGGGGGGGGGGGTTAACACCTGGTCCAGCCCACGTCTCTAGCTCCGCCTCTTACAGAACAACACAACACTGTGCATCTGAGTGACTTAAAGCTTGAAGAGTGTTTGTATCATTTCATTGCTTTACTACCTGTTCCTCTTTTCATCAGTGACAGACAGACAGACTGAGAGACAGACAGACAGACAGACAGACAACTGTTGACAGCTCCTGGGTCATGTGACCAGGTGTCAACACCTGGGTCACGTGACCAGGCGTCAACACCTGGGCCATGTGAGTGAAGAACAGTCAAGTGAATCTTCTCAGTTTCATTTCAGTGTAAATGTGTCGACTCATGGTGTCAGTTTTCCCACAGTCATTGAAGTAACCACACCAACTCTGAGCATCCTGTGTGACAGGAAGTGGGAGGGGCTTACACACACACACACACACACTACTATGGTGATATTGATCAGTGTGTATGACCTGGATCTCAGCTCACACCTCGGTTGCCTAGCAAGACAAAAACAGGCAGAAACACAACCAGAGCGAAAGTATTGACGCTGATCAGCACCAACACTGAGCCTCTGCTTCAAAATGAGTCAGAATCTCTGCTGAACGTGGCTCCGCCCACTCCTCCCTCCATCCAATCACAATCTTTCCACCCTTCAATCTCATTGGCTGAAAATGTAACTGCTCTCCTGTGTTTCCTGTTGCTGCCGACAGACTGAACCAGTGTTTGAGTCAGAGTGAGACCTCTCCCTGCTGACGTGGATCTACAGCTGCTGTCTTTGTCTCCAGCCCCGATGACTCATGGGAAAAAACTCTCAGCTGCTCCTCGTCCAGGGTTTTTCTCTACATGTGACCAGAGAGGAGCTGAGGAGGGACAATCTTCATCTGGTTTTATGGAAGAAATGAAAAGCTGAGTGACCCGGCCTCCTGGGTCCTGGTCCTGGTCCTGGTCCTGGACAGAACTAGTCCTCACGTTCCTGGAGACGGTCTTCAGCAGGGATGCACCGGTCCGATATTTGTATCGCTATCGGCCCCAGTGTTGAAGGAAATTCTAGAGCAGGTATTGATGACAATGGGCCGAACCGTAGTGGCGGATCTGTTCAGTCTGATGCTGTGCTGTGTGCTGAGCGGCGTCGTACGGAAGCAACACGTTGTTTCCAGAACGGAGCGAGCGAAAGGACCAGCTACCTGGAGCCTTTTCACTCTGCTCGACGGCTACGTGCAACACCTGCGCAGTAAATGTTCAGAGGGGCGGTGGTGAAACTTCAGGTTATAGCACAACCAACAAAGAGGTGAAAAATTTCCACTTAATAGTTTGCAGGCGACAGAAATCAGCGGGAGGACTGTAAACTTATAAACGTGACTGATGGGCGACGCTGTCGGTTGCTGGGGACGAGGGATTCCAGCTGCTCATCAGCCACCTGTCTGAGGCGGCTCCACCTGTCTGAGGCGGCTCCACCTGTCTGAGGCGGCTCCACCTGTCTGAGGCGGCTCCACCTGAACTGCAGGGTAAAGTGTACAATCACATGTTAGAGAAGATAAAAGACGTCAAAGCTCCGAGCTCCACTACAGATTCCTGGAGCTCTGACGTTTCCCCCGTGTCACTGGCTGGATGAGAATCACGTTAACTGCAACAACCCTCCGTGGGTCACACACCTGTGATGCGACTGCAGCTTCACTCATGGACACGTTTGACAAATTCCTTTGCTCAAAGTCCGTGTGATGGGACGAGGCCTGCAACAGGCGAAAGGAGACGGAGCACATGAGAGAGCGTCGTCCAGGCTTCCTGTCCTGAGCAGGGACCTGCCAGTGGCTCTGAGTGGTGTGTGTCTGGATGTGCATTCATCCAGGGCCGTGTGCCCCCTCCAGTGGTGACACACCTGGACACGCTGGGACTCCTGCTGATTTGTTTTGTTGTTGTTGTTTTCAGTTCAGATGCTTTTGTAACGGATGTTTCATTCCCATTTGCACTGAACCATATAAAAGTCTCAGTTTCAGCTCCTTCATTATTTATTTTATTTTACATTGGACTTTTAATCCCTAACTTCACTGACTGGACCATTTCACAGAGGTTTTGTGCCTGAACTCACTGAGTATTCTTTAGTTTATCCAGCGTGTGAAGCTGCAGCGTGTGAAGCTGCAGCGTGTGAAGCTGCAGCGTGTGAAGCTGCAGCGTGTGAAGCTGCAGGTTCATTAAATAAATAATTCTGTACATTTCTATCTGTTTATGTGTTTTTGAAATGTTTAAGTCAAGACTGATGTTGTCTTTTCCACACAGTGAGACATTTGTTGTTGTTCTGTATCGGTATCAGAGGTGAACGAAGTGGATCAGTGTAACCTGGTCCTCAGGTCCTCAGTCTCCTGGTCCTCAGTCTCCTGGTCCTCAGTCTCCTGGTTCTCAGTCTCCTGGTCCTCAGTCTCCTGGTTCTGTCTGGGTCACTGCAGAGGATCAAACCAACAGGTTTGAGGCGAAGCAGCGAGTCCTGTGGTTCTGACCCTGGTTCTGAGTCCAGTTAAGTGAAAGGCTGCAGATTCTGATCCGGATCCACAGACGGAGAAGATCCAGACTCAGGTTCAGGTCCAACATGTCACTGATCAGAGTTTCTGTGAATCAAGTTGTTGAGTCTTATCAGGTCCAGGTTCTGGTTTCTCCCCTCCACCTGCTCCACCTGCTCCACCTGCCTCCGTCACACAGAGTCCATCCATGAACGGATCAGAGGAGCTGAGGGGCCGGTGAGGGATCAGGTCTGATCTCTGGCTGTGGCTCGGTCCAGGTGGAGCACACACACCTGTTCTGAGGCAGGTGTCTGGACTCAGTGGCACAAAGGATGAATCAGTAACTCTGAGGACTCTCTCTGTCCCCTCAGTCTGGACCTGGGCATTCTTCCTGTTTTCAAAATAAGAGTCTGACTGTACACTGTGACCTGTTTTCTCTTAAACTGACAATAAAGATCTGATTTGAATTGTAGTTTTAAAATCTCATTTAACTGCTGAACTTCTTGTGCGTGTGTGTGTGCGTGTGTGTGTCTGTGTGTGTGTGTGTGTGTGTGTGTGTGTGTGTGTGTGTGTGTGTGTGCGTGTGTGTGTGTGTGCGTCTGTGTGTGTGTGTGTGTGTGCGTCTGTGTGTGTGTGTGCGTCTGTGCGTGTGTGTGTGTGCGTCTGTGTGTGTGTGTGCGTGTGCGTCTGTGTGTGTGTGTGCGTCTGTGCGTGTGTGTGTGTGCGTCTGTGTGTGTGTGTGTGTGTGTGTGTGTGTGTGTGTGTGTGCGCGCGCGTCTGTGTGTACCCATGTGTGTGTTTTATTGTGAAGGAGCCTTGGCAGTGGCCGTGTCTCTGTCCTGTGGTGACCTGTGTTGACCTGCTGGATGAGGTTTAGAAACCAAGAAGCCCCATGACAAGTCAGCTTCCTGTCTCCATGTCACGTGGGTTTCTCCATGACTCCGCCCCTTTAGGACGCCAGCAGCAGGTCTCCAGTCTTTTGACTCTGAAGTGAACGTGAGCACAGATCGTGGTCGACTCACATTTTGGCACTAAAACAGTAGATTTCAGACAAAAAGGAGAAATAAACTTTGTTCCAGACCTGTCTCTATGTCAACAACACGCTCTGGTCTCCTAGGCAACGCCAGCTAACATTTGCGAACACCCGCACAAACTTTTTTCATCATGTGAAATGTGCCTGTCAGCTGTGAAGTTACCATAAGAACATACAGTCAGCTCACTTCCCTCTACAGGTGACCACGGCCACTGAGGAGACAGGAAGTGAACCCTTTCATATCATTGGCGCAGCTCGCCATGGGCCATTCTGATGGTAATAGAGTATCTTTGTAGGTAGGTACCTGCGTCATGTGATGCGAGCGCTCGCAGCATCTTCCCGGCGCTGCGTCTGGTCTGCGTCTCCTTGTTGCACAGCAGCTCCATCAGCAGGTTGAGGGCGCCGGTCTCCTTGAAGACGCCGACCAGCGAGCCGATGCCGGCGTAGGCGCTCAGCACGTGGATGGTGTGAGTGATGCTGATGGAGAAGTCGCTCTTCTTGGCCATCTGTTTGCGGGCGCGCCGCACCAGGTTCTTTACGTCCTCCTTCATGTCTGACAGCTCCACCTCGTCAAAGGTAACGTCGGCCGGGAACTCGTCGCCACTCCTCTGGCCTCCGTCGGCCACCTCGCCGCCCTGCTGCTGCTCCTGCTGCAGGGGGCGCTGTGTGTCCGTTTTCCTTTTGCCCAGCAGGGTGGGGCAGTTGGCGTACACGTCCTCGGTCGACATCCACATCAGGATATTCTCCGGTTTGGTTTCTCCTGACGAGGAGCTGCCGGACCCCCCCACACCAGTGCCGCTGCTTCCTGTCCCACCTGCCTCGCTGGCCCCGCCCCCGGGGCCGGAGCCATCGTCAATGGTGACCAGGCACCAGCGAATCAGGTACTCTGTCTGGCCATCGTGCGTGCGGCGCTGGCGGATCAGCTCCTCGGGATATGCCTGCAGCCGCGGGCCGAGCTGCACCAGCAGGTTCCCATTGCGGCGCTCGCCCACCATGGTTGCTATGGAAAAAGAGGACACATTGGATGAGGACACAGGGACGTGTAAGAGCAGGACAGGACATGATCTTTGTTGTGTACATATGTTTCTGTTATCTCTTCTTCACTTTGTATTTATCTACGTTCAGTTGTTATTTTTCTCTCCCTCAGTTTCCTCACTGTCACTGTGATGTTGCCGTGGAAACAGAGACTGGTTCAGTAAAACCTCTGGACAATGTCTCAGACTCTGTCCAGATCCTTTCACCTGTCCATTAAACTCACGACTATGCAAATCATCTTCAGGTGGACTTGAGCCTCCATCACACCAACTGTCACTTTATTCAAATCTCAACCACCAAGGTTCACCTCATAACACGTCACAGACAGGTGACCCCTCCCACCACCACCCCCTGACCCAGACCCGGCTACCTGAGGTCTGGCGCCTGACCTCCAGCCCCCCTGACCGATACGGTCCGGTCCTCAGCCTCCCCCTCCCCCGGACACCACGTACTACTCCGTCACCGTCACGTCAAGGTTTCACTTCGCTCGGCTCTGTGGCTCTGCGGAGCCCGGGCGGAGTGAGCTGCCGCTGGGCGTGTTGGCCGCCGTCAGCCGGGCTCCGTCTAATACCTGAACGTGCTACGAGTTGCTGAGCCCGTGCTGCTCATGAGTGACTGACCCCGCACACAGGAGCAATGACAACAACACACCATCAGTTATTAATCACGGACGTGACCGCTACCGACGTTGCTTCGTTGGTGTTGACGCAGTTCGCCTTCTGAGAGCCGCGTCGCTGGTCAGCGTCAGGAAATAGACGCGTCCGCGATGTTGTAACATTCCCTGAACGCAACAGATAAGCTAACAGCGGCTGCTAACGTTAGCACGGTCTCCTCATTCAGAGTTTTTACTTCACATTAACAGTGAACTCCGGCTCACTGTAACCGAACAACCGTGTCTTAAACCCGTTAACTAACAAATCACTTAACTAGTCCACACCTTTGGCTGTTAGCTGGTTACGTCGGTAGCGGTAGTTAGCCATATGCGGGGAGAACGTCACACCGAGCTCCGACGGTAAATCCTCAGATTTTAGCTAACGAGGGACATTAATCAGCGTAAGACGTCACTCTGTCTCCATTTTAAAGTCTTGGGGGGGGGGGGGGGGGGGGGGGGGGGGGGTTAAAGAATCTCCCGGTGAATCCGGCACTGACACACCGAACCCACCCGACTTCATCCCGGTGAAAGTCAACTTCTGTACTTCGGAGTCCACGGACGGTCGCCGCCGCTAGCTTCACTCGACGGGACGGTGCTGTTAGAAACTGCGGTAAAAGTTGATCCAGTGTCGGCCACGGTGCTGTGAGGATGTCCGGGTGTGTGTCCGAGCTGAAGCGTGTGTCCTGTCGACTCAGAACAGAAACTAAAATACAACGTTGAGCTTTATTAAATAATTGCTCCTAAGTACAGCTGGCCTCAGTTAGCGGGTCTTTAACGGAGCTTCTGTGGGTCACTGCCTCGGCTCGGTCCGGGTTCACTGTCCGTACCTACAGTAACTATGGATGTCAGCGCTCAGGAGCCGGGGCGGGCCTGCCCAGCTACCCGCCCGGGTCAGGCAGGAAAAGCGGCTCCGCTGACACACACTCCGGCCTGAAGAAAGAGCTCGGGGGCAGGTGAGCGGGTCTTACCTGCCGTGTCACAGACTTTCCCCTTGGTTACCGTCTTCCCCCTCGAGCGCTGTTTTCTTTTCCGCCCTAACGTGTCGTTGCCCAGCCTGCTCGTGTTTGTTTTCTCGTTATTCGCCGGAGGTCTGTACTGTTGGATGCGCATTTGCGCACAGTGACAGGAACAGCATCACGGACTTCTTCTTCTTCTGCGTCTACCCCCGAGTATTTTCTTCTTCGTGGCGCTGGGTGGCAGCTCACAGGCCGTGGACAGCGCCCCCTGTTGCTGCAGCGCATATAAACACTGTAAAATCAGGTCGACTTGATTTCTACAGCACTTTTCACAGGAGTTCACAAGGTGCTTCACAGTGAAATCAGAAAATAACAGAGTACATAAAGGCAAAGACACAAAGTTAAAAGACAGATACATAAGAACATAACAAAGAAAACAATAAATAAATAAAACAACGGTTAATATTCCTGCTTTATTAATAATATTCATAATTATCACCTGTTTCATTTGGGATGAACTCATGTCTGAGAAAAATGTCCATTCATGTGAATTATATAATATGTCTGTCATTTTCTTATCCTCCTCCTTTGTACAGCATTATTTGATTTGTTAAGTTCTACAACACTGAGTTATTGTTGCATACAGGATTAAGATGATTAATCAATAAGTAAACTGACAGAAAAATAATTGACAACCAATTCTAAAGAAAACATTTCATTGATCCAACTCGTCATATGTCACTGAACATTCAATCACCATACATTAAAGCGTCACATATTTTGATCATGATAATAATAAATGTTGGTTGCAGCTTCATTTCTCACAGGTTTTTGGTCAATTAGTTATAAACTTTACAACAAACGAGTCACAACGAACGGTTCAGGTTCTGACATGAGACCAGAGACAAACAAACTTACTTTCTACAGCACTTTTCACGCCGTTAAAACAACACAAGGTGATTTACATGATAAAAATCAACCCGCAGCCAAAACACTTCTACTAGTGAAATGTGCGCAGGTGCAGTGACGCCTCCTGGCCGTCAGGGGGCGGTGGTGCCTCAGCAGTGACCCAGAGCTGAATGTTTATACCTATGGTTTATACACGAACATGTGTCTAATTCTAACGTCATCAATTCAAATACCGTTGATCAGAGATAGGTGTGTGTGACGTCATCATTAATCTGACAGGTGGAGTTATGTCACTGCACTCGTGACCTCTTCACCTGTTACACCTCTCAGTTCATCTGACACTCTGCGTGTTTACATTTGACTACTGTACAACACAATCCACAAATGAAACCTGTTGCACCTGTGGCTGCAGCGCCCCCTGCTGCCAGGTCACCGTCATCTTCACAAATTTCACGATTAAATCAATTTAGAGCTAAAAACACAAAGTAACAGGAGAAAACACCTGAGTATGTGCCAGTCAAACAGCTACTGCAAATGTTGCTATTGCTACATAGCTAACATTAGCACTAGCATCAAACTTCATTAATTCACTCTCAACACCATTAGCCTTTGTTCAGCTTCTCCTCTGCTGGCATAATTAGCATGCTAACCAGCTAGCCAAACTGAATGCACTACTGTAAAAAAGTCCCATCATCATCATCATCATCAACAACAACAACAACAACAACAACGCTGTCAGCAGCACTGACATGTAAACAGCAGCACTGACATGTAGGTAAACTGCAGGTGTGTGACGTGTTCAGTCGAGCTGATGTTTCGTGGTTATTCATGTTAAATAAAGTTCACAATGTTCTGCAGGTTCATCTCACGTGCATCCATCAAGGTACCTGTACAGGTATTCTCTCAGGCTCTGGTTCAGGATGTTTTCATCATGAAGCTCTGATGGGATTTAGGACCATGGGGAGGAAATCTCTGTTCCCCTCCACCCCCCACCCCCACCCGCACACACACGCACACACACCTCCTCTGTATTCAGCGCACCTACTCCTGTAGAAACCCTCCACTCATAGTAACTGATGCTCTCTCTCTCTCTCCCTCCCTCCTCTCCTTCTCCATCACGTCTCTGCAGGAGAATCATCCTCCGACCAGACGGACACCTGCCTGCCCGCCTGCCTCTCTCCTCTTTCGGCTCCTTCTCTCCTGGACCATCGGACCTTCACACCGGAACTCTCATCGCTTCTACGCGGCTTAGAACGCACCGGGGCTCGGCTGGAGGACGGAGCAGGCGTCGGTGTGTGAAGCCTGGAGGTGTAGATGGACGAGTGGATGCAGGGTCTCGTGTCTCACCTTGGGGAGGTAAGTGTGTGTGCCTGTGCACGCGCGTGCGTGTATGCATTTGTCCTCTCGTAATCACAGGACATGTCTAACATCACCGGGATGACGTCAGAGTCGGTGGCACTGTCGGTATTCAGGTTCACAGGTTTACAGCTGTGATGAGATTTCACCACATACATATGGACTGTAGGTGTGTGTGTGTGTGTGTGAGTGAGTGCGCGCGCGCGCGCGCTGGGGGGAGGGGGTGGATTTCCATGCTGCAGCTTTGAAGCTCAGCTTTATTATTAATGTGCCTGGATTATTTTATTTTGACGAACATGAGCCGCAGGTCGATTCAGACACTCAAACCGGACACACTCTGATTCAAAAACAAAACCAAAAACGTGATGAAAATATCAATAACATGTAACAACAGTCAGTGAACAAGTCAGAAAACACCTGTAAACAAGACGAATGTAGAAATATTATGAAGAAAACATCAACAACACAGCTGTGAATGAACTGAGTCGCCTTCTGTTTGTTCCTCTGCAGGAACCATTATTGTTACTATGATCCATGAGGGACAACAACATGAAGCCAGGACATGTGCTTCTGACACGTTATTACAAACGTTACATGTAAAAGAACAACGTATTCTTCAGAAGTTAAAGTACTTCCTGTCTCCTGTGACTGATCTGTGATCAGATCATGATCCAGAAACATGTGACTCTCTGAGAGGACGAACAGAAACACTGATCTGGATTCAGCTGGGACGTAAAAACACACAATGAAACACACTGAACTGACTCGGAGTCATTTTTATGAGCTGATTAACGACCGTCTGACCTTCAGCCACACACACACACACACACACACACACAGTTACTGGAGCGTCTAATTGGATCCAGGATGTAGCTCAGCAGGTAAACCCCACCACACACACACACACACACACACACACACTCATGTCTGCAAACACACTTCGTGAGCCTTTGAGTGAGTGGGAGACAGTCTCTGCTGGTTCAGGCCACAGAGGCTAACTCACCCTGCTAACTGTTTAACTGACACAGAGCTTCATGTCTTGATCTTAATCGATTAGCGATCATGAAGCTGGATCACTGAGCTGAGTGTGTAGCTGGCAGGAAGCTGGCAGGAAGCCCCCCCCCCCCCCCCCTGCTACCAACAACAACATAAAATACAGTGAGAACTGAATGTTTTCTGTTTGTGTTTCTCAGGAGAGTCCAGCCTGCGATGCCTGACCTTTGACCTCTGACCTCTGACCCCTCTGAGAGACACCTCTGAGGAGGAGAGATGGTGGGAGGAGGAGAGGAGGAGAGCCGGGGGGAGGAGGCTGAGACTTCCAGACTGGGCAGAGGCTCTGTGAGAGGAGCAGGTGGGGGGGGCGGCTCCACACACAACGGCCTCATCAACACCCACAGGTTGGGGGCAGAACCTCATGAGGCGCTGCTGTCAGTGTACTCAGCTCCTCAGTACCAGGGTCACGTGGTGGTGAACACCCCCCCCCAGCAGGAGCACAGCGGGGGTCCTCCTCAGCTCCTGAACCCCAGCGCCCTCCTCCCCCACGAGGTGGTGTCGGACCCCCGCCTCAGGCCAGCCCCCGGCCTCCTCCTGTGCCCGGAGAGCATTCTGCAGGCATGGGGGGAGGCTCGGGGAGGGGACTGCTGTGAGACCACCTTCATTGAGGGGCTCGGTCCTGACGCCTCCTCCGCCGGCGCCTCCACGAAGGAGGCGCTGCTGTTCGCTGACGGGAAGTTCCTGGACTTTTCTGGAGAAGACGCAAAGATTCACACGCTGTCATATGACATCGACGACGAGGACGAGTTCCAGGAGCTGGAGGTGAAAAATGTTCTGAGTGTTTCAGTCAGTCAGTGTCGTCCAGGTGAGAGACTCACCTGGTTTCAGGTCAGTGTCGTCCAGGTGAGAGACTCACTGGTTTCAGGTCAGTGTCGTCCAGGTGAGAGCCTCACCTGGTTTCAGGTCAGTGTGGGTCAGCGCCTCATCTGCTGCTCATATCTGTGGTAATCTTTGATGTACCTGAGCTGGTGGCAGGCTCCGCCCCCTCTCAGTGACACACAGGAAGTGGAAAGCAGTGTTTTTAGCAGGTTTGGTTTTTAACAACATCAAACAGCAGCGTGGACACAGGTAGTGTCACCTGGCCGGCTCAACGGCAGGGAGGGAGGGCCAGCTTAATGGGACGACTGGACGGCAGACTGGGTCGTGAGCAGGGAGTTGTAGTAGCAGACCGGTTTAACAGCAGGAGGAAGGAGGTGATGGAGGAGGAGGGTGGTTGGTGCAGGGGGATGGAGCTCTGAAGAGAAATACAGAGAGAGTGAGAGACACCAAGGCCAGACTAGTGCAACAGATAATGACAGTTCAAAATGTGTGTGTGTGTGTGTGTGTGGGGGGGGGGGGGTAGGGCTCCATGTAGCCTGATGTGTCCCCCAGCAGTCTAACCCTGGGATTCCACTGGCTGTGGAACGGCTGCGCAATGTGTGAATGTGTCTGTGATGTGCACTGTTGTGGCTCCGCTGGACAGCAGGAATCATGTGGATCCACCAAATCTCGCGAATTCACGTATAATCGTGCAACACAGCAGGACGTAGAACCACGAAACCAAAACCAGTTTATTTAATCCAGAGCAGTAGGAAAACAACTCGGTGCTGATCTGCCTATTCTGTGATTTACAACCAGCCTGTGCTCGTCCATGGTGTCAACTCTCCGCCTCTGCCCATCACGTTTCCAAGGTGCAATGCAGGGAAAATATGATCTGCTGTAAACACGGTGAATTTTATTTTGAAAATTAACCGTGTGTTTTGTGCACGATTTCCTGTCCCGCATGACCTGTTCTGTGCTGGATTCACGCGCCGTGCTCCAGCATCCGGCAAAAATAGTAGCTCTGCATATGTGTTGCAGAGAGCTGCGGAAGGCCGGGGCTGAGCCGGAGCCGTGACGCACACGCAGCCAGTGGACTCCCGGGGTGAGTCTGTAGCAGCGTAGCTATAAAATGGATCAGGGCTACCTGAGCCAGCCCTAACTAAAGCTCTGTCATAGAGGAAGGTCTTCAGCCTGGACTTAAATGTAGAAAGAGTGTCTGCCTCTCTGACCCATGGAGAGAGCTGGTTCTATAATAGAGGAGCCTGGTAACTGAAGGCTCTACCTCCCAGTCTGTTTTTAGATACTGGGGGTCACTAACAGACCTGCATTCTGGGAGCAAAGTGCTCTGGTAGGACAGTATGGGATAATGAAGTCTTTCAGATAAGATGGAGTTTTGTCATTAAGAGCCTTGTAAGTCAGCAGAAGAACCCACCAACATGTAGCTGTGCACAACTTCTACAGTCAAGAAGAAAAACAACTAAACCACCCGAGCTGAGCTGAACCCTCAGGGCCACCGTAGGAACCACAACAGCTGCAGTTCCTATAACGTCCACTAGAGGCAGAGACCAGATAGACTGAGTTCAACTTATGGAGAAAAACGAAAAAATGAAAAATCAGAAGTTAAGCTCCACCTCCTCACACCCCCCCACCCCCACCCCCGTGTTCAGGCAGCATAACAACACACTTCCTGAATTCTGATGTGGAGCGGTTTCATCAAAGAGCTGCAGAGAATACAGAGGAGGAGGGATAGAGGGAGGGATGGATGGATGGATGGATGGATGGATGGATAGACAGATAGACAGACCATTTGTCATGTGAAGGTTTGAAATATTTTATCTACTGTCATTGCTGATACTCCATCTAATTGAGCACACATCCCTCCCTGACATCCCTCTATCCTTCCATCCCTCCGTCCCTCTGTCCCTCCGTCCCTCTGTCCCTCCGTCCCTCCGTCCCTCTCTCAGCTGAATGAGATTACAGCTGCAGCTCTCTGGACGACTAACAGCCAATCGCTTTAGAGACGATTAGCTGGAAATGCTGTGATTTTGTCTCTGTAAAGTCCAGTTTAATCTACTCTGCCCTGCTAATACCAGGAAGGGAGGGGTGTGTGTGTGTGTGTGTGTGTGTGTGGTGTGCAGACCAGGTGAGGCGGCTTCTTTACACCTCCAACAGCTCCTCAGCTCCTCAGCTCCTCAGCTCCTCAGCTCGGGCTGTGCAGCCAGCAGAGCCTTGCTCAGCAGGCGACCACCTCCAAGCCGGGGACACCACAGCTAAACACGGAGCTGGTCACACACACAACTCACACACACCGGTCACACACACCGCTCACACTGGGAGCTGTCTCTACATGCTTTACAGGATGTGTTGTGTAGATACTTCCTCGCCGCCTCGGCCAGCTGATCCTCAACACTATCCATTCCTGTACAAATTTCCGCGCCGGTCCCAGTTAACCACACCCACTTCAAATTTCTGACCAATCACACGATACTTGTCGGACACCGTGGGAGAAAAAAGTTCTGCCCAGCTGATGTGTCGACAACAAGCTGCGAGAACAAACTGACATCATCTCTTCTTCTTGTGGAGCATGAACAGGCCTTTACAGGTGACATTAACACGTGTGTGTGTGTGTGTGTGTGTGTGTGTGTGTGTGTGTGATCAGAGTGATTACTCCAGTGACTCAGAGAGTGAGGACACCTTCCTGTTGATGCCTCCCAGAGATCACCTGGGCCTCAGTGTCTTCGCCATGCTCTGCTGCTTCTGGCCGCTCGGCATCGCAGCTTTCTACCTGTCGCACGAGGTGAACACGCCCACACACACACACACACACACACACACACACACACACACACTCTGCTCCTCTGCTGCAGTTCTCTTCCTCTGTGTCTGGAGCGTTAGCACAGAGCTGCTCCTACACACTGACACAATGCACCTTATATAACTGATCTGCAGTCAGCTGGAGGAGGACGACCTCATCAGTCTGATGTTTCCCACCATCTCATGAGTCAGTGAACTCACCACCAGAGCAAAGAGATCAATCGACTCATCAGTTCATTACTGATAATTCAGAGTTTGATGACATGATCAGAGTTTCATCACCTGTGACTGAGACGTGTGTGAACGCTCCTCGTGTTGTGCTGCGGTGCGTCTGCTGCATGTGTCGTGGATGTGGTTTCCACGGCAACCACGCACCTACAGCTCCAAAAGAAACAAGGGCCAGTTGCCATGGGCAACACTTCCCACACTAAAATCAGTGAAGAACAGAGCAGCTCTGCATGAGGTGTGTGTGTGTGTGTGTGTGTGTGTTAATAACAGCAGAGGGGGGGTGAGTCATGTTGAAGAGAACTTCAGGAAAACAGCACAACAAACACAAAGCTCAACACCACAGAAGAAGAAAAACACACCCACTGGACCACAGACCCACTGACTCACTGACTCACTGACCCACTGACCCACTGGACCACAGACCCACTGACTCACTGACCCACTGGACCACAGACCCACTGACTCACTGGACCACAGACCCACTGACCCACTGACTCACTGACCCACTGGACCACTGACCCACTGACTCACTGACCCACTGGACCACTGACCCACTGACTCACTGACCCACTGGACCACTGACTCACTGGACCACTGGACCACAGACTCACTGAGTCACTGGACCACAGACTCACTGAGTCACTGGACCACAGACTCACTGACTCACTGGACCACTGACTCATTGAGTCACTGGACCACAGACTCACTGACTCACTGACTCACTGACCCACTGGACCACAGACTCACTGGACCACTGGACCACTGACTCACTGAGTCACTGGACCACAGACTCACTGACTCACTGGACCACTGGACCACTGACTCACTGGACCACTGGACCACAGACTCACTGACCCACTGGACCACTGACTCACTGACTCACTGACCCACTGGACCACTGACTCACTGGACCACTGACTCACTGACCCACTGGACCACTGACCCACTGACTCACTGACCCACTGGACCACTGACTCACTGGACCACTGGACCACAGACTCACTGACTCACTGGACCACAGACTCACTGACTCACTGGACCACTGACTCGATGAGTCACTGGACCACAGACTCACTGACTCACTGACTCACTGACCCACTGGACCACAGACTCACTGGACCACTGGACCACTGACTCACTGTGTCACTGGACCACAGACTCACTGACTCACTGGACCACTGACTCACTGGACCACTGGACCACAGACTCACTGACCCACTGGACCACTGACTCACTGACTCACTGACCCACTGGACCACTGACTCACTGGACCACTGACTCACTGACTCACTGGACCACTGGACCACTGAGTCACTGGACCACAGACTCACTGGACCACTGGACTACTGACCCACTGGACCACAGACCCACTGGACCACCGACCCACTGACTCACTGGACCACAGACCCACTGGACCACTGACTCACTGGACCACAGACCCACTGACTCACTGGACCACTGACTCACTGGACCACAGACTCACTGGACCACAGACCCACTGACTCACTGACCCACTGACTCACTGGACCACAGACTCACTGGACCACAGACCCACTGACTCACTGACCCACTGACTCACTGGACCACAGACTCACTGGACCACAGACCCACTGGACCACCGACCCACTGACTCACTGGACCACAGACCCACTGGACCACTGACTCACTGGACCACAGACCCACTGACTCACTGGACCACTGACTCACTGGACCACAGACTCACTGGACCACAGACCCACTGACTCACTGGACCACTGACTCACTGGACCACAGACTCACTGGACCACAGACCCACTGACTCACTGACCCACTGACTCACTGGACCACAGACTCACTGGACCACAGACCCACTGGACCACCGACCCACTGACTCACTGGACCACTGACTCACTGGACCACAGACTCACTGGACCACAGACCCACTGGACCACCAACCCACTGACTCACTGGACCACAGACCCACTGGACCACAGACTCACTGGACCACTGACTCACTGGACCACAGACTCACTGGACCACAGACCCACTGGACAACAGACCCACTGGACCACTGACCCACTGGACCACTGACTCACTGGACCACTGGACAACAGACTCACTGGACCACTAAACTAAACTGTCCTGTCGGTGAACCTCCTGTCAGTGAACCTCCAGTCAGTGAACGTCCTGTCAGTGAACCTCCGGTCAGTGAACCTCCAGTCAGTGAACCTCCAGTCAGTGAACCTCCAGTCAGTGAACCTCCGGTCAGTGAGCTTCCTGTCAGTGAGCCTCCTGTCAGTGAGCCTCCTGTCAGTGAGCCTCCTGTCAGTGAACCTCCAGTCAGTGAACCTCCTGTCAGTGAGCCTCCTGTCAGTGAACGTCCTGTCAGTGAACCTCCGGTCAGTGAGCTTCCTGTCAGTGAGCCTCCTGTCAGTGAACGTCCTGTCAGTGAACCTCCTGTCAGTGAACCTCCTGTCAGTGAGCCTCCGGTCAGTGAACCTCCGGTCAGTGAACCTCCTGTCAGTGAGCCTCCTGTCAGTGAACTGGTGGCAGACTGAAACAATCTGTTTTTGTTAAGCTGGTGTGGATAATCTGATTTGGGTGCTTTTAGAGCACAGCCCAACACACACACACACACACACACACATACACACACACACACACACACTCTCACACACACACACACACACACTGAGCTCTTTATGTAACTCTCTGGCTTCGACTCAGACCTACAATGACGTCGTTCGGTGTGAGGGAGCCTCATTGTTCTTCTTTGGACTAATCAGCTGAGGCCACACCCCCTACTGGCTGATGTCAGAGGTGTGGCGTCTGATTGGCCAGAGTGTAATTAGATGCTGGTGGACGATGAAGAGTAATTACAACAGATGGTTTCCTGCCAACCAGCTTGTTAATTGTGTTCACAGAGTTAATGGAGCTCGTTAAGAGACTGGCACTCACCTGACAGAGACCGATGGAGTTCATTCACTGACATCATCAGCAGCAGCAGCCAATCACACAGCAGCATCTGTCAGCTCAGCATCTGCACTGTCAAGTGTTTTATAGACATGTCTTCTGTGTGTGTGTGTGTGTGTGTGTGTGTGTGTGTGTGTGTGTGTGTGTGTGTGTGTGTGTGTGTGTGTGTGTGTGTGTGTGCCTCTGAGCTCTGACACTGAACAGGATGTTTTGATGTTTTGCTTCCTGATCAGATCAGATTTATTAGAAGCTGATTAAACAGACTCATGTTCTTCTTCATGTTTAATCTCATTTCTTCCTCTGCAGCATTTGTGCCCAGGCCCCTCCCCCTCCACACACACACACACACACACACACACACACCTCTGTGGAGGCCTGGATCCTGACACTGGTTTAAAATGGATTTGGATCTGTTGTCATGACAACAAGTGCTGTAATCGATATCTATTTGTAAACCATGTAAAATAGTTACAGATGAACACTGATTTATGTCTGCCCCCCCCCCCCCCCCCCAGACCAACAAGGCGGTGTCCAAGGGCGACTTCCACCTGGCCAGCTCCAGCTCAAGGCGGGCTCTCTTCCTGGCTGTGCTGTCAATCACAATCGGGACAGGTATCTACGTAGGCGTGGCCGTGGCGCTCATCGCCTACCTGTCCAAGAACCACCACTGGTAGGGAGGGAGATTACCCATCAGCCCCTCTAATCTCCTCGTGGAGCCCCACCCCTCCTCGACAGGTGGGTTCACAGTAAGGGAGGCCCCTCCTCCTCCCTCTGTGAATGAGATGACTGACAGGTGACTAGGCACTGAAGGACCAATCAGATCACAGGAGGAAAAGACGAGCCACAGTTCAATGTTTCCTGTTTCTTCTTCTTCTCATTTGGTCACTTCCTGTTTTCACTGAGGTGAAGGTGCAGGTCATCAATCAATCAATCAATCAATCAATCAATCAATCGCAGCTACTTTAGTGAAACGTTTTGTTTCTCAGACGATTTCCTGATTTTCTTCATCACATTTTCTACAGTTTCTTTATTTGAATCATTAACATTGTTGTTGTTGTTTATATTGTGATCAATCATCTATATTTGTATCAAACTCTTCATCAGCAGCAAGTCTGAAAAAGATCAAAGGAAAAACTATCACACAACTAAATACTCCTGATCCAGATGGACTGGATCCCAGAGACCGGATCATAAGACTGGATCCCAGAGACCGGATCATAAGACCGGATCCCAGAGACCGGATCCCAGAGACCGGCTCATAAGACTGGATCCCAGAGACCGGATCATAAGACCGGATCCCAGAGACCGGCTCATAAGACCGGATCCCAGAGACCGGATCATAAGACTGGATCTCAGAGACCGGTCATAAGACTGGATCCCAGAGACCAGATCATAAGACTGGATCTCAGAGACCGGATCTCTCAGTAACTATTGAACTGTTGTTTTCTCTGTGTGGATTATTTCTCTGCTGGTTTCTGTCTGATCACATGATGCGTCTCAGTCTGGCCTCAGAAACACCTGCAGATCTTCACCTGTTGCAGCTCCTGCAGGATCCTGGTCCTGGTCCAGAGGCTCGTCCATTGTGGACCCAACAGCAGAACGTGTGCAGATGTTCTGAGCTCCAGGTCTGATCACAATCACCATCAGATGCTGATCAAACATCTGCTGCAGTCTCTCTGTCTCCACCCGCCGGGACCCCAGGGTGATGGAAACAAATACCCGCTCCAGGTCATCAGCAGATGTTTGACCGGGCCGACCAAGGCTTAATGTTTACAGGGCGGAGCTCGGACAGGAAGTGCTCCTGTCTCTCACCGACCGCAATCCCGTCCCCTGAACTAGCCTGATGCTAAGCTAACTGACAGTGACAGGAGGTTCTGATCTGAGGTCAGGGTCAGTGGAGGTTATAGAAAGGGCTGCTTTATTTTGAAAATTTCCTCCACTTCATCAGCTGTCAGACTTTTGTTTTGGAACATCAGGTGAGACAGACGGAGCGTAGGTTGTTCCACAGGTCTGAGGCAATGAGCTGCTTGACCACAGGTATTGGTGGAAATTTTCAAAATAAAGTGAGGTCGTGGGGGCGGAGCCTGAATCTGCTGCAGGTGATTTATTAACGAGCATCCCGTCACCCAATAACCTCAACGATCGCTATAAGTGATGTGTCGTCCAGACCGACCAATCAGGTTGACACTGCGTCCAGACCGACCAATCAGTGACGTCTCCAGGTTAACGCTGTAGAACAAAGACAAATTTCATGTCAAATTAAATTTAATTCACATTTGAGCAAAGCTTTAACTCAAACCACCTGAGGAGCACCAGGTGAGGGGGTGTGGCCTCATACAGGACGTGGTTACTGGCTGCTCTGTGATTGGCCGGTCTGGAGCGTCAGCTGCTCTCAGATCAGTGTGGGAAAAGGGAACTCGGTCCGGACTCATTCTCGGCAGCTTCACATTGAACTCTGGGCTAAAGGGCTGAACCATCGTCACACCTGTTGTAGAGTCACACCTGCGGGGTGTGATGTCATCCTCACCTGTTCACCTACTGAATGTGCTGACCAGGGCTAATGATCATCTGATCAGCTGATCGATTGGCTGTTTGATGTCTACAGATGTCTCGTTTGTTCAGTACCAAACAGACTGATTGATTGATCAACTAATTGATTAATCAACTGATCATTTAAGTGAAACATCCTGTTTCATCTGCTGGTTGGCCTTGCTTAGCACAAAGACTGGAACAGGGGGAAACTGTTAGCTTAGCTCCACACACACACACACACACACACACACACTTTCTGCCCAGCTGCAAAACAAACAGAGCTGCTCTGTGATTGGTTGTTGTTTTTTTATCCTCTGAACTTTAAGTGCTTGCTAATAAAAACTAAATGTTGTGTTTCCACGGAAACGTCTGTTTGTGTTGAAAGTTAGCTTGAAAAATCAATACGATAAAACGATACAATAAAATCTTGTTTAATTTTTTTCATAACGTGTGTGTAGATCAATGTTTTAATACACAATCAGATCATAAATAATGATCAATAATAAGAAGCTCGGTCTGATTTATATAAAACATTTTACATGTGCACAGGAGTCCAACATGTTTACTTGCCCCGCCTCTTCCTGCTCCTGCAGCAGGGGATTGTGGGTACTGTAGTCCTGTGTGTTTGACTTCACACTGGACTAATGAACCAGATCATTGATCGGTGGCTTCTTTGACAACCAGAAACTGATCAGCTCATCTTTGACTCAAAGGTCAAAGGACATTGTGACCTCACACAACACTTTATCACTCAGGACCACACACACAGACACACACACACACACACACACCATCTTCTCTGTGACTGCGAAGAAACAGGAAGTGACTGAGACCAGTCTAAGAGGAGGGGGAGGAGTCTGTTCAATATGGTAGGTGGAGGGAGGGTGAATGTCTCTGATTGGCTGTTTGTTGTCTGATCAGTCATGTGATCAGCTGAGAGCAGGAGGATTACTCTTCTCTAAGCCCCGCCCCCCCAGGATCTCAGGTACAGGAAGTGTGAGTGTGTGAGTGAGTCAGTGTGTGTCTGTGTGTGTAAGAGAGGGAAGTGAGCTGAACTGTGGTCAGAGTGAAGCGGCTTCAACAGGAAACAGACAGACACACAGAGAGGATGATGGGAGTGAAGACGCTGCTGCTCGTCTCTCTGCTCGCCGTCCTCGGTAAGAACCAAACACTTCCTGTTTCCCTCGGGACGTTCACATCTGTTTCCTGTTCACACTCATTTCCTTCACACTGGAACTTTAGACCTGAAACTCTGTCTCAACCTGTTGTTGATGACATCACACAATCTCCATGGAAATAGCTGAGAACAACGAGCTAACCTGTTACATGTTGTGGCAGCCATCTTTGTTTCATTGTATGTGTGTGTGTGTTTGTGTGTGTGTGTCCACTGACTCTGAATTGTCATGGCAAACTGTCTCCGCCCCCTTCAGAGCTGCGCCTCCTCAGTGCGGCGGTCACCAGCCATCATGGCCGCCGCCTCATGCCCGGCTCTCCGTTGAACATCAGCAGGAACGACCACGGCCTCCAGCAAGTCGTCCTGACCTCCACCTGCTCCTTCAACAACCAATCAAACGACGCCTTCCTCTTCAGACCGTCGGCCATTCACAGAGCACAGAGACAGGCAACGCACACCTGACCTCACGCTGTCATTTTGACATCATGTGATGTCACCGTGACAGCACATTGTTTACCGCTTGTTTCCTCTGCAGATCGTTAAAGGCGTCAGATACATCGTGGACCTGGAGATCTCCAGAACCGTCTGTCGCAAACGAGACCACGAGGCCGACCTGTCCAAGTGTGACCTCCAGCCCCCAGGTCCACTGCGCCAGGTGAGGACACACACCGACCACACACTGAGGACACACACATCTCATTTACCTGTGGGCGGTGCCTGGGTTCTCCTGTTTAGTTTACTAATGCTATTCTCAAAAAGAGAACTTAATGGGGACCAAGGTTTTCATGAGACCAAGGTGGCAAAGGCCTGCGGGGGGGGGGGGCATTCGGTGGCAACGTCTTTCCACATACAGGCTTCCTTCTCCTTTCACATGGGACAGTAGGAGAGACGCAGCCCGAACCAGGACCAGGAGAAGCAGGTCCGTGGAGCGCGTCGCACCGAATGCGCACTGCTACGGCGTTGCTACGTACGTGTGCATGATGCGCAAGCTACATCTGAACGGCCCCCACGCACACGTTTTCTCCAAGGTGGCGGCCTGCCTTGGCCATGAAGAGGCCGGTCTGGTCTCCTCTCCCCTGTCCTGCTAACCCTCCTCCTGATCATGTGCATCTGTTTTCACCGTGTTACAGTGCGTGCGTTTGTGTCGTCTTACCTGTCGTAAACAAGAGATCACAGGTCACAGGGTGCGTTTGTCTCGCGGTGCAGCAGAGACCAGAGCTGGGACACGGGTCAGAGACAGAGAGTCTCCATCCTCCCTGTAACAAGTTACAGGTCATTTATCTGATCATCACTGTGACTGAAGCCGATTAATGAAGGCAAAGATCCTCTTTCAAAGGCAACTGACTCACTTTAGTTACGTTTCCTTCAGTTCAAGATAAATAAAGTCACTTTCACTCAGATTCATAGCGTCAATTAAAATGAAACTAATGATTCAATAATATCAATAATATAGTGGACACACACACACACTCACACACACATCTGTACTGCCAAAGCCTCAAGTTCACAAACCCCTCCTAACCCTAACCCCAAAACATAAAGGGCAGGTGCAATTAAGTCAGTACTCACGGCTCCATACAGCTGACAGGGACAGGTGAGTGAGGGACAGGTGAGTCAGAGACAGGTGAGTCAGAGACAGGTGAGTCAGGGACAGGTGAGGACGCAGGACGGACACAGGCCTCCGGTGGACCACAGGAGTCTCGCTCCTCTCTCCATCCGTCCATCTCTCCTCCTGAATTAGAAAACTCAGCTAAACACCGATTTAGCATTAGCTTGTATTAGCTAAATACACGGCTAACGGCTAACCGCGGTTAGCAATACCCGTCCGTTTTACTTTGTAACACTTGGTCACAGTTTTGAAAACACCGCACAGGCTCATAGTTACCTCCGTGTAGGTCACAGCAGCTCCGACCGTCAGGTAAGTGGTCGTCAGCCATGACAGTAAGGACTCCTCCTCCTCTCCATCAGCCTCGGCGGCGACGGCTCGTCGCTCCTCTCAGCGCACACGCGGACACGCTAAGCCCCTCCCCTCTGCCCCAGAGTGTCACAGGATTGGCTGACGCCATCGGAGCTTTAACACGCGCCAATGAAATTAAAGAAAACAATGACTGACATTTGAAAATACAAATAATGAGGCTGTGAGTCCAAACAGCACATGGCACGTGACATAGACAACACTCATCTTGTGTTTTAACGTTTTTACCAAATATTTTAAACAAAATGAACTTTTTTTTTTTTTTAGTGTGTGTGTGTGTGTGTGTGTGTGTGTGTGTGTGTGTGTATGTGTATGTGTGTGTATGAAGAAACAACAACAACAAATGAAGTGTAAAAGACTTTTAATGTGAAAGGCTGTGTTTGTGTTCCAGATGTTCCAGTGTCACCTGGAGGTCTGGGTGGTTCCCTGGAAACATGAGACCAGGATCCAGGAGTTCACCTGTCGACCCTGAGACCAGCAGCTGATCCAGATTAGGATCCAGGTCTTCTCATGTTGTCTGATTCTGATCAATAATCAAACTCTGATAAAACCTGATGAGGGTCAGACTGCAGCTGTGGTACGTTTGAGGCCCCCCCTGCTGGTCAGAGGACAGAACAACAGCTGGGCTGGATCCTGATGTTCATCCAGATGTTTAATATAAAACTAAATTATCAGAGGATTTTTGTAAAAATAAAAATGTTGGATCAATAAAATAAAATCACTTCATTTGGTCAATTTTCTCTTTGTCTTCGTCTCTGAACTGAATTATTTCACTTATCTCTGGGCGACAAATCGAATCGAAGGCGACTGGACTTGTATTTGTCTTAAGAAGACGTTTTATCCAGGCAGCTTCGTCAGTTCACAACACATCAGTCTGACCTGTTACACTGTTCAGTAATTTAACATCAAAGGCTCGTTAAACACTTTGCCCCACGTGATCACATGATGTCGTGACGTCATGTGATCACATGATGTCGTGACGTCATGTGATGTTTGTGTTTTGAGCAACATCTTCAGAGAGTAAAAACACACAAACTGATTTGACTCAGTTTTTATTAAACGACTCAGCGGCTGTTTCCACGGTAACAAACACATCTGCGTAAAAAGCAGGAGAAAAACAGAAATACATCAAAACTAATGACGTCACTGAAACATGGAGGTCACAGCTCGTTAATGAGCTTGTTAACTGCAACCTGGAAACTGATTTTAAAATACTGGTTTCTCCTGCACAGTCCTGTCCACTTCCTGTTTCCTACGTCCCTCCCTCAGTCAGTTGACGGACAGATCGGGTCTTCGATTCTTTCCTGTTTTTATTTCCACTTCTATTTGACTGTTCTTTCTGATTCTTTGTTGGAACGTGAACACACTGGAGCTTCGGATCCTGGTCTCAGAGACCGAGACCAGGATCTGAAGCTCCTGGACCAGGACTTGATTCAGACCTCAGGATGACACAGATGATGAAGATGCTGCTGTTTGAGGGGGGCGGAGCCTAAAGCTGCGTGAAATGACCGTGAAATGAGTTTCGAGTCGACCTGGTTCAATAGAAACTGGATCAATGATCTGATTCTACTGCAACAGTCATGTCACTGAGACTCTGAACCTGCCCTGATGCTAACAATGCTAATAAACACACAGTGTCGTTTACACTGAAACATAAGGGTAGATGTTCATGTGTAGTGTGATTACACAGATCTATATTAACACTGTGAAGGGATCAAAGCCTCAGGCCACAGAGAAATGAAACTGAAGCCTTAAAACCAGCCGTCAGGACTTCCTGTCACTCTGTGATGTCACTACAAAGCAGGAACCAAAGCCCCGCCCACCACCTGGACCCACCATCCAACAACTTTGTGTTACCTGAAATCTGTCACAGATACAGAAACACATGAGGCTAATTTAGCTAAAACAGAAACGTTAGCATGAGTTCAGTCTGAAACTCTGACGATCAATAACGATCAATAATCAAACAGAAACTAAAGTTTCAGTCAGAAATCAGAACAAAGGATACACGGAATAAGGAGCCGTCCAATCAGATCAGAGGTCAAAGGTCAGTTCACAAAACATCTCAAGTTCTAGTCTCCACTCAGGAATCACTTCAATCAGTGAAGCTGAGAGGTCAAAGGTCGACAGTGTCACAACAACAGGTCTGACATTAACAGCAGCACATCAACCGTCTCCATGGAGACAGGATTTTCCTGCTGTAAAACAACATTTTCGTGAAAACTTGAGCTGTTTTGTTTACAGCTGCAACTATTAGTCAGTGAATACATAATCAATAACTGGTGGTTGCAGCTTTGATTGATCGATCTGATCAGATGTGTGATGTCACATTTCCATGGAAACAAAGACTTACGTTTGTCCAAAATCTGTAAACAAAGAATTATTAATAATCAATCCATCAAACACAAACTCATGAAGTTCAGACGTTTGTCCTCTGGAGACGACGAGCGTTCGTCCATCGGTCGGTTGCCATGACAACGTGCTTCCAATCAAGGAGCTGCCCCGGCCCCTGGCCCTGTCCCAGCTCTGGGTCCTGGTCTCAGACTCAAACTTTTTTTTTTTTTTTTGTTTACACCTTGCTCAGGTCAAGTTTGGCGATGTATGGAGAGCGGAAGGAGCCGAGGTACAAACTCCCATCATGCTCGTGCACTTCGCTCACGTAAGCCGCCACCACGCCATTTGGGTCATGGAAGCTCCGCGTGCACACGCCGCCGTCGTGGAGCTCCACAACCAGACTGTAGCGAGGGACGAACTTCATCAGAACCTCCTGACTGAAGAGCTGGTGAGGGGGCGGGGCAATAGAGAGGAAGGGGAGGGGCAGATTAGAGGGGGCGTGGCAACAGAGAGGAAGGTGAGGACAGGGGGAGTGGGAGGTTCGCTAGTCAGGTCAGATAATTTCATCCTGATCTAATATTGATCACAGTGATCCTGAATATGATTTTTGTATGCAGCCAATCAGAGCAGAGAACAGTCTAAGGGGCGTGGCCTCTGTCTCACCTTGAAGATTAGCTTCTTGATCCACGGTCTCTGGGACAGGAAGTCCAGCATGGAGAAGCCGGGGTTGGGCCGCACAGCAGACATGGCGACCCAGTAACCTCCGGTGGAGCTGGGACGGATGTTGTCAGGGAAACCAGGCAGGTTGTCCACAAAGGTGTCCATCCCACCTTTATTCAGACCTGCAACATGGACCCTGAACACACCGTGAACATCATCAACAACAACTGTGGATGTTTAAACTGAGGCTGCAGACGTTACTGCTGGAGTTTTAATGTAATGCTATTAGATCCAATTATATCAGATATATTATTATTTATCATATATGATATTATTTTATTTTATTTTATTATTATTATTATTATTATATTTTATAATACATAGATATTGCATAATGTTATACACATGTAATTTGACTAGTTTCCTGTTTGAGCAGCAGGAAGGATGAAAATAAACTAACACCTCCCACTACAACCACTGACCTGACACACACACACACACACACACACTTCATGCGGGCAAAATGAGGCCAGCTGGTTTCCGTGGCAACAGAGCGAGAGAACCCTCCTCCATCACAGAGACAGTTATTTAACAGTCCTCACAGACATCATGTGTTCTTTGACAATAACAATAATCAATTATTGTTATTATTATTTAATTTGTGAATAAATAATCAAACATTTTCAAAACTGAAGCTTTGATCTGGTGTCTCTGATCAGTCTCTGATCAGTCCAATATTAATCAATATTAGTTTGTTTCTATTCTATTCATCTTTTAGTTTCTACAAGTGAGACAGGTGAGGCAGGTTAGAGAGGTGAGACAGGTGAGACAAGTGAGGCAGGTGCGTCACCTGCGGATGCGGGCCATTGTCGTCTCGGCAACCAGCACCGACTCCTCATCTGGCAGCAGCTGGATCCCATTGGGGAATCGGAGGTTCTCCATCACCACCGTCAGCTCTCGGGTCTCCAGGTCCAACTCCAGAACCCTGAGGACATACCACACCGACAGGTCACATGGGCACACCTGGCTCTTATTGTGAAACCCCTGCAGGAAGTCTCAGGCTTCACTGACAGGGACTTGATTGTTGAAATGAATCTTTCAAATTCATAAAGTTCATTTGTTAGTTCAAATTATAAATATTATCTCCGTGTCTACAGTTAAAGCTTCTTTTATTTTGAAAGGTCAGAGGTGGAAGTGGTACCGTCCATCTGCAGTGGCCTCCATGATCAGGTGCATGTAGTCTCTGCGCTGCCACCTGCTGCTGGAGTCAGTGAAGTACACCTTCTTCCCGTCCTGCGTCACCGCCACATCGTTAATGAATGACAGCTTCCTGCCGGCGACCACCTGCCCCCCCGACACCAACCGGGTCGACTCGCCTGCTCAGAACCAACCAGAACCTTCAGGTGTGATTGGCTGTTCTCATCGGCTAATCACAAGTGTCCTCTGACTCACCTGTGGTGGGGTTCACCTCAAACAGACCCAGGTAGGCATCGGCCACAAACAGAGTCCCATTGGGTCCCACTCTGATCCCCAGAGGTCTCCCACAGGTGGACTCCTCCTCCTTAGACCCTGGAACCAGAACCACAGAACCAGAACCAGACTCAGGTTTTCAGCTGGTTACATTTACTTTCACTGTCTTTTACAAACATCACAGCTCTGTGGTTGTGACTGTCTCTGGCACTAACAGCACATCTTTTATTTTGAAGGGTTTCAGTCTCTGATGGCTGCAGGAAGTGGAACCAGGTCATCAGGAGGCCTCGCCAGACAGTAAGGTCACTTCAACCCTCAGTGAGATTTACTGGAAGCCTCAAACAAACTTACTCTTCACACCCTGACACACTTAATGACTCACAGCTAAAGCTTCCTGTTTCACAATAAAAGTCCTCTAACCGGCTGAGTTTCTTCAGAACGTTAGTATCGTGTTTTTTTCCTGTTTCCAAAGAGTCGTCGCTAGTTGTGAAAGTTTCTACTGAGCAACAACCGAAGTTTGACATGGTCACTTCAACTTGCTTTTTGAAACTTCCAGGTTTTCAAAATAAAACTCTTTTCATTTTTCAAATTAAGTCAAGTTTTAATCTGAAGTTTCACGTTCAAACTGAACTTTGAACTAAAGAATAATCCAGACACAGCCTACCAAAATAAAAGCTCTGAAACACACTTGACTTCAAAATAAAGTCCATTTGAAACTAAACCGAACGGAGATTTTCTCACCACAGGGAAGTTTCCCGAGTCTCGTCACCGTGTGAATCCTGCGACCGACCAACTTTACGATTTTCCCGTCAGCTGTTCCAGAGAAGAAAACATCTGGAGGCAGAGGAGAAACATCTGTCAGCTTCATCTTCATCACTGAACATCAGAAAATCATCTAAAATCAGCTTCATGGCGACTTTACTAATCAATGATCAAGTTATTGATCTGAATCGTCCTATTTCAGTCTGAAGTTTTGGATTCAAACACAAACGTCTCATTTATCTGTGAATGTTCAGTTTTTACGTGTTGTCCCTGTTTCCTCAGGAAGTGAGGTCATTGATTGTTACACACAAATTAAAAGCAAACAGGAAGTAAATCAAAATAATAAAAACTAAAGGTCAGTGGTCCGAGGGCGGAGCCCTGAGGAACTCCTCATCCGGTTTATAACATTCAAAATGTTCACCTGAGTTCTCGTCCACCTGCTGTTTTTTTTATTTGTTTGTTGTTTCCATGGCGACATCGTGATTGACAGACTGACCTCCGATGTTGGTGATGGACTCTGGTCCAATGATCTGGTCTTCAAAGAGTCTCTGAGCTTCTCTAAGCTTGAGGTTCGGTTCCCAGCAGCCCCTCATCACAGGGGGCTCCTTCAGACTGAAACACAGGGGGCGGGGCAGCAGGCGGTTAGGGGGCGGGGCCAAAGTGTAAAGTAATTTTACAACCAGATATCTGCTCATTATGACTTTGTATCTGTCATTAACATGACACAGGTGTTCTCACCTGAAGACTTCAGGTTTAATTGGAGAGTCAAGGATGAAGATGATGAAGAGGAGAGGAAGAAGCAGGAAGCCGCCAAGAGAGATGAGTGTCACCTGGAAAACCTTCCCACTGTAGGTACTGCAGAGAGGGGGAGAGGGAGAGAGAGAGAGAGGAAGGGGGAATCATCACTTCCTGTGTATCAATGATCACTAATCAGAACCAGTCACCGTCTGATCGATCACTCCTCACTGCTGATCCATAGCCTGCCTGCACCTGCGCAGTTTCTCATCCGCGCAGTGCACGTACTATTGTATCTATTCGTCACACAGAACCTGATCAATAATCGATAGCTGGCCTAGTATTGACTTCGTCGGTCCCGGGACATTAACGGACCCGGTCCACGACTCTCACTGCGTCCGGGTCCCAGTCCTTACCCGGATCCCTTGTACCGGTGCTCGGGCAGTTCGTCGGTGATGACCTGCGGTCTGTGCAGCCGCCGGAAGCGGAGCCCCTCCGTTTCGTTCATGCTGGACTCGGACGTGGATCCGGAACAATCCGGATCAGTTCGGCTCGGTGGTGGTCGACCTGCAGCTGGACCCGGGCGCTGCGTTCAGGTTTAACCCGGTAAACAGAACCCGGTCCTGGGAACCGAGTGTCCGACCGAGGCTGTTTACAACCCACACTTCCGCTTCAAAATAAAAGCCCTCCCTCAAACTGTCGTCACTTTCCCTCTTTCGCAATTTTATAAAACAATAAAAGAAAATAATAAAAATGATAATGAATTAATTAACAATAACTCATTAGGATGTTGTTGTCGTTAATAAAACAAAATGGAATAAAAGAAAAAGTTAAACTGAGATAAAAACAAATATTTTCATTTAAGCTGCAGAAAGTGAAAGAAAATTATAAAAAATAATCATGAAAACCAAAAATATCCATAAAAAAGAAAAACAGGAGGAAATCGTAATAAAAATAAACAAATCAAGATGAACAGTTAAGATTCATTAAACCACAGATTTTATTTATTTATTTATTTATTTTTCTGCTTCATGTCCATGAAACACGTTTGACCCACGACCCCTGAACTCATCACAACAGCATCAGGCCACAGTTTGTTTCTGCAGCAAGAAATGTGTGTGTGTGTGTGTGTGTGTGTGTGTGTGTGTGTGTGTGTGTGTGTGACCAGCAGGAGGCTCCGCTTCACACGTGTGCTGTTACTCATGGTTTTAAAGCTCTTTATCGCTTCCTGTGTGGGGCCCCTGACAGGTGTGGCCCCTCCTCTCACTGGGCGGAGACACACTTGTGCTCCCTGAGGCTCCTGCTGGAGGAGAAGCTGCGGCTGCAGGTGGGGCAGGTGAAGGGCCGCTCACCTGTGTGGACCAGCAGGTGAGTCTTCAGGTTGTTGTTCTGGCTGAACCTCTTCCCACACACGCGGCACTCGTACGGCTTCTCTCCGCTGTGCACGCGCTTGTGCCGCACCAGGTTCTGCGCCACACTGAAGCTTGCGCCGCACACCTCGCACACGAACGGCTTCTCGCCGCTGTGCACGCGCTGGTGCAGGTTGGCGCTCACCCGCGTGGAGAAGCTTTTGTTGCACTGAGCGCAACTGAACGGTTTCCCCTCCGAGTGACGGCGCCGGTGAGTCCGCAGGTAACTCAGCGAACTGTAGCCGCGGCCGCACATGTCGCAGGAGAACGGTTTACCGCCGCCGCTGCCGTCTCCGTGCAGCTGCAGGTGCGTCTTCAGCACCTGAGCGGAGGTGAAGCTCTTCCCGCACTCTGCGCAGGTGTGCGCTCTCTGCGTGCTGTGCGTTCGCTGGTGACGCTTCAGCGATGTGGACGAGGAGAAGTTCTTGCCACACTCCGCGCAGGTGAACGGTTTGACGCCCGCGTGACTCCGCTCGTGGACGAGCAGTGCGCCGCGCTGCCTGAAGCCTTTCCCGCAAGCGTTGCAGATGAACGCCCACGTGGCGCTGTGCACGGCGCGGTGCGTCTTCAGGTGTCCAGCCTGCGTGAAGCTGCGGCCGCACACGTCACAGCTGAAGTCACGGCGGCCAGAGTGCACGAGGCGGTGACGGGTCAGGTTGGCCGACACACTGAAGCTCCTCCCACAGGTGTCGCAGGTGAAATTCTTCTCCCCGGTGTGTACGCGGCGGTGCACGCTCAAGCTGCTCCTGCTGGAGAAACTGTTACCGCACTGCTCGCAGGTGTGAGGCCGCTCACCTGTGTGAGTTCTAAGGTGAGCCGTGAGGCCACTCCGCTGGCTGAAGCTCCTCCCACAGACGCTGCAGGCGAACGGCCTCAGTCCACTGTGCACCGTCAGCTGGTGCACGTGCATGCTGCGGCGCGTGGTGAAGCTCTTCTGACAGGTAGGACAGGTGAAGGGTTTGTCCCTGAGGTGGACCCTGCGGTGCGCGGACAGGTAGCTGTGCTTGGAGAACTCCTTCCCACAATCTGTGCACCTGAATGTCCCCCTGCCGGTGCTCTGACAGGTGAGTCGGTGCCGCCTCAGGCTGCACTTGGATTCCAGTGTCTCCCCACAGGCAGCACAGGAGGGCGGGGCTCCGGAGCCCAGGTGAGACCTGAGATGGCTGCGCGTGCTGAACAACTTCCCGCACTGAGAACACCTGAATGGGCGTTGGCCGCGGTGCACAGTCAGCTGATGGACTCTGACGCTGCTGTGGGCGGAGAAACATTTACCACAGAGCGGACAGGTGAAGGGGCGGAGCTTGCTGTGGACCCGCAGGTGAGACACCAGGTTACTGCGTCTGGAGAAACTGCTGCTGCAGACGCTGCAGCTGAAGCTGTGTCTGCTGCCTGCAGCAGGAGCTGCCTCTGATTGGCTGAGGTCAGAGGAAGGAGCCTCTGATTGGCTGAGGTCAGTGGAAGGAGCCTGTGATTGGCTGAGGTCAGAGGAAGGAGCCTCTGATTGGCTGAGGTCAGAGGAAGGAGCCTGTGATTGGCGGTTTACTTCTTCTTCCCTGTTTACTTCTGCTGCAGGGGGGGCGGAGTCCTGCTGCTCCTCTGGGTGCTTTTGATTCTCCTGCTGCTCCTTTTCCTCCTGGTTCTGCTCCTGGTCCTGGTTCTTCTGCTCCTGGTCCTGCCCCCCCCTCAGCAGCCTCCTCAGCTCCTGCAGCAGAGTCTCACAGAGATTCCTTACCACAGACAGAAGCTCCTCCTACAACACACAGTACAGATGTGTTGTCATGGAAACAGTGAACAAACAGTGACACAGGGGTCACATGACAGTTAGATAAATAACAACAAACACACAGAACAACAGTAATGACATCACTTTATCTTGTCAGAATCGACAATGATGTCACTCCTGAGAAGATTCTCATTGGACAATGAAAACATCATGAAGTCACCAACAGGTAACACAATAGAGCCAGGGACCAGTCCGGGGACACAGTAAAGTGAGGGACCAGTCTGGGGACACAGTTAAGTGAGGGACCAGTCCGGGACACAGTAAAGTGATGGACCAGTCCGGGGACACAGTTAAGTGATGGACCAGTCCAGGGACACAATAACACTTCAAAGTTCAAGGTTCATCTGTCATTAGTTAAATCTGTCTCCACTTCATCACATTTGACTTTCACTGATCAAGTTATTGATAACTTGATCAGTGAAATCTACAGTGAGATTATGACTCACTGTCTACGACATCAAACAGGAGGACACAGGTGTGTTTACCTGAGAACAGGTGAAGACACGCTGTACTGTGAATCTACACCTGAGAAACCACCTACACACCAATGAGTGAAGTGACGTTGTGGCTGAATTAAGCTGTGGACTGTGGGACACAGTGAGTCCACTATATACAGACAGAGGACAGACAAAATGGCGCCGAAATTTAAACGTGTTGTCACTCCGGTAACAGCCAATCAGTGACGTCACTGCCCACTCTGAGTAACTGACCTCGGAGTGAGAGTCTCGTGCCTCCAGTTTCTGACAGATCTCTGTCCTCGCGGTCACGGTGAACTCCTCCATGGCGTCAGAGACGAGCCGCTGCACGAGGAGCGACATTTTACAGAGAAGAAGAAAACCGTTAGAAAACAAACAAACAAACAAACAAACAAACCACTGCTTCGAACAACAGACACAGCTGTTGTTGATTCACCGACAGCCAACATCACTTACGGCAGAGTTTACGACATGGGCAGCGGAGGGAGGGGCCTGTCGCCCCCTGCTGGGCGGAGGTCAAACAGCAGCTGAGTCACAACACACGTCTGTTAAAGCTGAAAATGTAAGATTTGATCAAACATCAGTTTGTTTTGATAAAACAATTTTATTGACATTTGGAACAAAACAGGAGACGTGTTTACAAAGTCTCTTCATGACGTCATGGCCTGACTTTCAACTAACATCTGTGAACTATTGAAAATGATGACATTTATCTGTAACAACAAATATGAGAGTTAATGGTTATTAGAAATGTTTATTTGTTAATCAGTGATCAACAGTTAATTAAACAAACAATGAACTAATCAACAGTTCAAACAATCAATAATCAGTAAAATCTCTTTGTCTGATGAAAAATCATCTGAGGCACAAACTGACAAAGTGTTAATTAACATTTATTAACGTGTTTATTAACGTGTTTACTGACGTGTTTATTAACATGTTTACTGACGTGTTTATTAACGTGTTTATTAACGTGTTTATTAACGTGTTTACTGACGTGTTTATTAACGTGTTTACTGACGTGTTTACTGACGTGTTTCACAGAATCAGGTTCATGTGAGAATAAAAACAGGACGTTTCCTCTCATGACGTCACAGATTTGACGGTGATGTCATTCTCTGATCCTGATCCTGGATCAGTGTCTGATGATGTCACACAGGAAAGACGGATATGTCTTCTCACCAGGTGAATCACCTGCTGTCATGTCAACCTCACACACACACACACACACACACATTATGGCCTCCGCACACCCCTCCCTCTTCCCTCCTAATTCTTCTTCTCCTTCCTGTACAACTCGTGCGCCTCGATGATCTCCTTGACGACAGATGGGTCGTCCAGAGTTGACACGTCGCCAAGGTCACTGGTTGTCTCCATGGCGACCTTCCGGAGTATCCGCCTCATGATCTTCCCAGAGCGAGTCTTTGGTAACCGCTTCACCACCTGGAGACAGAGGCCGACTGTTACTAAGGTAACAGGTGACCTGGGCTCTGATTGGCCGACAGCTGACTGTTACCTGCGCTCCATTAAACCTGTTAAGTGCACCTGGTCTACCTGAACTGAGCTGAGAGCTGATTGGCTGTGACATACCAGGAAGTGCTCAGGGACGGCGTACTTAGCGATCTTGGTGGTGACGAGTTCTCTGAGCTGCTGCAGGACGATGGGGGGGTCGCTGCCCATGTCCTCCTTCAACACCACGAAGGCAAACGGCACTGACACACACACACACACACACACACACACACACACACACACACACACAGATGAATACATGAGCTTCTATTCTTTCCACTGTCTGACCAGCAGGAGGCAGCAGAGAGTCACAGATCTCTCTCTCTCTCTCTCTCTCTCTCTCTCAGAGGATGATGGGAGTTGAAGTTTAACTCACCTTCTCCTTTGATGTCATGTGGGATTCCAATCACAGCTGTTTCTGGAACAGCTGGATGTTCGTCCTGCAGAAACATCAGACTGGTGTTAATCTCATCATGAGCCGCTGAGACAGTCAATCAGCTGTTTGTCCTTCACCTCATCACTCCTTCTTCTTCTCATCACACTCTCATCACTGTGTGTGTGTGGTTTCTCACCAGTGCGTCTTCTATCTCGGCCGTCCCCAGCCGGTGTCCGCTGACGTTGATGACATCGTCCATGCGTCCAGTGATCTGGAAGTATCCGTCCTCTGAGCAGTTCGCTCCGTCTCCGGTGAAGTAGTGACCTGATGTACAGACACAATCAGCTGACAGTGACATCACAGGTGACGCGTGTTCGATTGTTCGATTCCAACTGACCAGGAAACGGTTTGAAGTAGGCGTTGACAAATCTCTGGTGGTCACCATAGATACTGCGAGCCATCCCAGGCCACGGCCGAGAGAGACACAGAGCTCCACTGACCGAGTCCCCGCACAGAGCCTCCCCCTGTGCACACACACACACACACACACACACTGTGAGGCAGGATCTCACGTCACTGTGGTAACTCCAGGTTTAACTCTGGTTGTCAGGGTTACAGCTGTTATTCACCCGGTAAGTCGCCATGGGACTGATGGTGATAATTACATCTGATGATGAAGACGACTGTAGTCTTCCTCAGTGTTAACGAGGTCAAATTAAATCTTGGCGTTCATGAGAGAGAGGAGCAGTGATGAAGACGAGGATGAAGATGTGGAGGATTTCGGAGAAAGTGAAGCGACCTCGACCTTTGACCTCCGACCTCCTCTGAGATCATCTGACAGACAGAAGGAGCCTAATGAAGTCTAATCTATTCTGGAGTCAGTGATGAAGCCTGGATTACAGCTGTGTGTGTCGGGGGGGGGGGGGGGGGGTGGGGGGCTCTGAGTATCTGTTAATCAAAACAAACAGATGCTGCTGCTTTAATAGATTACACAGAGAGAGAGAGCGTCACTCGAAGGCTCACTCGCCCTCTCACATCTAAAGGTCAAATGAGGTCGACGAGACTCAGACAGACGAGGAGCTGATTGGACGAGAGATCAAACTCACTGATCCTCGAAGGATCTGAGGATCAATCAGTCGATCCAGAGTTTGATTGGTCAGTAAGATCAGACCCAGTTAACTCTCAGTTATCTGGATGAACTCAACCTGATGCTGGTCGCCGAGGTAACGGTTACCTGTATCATGGTGATTCACCATGGTAACCAGTGAACCCTGACAACTAGAGTTGAACATGACGTTACCATAGTGACCTGATATCCTGCTTCCTGGTTCAGGGGACTGGTGTGTGTGTGTGTGTGTGTGTGTGTGTGTGTGTGTGTGTGTCACCTTCTCCCCCATGAGGACAGGCTGGATACCAAAGAACGGCCTCATGGCCATCGCTGGGATGATGGGGGCTCCGTCCTCTGCAGGGCGGGGGGCGATACAGACCCCCCCGGTCTCTGCAGACACAGGAACAACATCATCACTTCACAATAAAAGTCTCCACTCTGGTGTTGTGTTTAGGTGCAGCTGGGTCTGTCCTGGCATTAGTTCCCTGTGTCTCCACTGGGGGGCGCTCTGTCTCCTCTGCTGCTGTCATCACTGTCACTGTTTTTCACTCATGGACAAGAACTAGGTCACTCTCTCTCTCTGCAGTTAGTGATCCTCGAACGCCCAGTCTGTACGTGTGCATGTGTGTGTGTGTGTGTGTGTGTTTGATCTTAATTCATTTTGTGCAGTTGCAGATGTTCTGTTGCTAATCACTGCAACCAGACCTGAGACCAGATCACAGACCTGAGACCAGATCACAGACCTTAGACTGGATCACAGACCTGAGACTGGATCACAGACCTTAGACCGGACCACAGACCTGAGACCGGATCACAGACCTGAGACTGGATCACAGACCTGAGACTGGATCACAGACCTTAGACCGGATCACAGACCTGAGACCGGACCACAGACCTGAGACCGGATCACAGACCTGAGACCTGACCACAGACCTGAGACCGGATCACAGACCAGGACTCAGAGTCTCTGTTCACACTGACCAGGTGAGTGTGGGTGTGTCTCACCTGTCTGCCACCAGGTGTCCACCAGAGGACACCGTCCATCTCCAACCACACTGTGGAACCAATGCCAGGCCTCGTTGTTGATGGGCTCTCCCACTGCACACACACACACACACACACACACACACACACACACACACACACACACTTTATATGGTTTTACTACAGATGTGTGTTCAGGTCTGAACGTATAACACAGTTGATATTCATTGACTAAAATTGATCTTTGACCTCTGAGGTCAGATGATTGTGAGTCAACAGGAAGTGTTTCCAGGGGACAGTGAAGCGTGACGCACCTGCTGCTGTTTGATGTGTAACTGTAGTTTTTTGTTCTTATTGGTCCTCAGCAGGTGTGTAACCTGTGACCAGGCGTGTGTCTCACCTGAGCCCAGCATCCTCAGAGATGAGCGGTCGTACCTCTTCACCCAGGTGTGGTCGTACTTCAGCAGGAGGCGCAGAGCGGTGGGGGCTCCGTAGAACTGAGTGATCCTCAGGCGCTGCACCGTCTCCCAGTACCTGCCTGGACCACAGCACACCTGTTCACCTGTTCACCTGTTCACCTGCTGTTCACCTGTTTTGGTCAGAACAGTCTAAACATCTCTTTGATGCCACATTATGAAGCTTTTTAAAGTCTGTGAATGGCGTTTCCATGGTGATGTGGTAAACTGTAATACACACTGTCCAATCAGCTGCGGTCTCAGTCAGGAAGAGCTGAACTCTCCCATGATGCTACACTGTGAAAACACTGCAGTGTGTGGTGAGTGTCATGAAACAGGAAGTAGCTCGAACTGTAACATTCACCATTCAATCAGCATCAGACAGTAGGTGAAAGGTCACAGCATATCACAGTCACATGACCTCTGTCAGAGCTGTCTGTGCTGAGCAGCCAATCAGAGCCCAGAGGAAACGACTGTAAAACAATCCAGGTGAGATAAAGTGGCCCCTCAACTGCAGGTGATAAACAATGTCAATGATGTTAATGAGTAACTGAACTCTAGGGGGCGTGGCCTCACCTGGGTCAGGGTAGACAGGTGTGCTCTCGAACAGGACGGTGGTGGCTCCGTTACACAGAGGACCGTAAACCACGTAACTGTGACCCGTGATCCAGCCGACGTCCGCGACGCACCCAAACACGTCACCGTCCTGGTGATCGAACACGTACTGACACACACACACACACAAAGGTTTGAGTTACTCTGTCTTTTAAATAAAGTTTGATTTATTGTAAAACATGAATCGTATGTTGTTTGTTTGTTTGTTTGTTTGTTTTGTCTTGACATCAGTTCCTGTTTACATGAGGACGCAGTGGGCGGAGCCAGCTGCTCAGAGAGAGAGAGAAGAATATCAAGTTGTTTTGGTCAAAAACAAAATGGCTGAAAACCCAAAGTGAGGATCCTAGCAACCCCCCCCCCCCCCCCCTTCTCACACACACACACACACACTCTCTCTCTCTCTCTCTGTGGGTGTCTCTCGCCCTCTGGCCCAGACCCAGCATTCCTTGTCTTTCTCAGATAAAGCAGCTTTTGTTCTGTTGTTTCATCCAAACAAACATGGAGCCAACACACACACACACACACACACACACACACACACACTCGCACACACTCACACACACACACACACACACACACTCACACACACACACACACACTCGCACACACTCACACACACACACACACACACACACTCACACACTCACACACACACACACACACACACACTCACACACACACATGAACCCTGAGCCGTTAAGCTGCTTTAGAAATTAGCACTGATAAATATTTGGCAGTGATTTGGGGGGGGGGTAGTGTGTGTGTGGGGGGGTTATTATGGTTCATGTTTTTATTCAATTATTGTCTTCTTCATCATCATCATCACACCCCCCCCCGTGGACAGACAGTGTGTGTACCTGGTGTGTCATGGAGGTGTACAGCAGGTATCCGGCCTGTGTGTGGACGATGCCTTTCGGTTTCCCGGTGCTTCCTGACGTGTAGAGCAGAAACAGGAAGTCCTCACTGTCCATTGGCTCTGGAGGACACACTGAGGCATGATGGGACATCACCTGTGGGAGGGGGGGGTGGACAGAGCTGCTGCTGACAAGAGTGCTGACAACTTATCGATCAGTGTATTGATGGGTGTATTGGTGGGCGTGTCACCTTGTCCAGGGGGACATCCAGTTGTCCCATCTCCACCTTCTTCTCCGTCCTCTGGGAGACGAAGACATGTTGGACGGATGGACACGACTTCACCGCTGCATCCACTGTGGACTTGAGCTCGATGAGCCGGCCCCCCCTCACACCTTGATTACAGGTGATCACGGCTTTACACTGAGCTGAGACAACAACACAGGAGTCATCAATCACACTGATCAATGACCAGTGATCAGTGATTGGTGATCAGTGAGGTCAGTTTGTTATAACAGAGTTTATTGTACAGATGATACATTTGTTATGATCAATAAAGTTGAGTTGAATCATGTTCAGTGACTGTTTGTGTCTCTGACTGTTGATCAGCTGCTGAGCTCCAATAATCAATAATCAAACCCTGTGGTTCAGGTCTGACAGCAGGACCTGATCCTTCCCCTGTGACTTAGCTGAACTCCCATCATGCTTTGCTTCACTCAGCCTGTGTTAATATTTTTTTGAGGTCAGTTTTTCTGAGCTTTCGTGCGGCGAATAAACACATCAACCAATCATGTAGCGTGAAAAGGAGGCACATCACAACACCACGTCACATCACCATGACAACAGTGTCAACAGCCTGTGTCTCTCACCGCCCTGTTGTGTTTGACAAGGGACACACAAAGACCCTGACCCTGACCCCCTGACCCTGACCCTGACCCTGACCCTGACCCTGTGTGTGTGGAGGGGGGGGGGGGTTTGGTCACAGCAGAGTAAAGAGGCGGAGCTCTGATCAGGAACCTGAGCCTCGTCTTCTAATTATTGATCAGTCATTGGTTCATGTTTATGTTTACATGTTGCTGTTTCACTAAACACACACACACACACACAGACACACACACAGAGATCTATATGGTCTTATCAATGGAAAGATTCTATTTAATAGAAAACTGATCAAACTATTGATTATTGATGTCTGAGGGAAAATGATGACGTCAGCTCTGAGGTCTGGATCTGGATTAACCAAAGAGACTGGGACCTGAGTCCGGTCCGACTCACCGTCCTGGATCCTCCCAGCCAGAGCCTCTGCACTGAAGCCGGCGAACACCAGGGTGTGCACAGCGCCGATACGAGCGCATGCCAACATGGCCGCCACCGCCATCGGAGACACAGGCATGTAGATGGCCACGCGGTCGCCCTTCTGGATCCCATGACTCTTCAGGGTGTTGGAGAGACGGCAGGTGGTCTCCAGGAGCTCCCTGGGGGGGGGGGGGGGGGGGGGCAGATAAAGAACTTCACCTGTCATCGGCGTAGAGGAGGATCACAGGCACCTTCTCACTGACCTCTGACACAGGTGTTCCTACCTGTAGGTGACCTTCACCTCGGTCCCAGGTTCGTCTCTCTCCCAGATCAGAGCCACGCGGTCCGGATGCTTCTCTACGTGGATGTCAAGACAGTTGACTGGTGGACAGAGGGACACAGCAGGACGTTTGTTGTCACAATACAATTAACATGAATCGGTTAATTAACTCGATGTAAATGTTCCTTTAAATCTACTGTGTTATTAACACACACACACACACACACACACACACACACACTGATTGAACATGACGCTGACGATCTTCTTTGTGTCTCGTTCACACAATCTTTTATGTAACAAACAAATCAGCTCTGATACAAATCATCCTCCATCGTTATTGGATTATTATTGGATTATTATTGGATATGATCAGAACAGACAGAAAAACAACAGAGGATAAAGAGACGAAGCACACACACACACACACACACACACACACACACACACAGACAACGTTACTGTTTAATCCAGACACTGACTTTTCAAAATAAAACTGAAGATCTAGGAACAGCTCTACTTAACTTCTGACTCTTACTTTGAAAAGACTTTGAACTGTGACCTTCACAATGACACTTTATAGTTTCTTCCAGTGAAGTCACAAAGAGGTCACATGACTCTGTCACTCATTACAGCCACTGCACTGGAGCATCATGGGAAACATCACAGACATATGGCCAGTGTGTGTGTGTGTGTGTGTGTGTGTGAGCCTGTCCTAGTCCTGGTCCTGGTCCACGTGGAGCCAGTTGAAGGATGTTAACAAAATCAAGATCAATAATCAAATCAATAATCAATCAATAACAGAGAAGATGATGTGGAACCTGAACATGTTGATACAGATCATAATCTGATCAATATCTGATCTGATCATCTGGATCACGCGCACACACACACACACACACACACACACACACACTCAGCTGCACTATCGATGACGTCATTATCTATATAGCGAATGACACAATAATAATAATTCGTCACGAGACTGTTCATCAACTCCACAGGTGGGCGGGTTACGTAACGGTGACGTCACCGCTGCAGAAAACAGGTAAGGCAGCTGAGAAGGACACACACACACACACACACACACACACACACACACACACACACACACACACACACAGAGCTCTGACTCGGTTTCACCTCAAACTTTTATCGGACCAAACTGACCTGGATCGATCAACAGAATTGATCACTGATCACCGGCCGGTTTGTCTCATGAACTCACCGGACACGTTGATCTTCCCTCCCAGGAACCAGCGGATCCTTCCGCTGCTCAGGTCGCAGTCCTGGACCCGCTTGAACGGCTTCACCCAGCGGAGCCGGTCCACGGCGGCAGATCCCCAGAACCGGTCCGGATCCGTGACCGAGAGCCGGTACAGGTCCCGATGGGACAGACGGGACAGCTGCTGGTTCCAGGTGCCCGGGGGCGGCGGAGGGGCTGCGGGCAGGGAGGACAAAGCACTCCGGGGCTGTCGGCACAGTCCGGGTCCAGGAGTCCTGGAGCGGCTCAGGAGGCTCCTGAAGAGCCCGGTCCTCCTGCAGCAGCGAGCGGCCATGTTGATCCTGAGAGTCCGGGACAGAAAGTGACCCGCATCTCTCTCTCTCTCTCTCACACACACACGCGCGCGCGCGCGCGCGCGCGGGCACTCACACACACACCGCCCTCTCAGGTGTTCCCAGGTGTCTGATCTATGGAGAAACTTCCGGTAAACTTTCCTCACTGATTCCAACAGGTGAAGAGCTGCTGTAACACAACAGTAACACAACACAACACAACAGTAACACAACAGTAACACAACACAACACAACACAACACAACAGTAACACAACAGTAACACAACACAACAGTAACACAACACAACAGTAACACAACACAACACAACAGTAACACAACAGTAACACAACAGTAACACAACACAACACAACACAACAGTAACACAACAGTAATCATTAGTGTGGGCAGATGAGGTGTGAGTGTGTACGGAGGCCTTCGATAACTTCATATCACGTGATATTATATTAAATCTGCTGACAGTATTGAAGGTGAGCAGCCGCCTGCCGTCACCTGGCGGCTGCTGCCCCCTGCAGGGCAACATGAGAACTGCCGCTTGAACCTGTTTCATCCATCCTCGTACTGTGGCTGATCAAACTGAGCTCTGAAGGTTCAAACATGAAAACAACAGAGACTGACCCAGGATCAGTTAAAGCTAACTCTTTAAGTAGATTAATCAGATCAGATCAGATTAGTTTGATCATTTGTTGTTTGTTTGTCTGATGATGATGATGATGATGCAGCTGTGAGGTCACAGCAGTCACAAACATAATCTGTGACATCACAGATGTTTACATCATTGTCATCATCTGGAAACTGATCTCAGGTCTGTAGCTTCTGGACTTTAACAACTAACACACTGAGGAACATCAGTGTCACTGATCAGAGCTCAGGTTCATGAGCTCGTTTTCCTCCTCACACTGATTAATGTGTGTGTGTGTGTGTGTGTGTGTGTGTGTGTGTGAGATCTGACCTGAGGTCTGCAGGAAAACAGGGATTGTGACTGTGGAGGAACAGAGGTCAGAGGTCAGAGGTCAGAGAGCAGCAGCACCGACAAGTCTTGACTGTTGTTATTGATTAGTTTGTTGTTATTGTTTATAAACTTAGACGTGTTGCGTTCAGGCGTCATCCGTGTTTTTTCTTGAGATTTCCTTGGGATTCTTACCTCAGTTACAGAACCTTCAGAAGAGGAGTCAGACCATGTGATCAGATCCAGGGTCAGTCCGAGGACCTTTATTTTGAAAGTCACTCTCAGAATTAAAGGAACAGTTGAAGATTTTTCACTTTTTTATTCTGAACATGAAACAAAGTGATGATTAACCCACAGTCACCTGAGCCACATCTGAGTTCACATCTGGACTCGACTGGACTCATCCAGTCCAACAATACTGGTGACTCTGACCTTTGACCTCACCACTGGTGTGTCAGCCTCATGTTTCAGCTGTTTGACCGGAGTGTCTGTGGTGCGTTCACTGGTCTGTCTGTGCAGTCAGAAATGTCAACCACACCGTGCGACTGCGGCGTGTGACTGTCCACACACTGACGTGATGGGTCAGAGGTCAGGGGTCAGCGGCGGCGCTCTGCCTCAGCTGCGTCTGCTTCAGGTGAGCTTTGGTCTGCAGGTGAGCCTTGAGGAAGGTGAGCAGGCGGAAGTGTTTCCCACAGTGCAGGCAGCTGTAGGGCGTCTCTCCGCTGTGGATGCTGCAGTGCCGCAGGAAGCTGGAGGCCATGTTGAAGGTCTTGGAGCAGAGGGAGCAGCTGTAGGGCTTCTCGCCGCTGTGGGTGAACCTGTGGTCCCTCAGCAGCTCCTTCAGCCGGTAGCTCTTCCCGCACACGTCGCAGTGGAACGGCTTCTCGCCCGTGTGGCTGCGCCGGTGAACGCGCAGCTGCGACGGGTTGGGGAACTTCTTCCCGCAGACGTCGCAGGAGACGACGGAGGCGGAGGCCGGCAGCTGGTCGGCCGGCAGCTCGTGCGAGTGTTTGCTGATGATGTGGTTCTTCAGGCAGCGGTAACTCTTCCCGCAGACGGAGCAGAGCTGGCGCTCCCCGGAGTGAACGGCCTGGTGGCTGCGCAAGTTGGCGGCCTGCGTGAAGCCCTTCCCGCAGGTGGAGCAGTGGTACGGTCGCTCGTCCTGGTGCACCAGCTTGTGGCGCGTCAGGTGGCAGGCGTGGTAGAAGCTCTTCCCGCAGACGTCGCAGGTGAAGGTCTTGTCGAAGTGCGTGACGCGGTGCGTCTTGAGGACGCTGATGGACGAGTAGCCCTTCCCGCAGATGTCACAGTGGCAGCTCTTCTCGCCCGTGTGCCGAGCCTTCACGTGCAGGTTGCGGTGAGCTTTGTGGTTGAACCTCTTGGGGCAGAAGTCACAGGCATATGGCAGCAGCCCGTGATCTCGCCGCTCGTGCTCGCGCAGGTTCAGGACGCCGCTGAACCGCACGCCGCACACTGAGCACAGGGGGTGGGACTTCTTTTGGTGGTCGGACAGTCGCTCTGTGTTTGGAAACAACATCCCACACTGTGAGCAGCGATGGTGAACGTCCACCGCCTCTGTGGGCGGAGCCACGCACGTGTCTGTTCTCCTACGGCTGCGTCGCTGCTTCCTGCTGCGTGCTGCGGAGACTCCGCGCTCCTCGTCTGCGGCGGCGTCGGGCGGAGGTGAGGACGGCCGAGCGTACACGTGGTCAGGAAGATCAGCCTGGTGGGGAGGGGAGGGGGAGGAGTCTCTGATGTGAGGAGTCGTCAGGTCACCTGATCCCTCAGCGGTGCAGCCTTTATCCTCACCTGTGAACACAGATGTCACTAAAGGTCACCACAGGTCAAAGGTCAGGGACAAGGTCACACGACTCCTGTGTTCTTCTGACGTCGGCCATGTTTCCTCACCGTCAGCGTTGGCGGCGCTCTGCAGTGACACCAGCACACACCTGGAGTCCACAGGTGCAGCACTCTGCAAAACATGAGACAGTCACAGCTCAGGTGAGTTCAGGTGAGTTCAGCCTCTGACTCCGTGCTACTGTCATTCACTCACTGACCCCATAAACCAGGATGTAGGTGTGTTCTGTGGGGGCGGGGTCAGCTGCACCATCCTCACCTGCAGCACAGAGAACACAGGAAACACCTGTCAATCACTCACTGCTGCTTCACATCACAGAATCAAAACAATGAAACCACCGGTTGTTGTTGTTGTTGTTGTTGTTGTTGTTGTTGTCGTCTTCACCTTCCTCTGTCTGTGGCCTCATCACACCATCACTGCTGCAGTGGCAGGGAGGAGGAGGAGGAGGAGGAGGAGGAGGAGGAGGAGGAGGAGGTCTCAGCTCTGGATCAGACACCTCCACCATCTCCAGGATCTTCTCCACTGCCTCAACACACATAGTGTCCACCAGAGCCCCCAGCCTGTCCTGACCGGGGGGGGGGGGACAGAGAGACAGAGATAAACTTGATTTGTCCTGATTTTTGACAATAAAAACAACAGTTGATAATAAACAATGATAAATAACAACAGTGATTCTAATGAACAGTCACTGTTTGTTTGTTTGATCCACCATCAATGTTGAAAACTCATTTTATACCTTTGAAGGATGAATTGATCTGATGCTGATATTAGGTTTCACTGTGTGTGTGTGTGTGTGTGTGTGTGTGTGTGTCCAGTCTGTAGCTGCACTGACTTCACGTTAATTAAAAGGTGTGTTACTTCAGTTCGTTGTGACGTCATGAGAACTTCATGAGTGACCCCATCAGAGTCCAGCTGTTGTCTCACACACACACACACACACACACGATTGAAAACTGACACCGGAACCGAAACAGTTAAACCTGAGTTAGCCGTTAGCGGCTACAGCTAGCAGCTAGCCGCGGTATCTTACCTCAGCCTCGGGATTTTGTCTGTTTAAAGAGAGTTTCTCCGCCGCGGTAAAAATCTCCGCCGCCACCGCCTTGGCCAGATTATTCACGATGAACGTCACCTCGGTCCTAAAAGTCGTCACATCGACCATAGTGAAGATTTCTCTCACTAAGGCGCTGGTTAGCTTAGCAAACAAACAGCTGAGGGTCTGGTGCGGGGAGAAGGAAGTGACGTCAGTGATGTCGACGGCTTCCAAAGTAAAAGCACACTTGATTTCCCGACCACAGTGGTTTTTCATTGTTGTTGTCCTGTTTTACTTTTGTTCTCATCTTTTGATCATTTAGTTTTATCTGCACAATTTCTGCTCTTTTTTCTTAGAACAGATGTATAAAGACGGAAAAACTGAATTTTCAAAAGTTTTAAAAACGACGTAATGACGTAATTGAAAATGATTGTTTTCACATTGACAGCCACAAATTTCTAAATCTTCCTGAAATTCCACTTCCTGGATTTATTAACATGACATATCCACTAAATATCACCTTATTGATGCTGGTTAATTAAACCTGAATAAAACTATTCTGCATTGTTTGTGAGGTGCAGTTGAGATTATGTCACAATTAAAAACCCAGTGTTTCCAAAAATAATGTTTTTTTTATTCTTCACACTGCACCTGTACATACATATGATAATAATAATAAACAAACTTTTTTCTTCCAAATATTACATTTAAAATACATTCCAGCACAGAGCTTCAGGCTGATCAGAGCTTAAAACACCAACAAGATTAAAACATTGAATACTCTCTTATTTTCCAAAAACACAAATATAAAACATACTCTCAGTACAATACAAAGAAAAACACACAGAGACACCTTCATTTACACCCCCCCCCCCCCCCCCCCACACACACACAGTTCACTGTCAGAGACAGTCCTCATTACATTAGTATGACGTTAGCCTTCCTGGGAGAACAGAGACTGCTAACAGAGCTGATCATCCTTGTTTTAGCAGAATCAGTGACCATCACTTTGTTTTTGGAAACTGTGAAGAAGTTTAAAAACCAACATTTGTACATTAGCTTGCTAATATAGCCTATAATTACATCACAAGCTAACACATTAGCCTTTAATACTGTCACTTCAATGTCACGTTTTATATGACTAGTAAATGTGTTAGCATGATTACTCTGTGCTAATAGTTTAGCATACAAAATGTTTGCTAACGGTAGCACTAGAATTTAACTCAATTAGCATTTAGCATGTGACATTTTAAATGATCAGTAGGCTAAATGTTTGTTACCACCAGTGTTCGAATAACGGGGGAGCTGACAAGACCACGACTTCCCCTGAAAGCCGACCTTGAGACATTTAGCGGGAGCTCTGAAATACTGGTGATGTAGACATGTGTCCTTGGTTGGAAGACAGAAGAGAAACGACATGAAAGTGATGTGATGTGTGAGAAAGTGACACATATGTTGTTCGCTTCAGTTGACCTCAATCATCAGGTGTCGGCTGTCGAGTCAGATCAGGGGACTTTCACCCCCCCCCCAGTAAAATAGGGCTGCCCCGAAAGTCACTGTGTAATTCGAACACTGGTTACCACTATCCAAGCCACAGGCTAATGTTTAGCAAGCTAACATACATGGAGGCTAAATTTGTGTTTGATAACATGATGAAATTGTAGCCACTGGCTAACAGTTTAGCATGCTAACACTAGCACTGAAACGTTACATGATTTGGCCAGTCAACATTAATTTGCATAGAAGGACACGCCCCACAGGATAACGCATCACTGACATACGTAACGTACTAGAATATTAGCATCTGTTGTGCTTCTTTTGAATAAATTAATAAACAAATAAATAAACAAACAAACAAACAAACAGCTAAAGGCGTCTGAACTTTGCATAGCAACGCATGATGTCACAGCTCGTCACTGATTGGCCAGTCCCTATGCTCCCAGAACAGAAACGTCACGTCGACCTTCAGCTGTGATCGTCCGAGTCGCCGCTGCTCTGTTGCCGTGGCGACAAGGAGCTGCACCTCCCCCCGTCCTCCTGCTGCTGCTGCTGCTGTTTGGAGGAGCTGGACAGGTCGATGGCCACCTCCTCCTCCTCCTCCTCCATGTCCTCCTCCTCCAGCAGCTCCTCCTCCTCCCCCGCCTCATGCTCCACCTCGCCGACACCACCCCGTCGCTCCGAGGCATCGCAGAAGGAGTCGGAGTGGGCGGAGTCAGACTGTGGAGGGCTGGAACATTTCTTGGCCATTTCTAAAGACTTTTTGTGCATCCCTGAGGACGGAGACGGAGACAGAGACGGAGACTCAGTCAGTCTGCAACACTCACCTCCTACTAACGATATTATTATTATTATTGATAATATGAATGTTGATTGATCAGAGACAGTCTGCTCATGTGTGTGATGTCACCTGATGTTCACTCATTGTATCATGACTGAATCATGACTGATCACTGTGCTGCAGCTTGGTTTGATTTGGAACAGCTGATGATGTCGTCATGATGTCATGAGCTTTAAACTCTATTAATGTGTGTGTGTGTGCTGAGCCTGTGTTCGGACGTGTGGTGTGGTGCGTGTGCGTGGCACTGACGTGCATGCGGCTCACCGAGCAGCCAGGGGGCGCAGGATCCCATCATGCCGTTCTTGGCCGAGTTGAGGATGGACTCTGGCAGCGGGATGGAGTGACGCACCATCGCTCCGTACAGGCCGTACTCCGCCATGACGCTGCTGCGGCCCCAGCACTTCTCACGCTTACGCCACTTGGCCCGACGGTTCTGGAACCACACCTGGTCCAACACACACACACACACACACACACACAAGGAGAACATCAGTTGAGTTTAAACCTGAGCAACATCTGGGCCAATCATCAACTCCTGTGACTTCACATCATTTATGACATCATACATGTCGGTGCCTGATCACGTGTATAGGTGAGTGACCTCACCTGTATCCGGTCCTCAGGCAGCTCTGTCTTCATGGCCAACATCTCCCGGGCGTAGACGTCGGGATAATGAGCCTCATGAAAGGCTTTCTCCAGCTCCTCCAGCTGGTGGGAGGTGAACACGGTCCTGCAGAGCACAGCACAGCGTCACACACACACACACGGACATCACAGACACACACATGCACATCACACACACACACACATCACACACACACACATCACACACATTCACATCACACACACACACACATACACATCACACACACACACACACACATACACATCACACACACACACACACACACACACAGATGCTGCAGCTCAGTCAGAATCAGTTTGAATTAGATTTAAATTTAAATTATTTTCATCTGTTTTTTTTATTTTGTTCTTTTTTTGTTTTTTTTATAAAATAATTTTTTATTTTGATAAAATAAAAAATTAATTAAAAAAAATGTCAAAAATTAAATCAGTGTTTTTTTGCTGCTGGTTCAAATATTGATTCTGATTTATTTTTTATTTTCAGTTTAAAATGTGAAATGATTCATTAATTTTTTTAATGTTTAAAACAAAAAGTAAAAAACTGAGTTTAAATCAAGTTTCTGTTTCTGACTGAGGCTGAAGATGATGATGAAGATGAAGATGAAGATGACTGACTCTTCATGAACTCACCTGTGTCTCCTCTTCTTCCTCTTCTGGGAGTTTCCGGAGCTCTTGGACTCGTTCCTGTCGGACAGACACTCCTCATCTTCAGGAGGAAGAGACACACAGTCAACACTTTTATTTTGAAATCACCTCATTCACTTTATTTTTTATTCCAATTAACGGAGTTTAATTAAATCAACATTTTAATGTGTCAAATAAAACTGAACTGAAGCTGCAACAGACTTTTAATTCTCTGAACCTTTAAAACTGAAGCCGAGTGGAGCCGAACTGAGCCGAGCGTGTTTCAACACGACCACAAAATAAAACCCGAACGAAAAAATAAATTTAGAGTCAAAAAGAAAAGAAATAAAATGAAAGTAAAGACAGAAGCTTCGGGTCAAAACGGGAGCAAAACATCACAAATCCGAACAGAGTCGAACTGAGCCGAAGACACGAACCTGAACCGGTTCAAAGAAAAAAAAAAAGACTTTTCTTCTTGTTTGTTCTTTTCGTTTTTCACAGCGATGAAAAAGATCCGAGCCGAGCCGAGCCGAGCCGAACCGATCTGATCCGAACCAGACTTCGATAATATAAAATATAAAAAGTCCAGCTGAA